>CM071934.1:75207702-75521776 GCA_016081115.2 Rehmannia glutinosa
TGCGGGGCTTAACGCAACGGCAATTAAAAATTTAAAAACATGCATACAAGTTATACATAATAAAAGTCTCGGGTTCTCGTAGCGATTTAACGATCGTGCGAATTATACAAGCGGTAAAAACCAATGGTAAGGGTTTTACCTAAAAGCTTCCTTTTGAAGAAGATGTAGAAGGAATCCAAATTCTGCAGCAGGTAAATCCTCGAATCACGATCTCGCAGAGGTCCAAGCGTCCCTCCTCTAAAGCCAGTCCACACGATGCAATTTGGAGTGAACATCAATCCTTAATTCAACCGGTGAAATTAAGAATTGTTGTTATGTAGTTAAACCAAGAAGGGTTCTTGATTTTTCCTACGAAGATGATAGAAGAAGAAAAACTTGGAGAAAGAATAAAAGGGGGTAGATGTTTTTTAAGAGAGAAGATGTCTCCTTTTTTTTATCTGTTTTGTATCTCTCTTTCTTCTACTGATTGTTAAAGATGTTTATATGATTCATCCAATGTTCATAAAAGTGTCCAGGTTCAAAACTTAAAATCAAGTAGGAGAATATTATAGGATAATCTCAATTGATCCTATGATATCTTACATATCCGATAACCTTTATCCTGGATATTCCAAAAAAATCCCTCCATCTTTTTCTTTCTTTCAAATTAGCCGATGGGCCTATTCTTGTGAGCTTAATTAAATATTGGATTGGACATTTAATTAAAAAGGTCCATCAATTAATTTCAATTAATTGATCTAGTCCATATTTAATTAATTTGATCAAATCAATTGCATCTAGCCCAAATAAATGATCCAATTATTTATTTGGCTATATTTAACTATTAAATATAGTCTTTTCATAAAATTAATTAATCTTATCAGTTAAATTATTTTTCACTCCAAAGACTTCCTAATATAATTAGGTCTAATTAAATAATCTAATTATTTAATTAAATATTTAATTCAATCATTGAATTAAAATCAAGCCACTGTTAATTAATCTCTATCGCTTAATTGTATCCAACCTTTGGGACTAATTTTTTATTGAAGAAATGACACTAACCATTTTGTGTGTGACCCTTTAGGTTCACAACTAATGATAGCAATGAGTTTACAACTTATTGTAACTTATGAATGATAATTATTCAATTAATTAATCCAATTAATTAAATACGTTTTGAAATTAACTCTTTAATTCCAAAACCTACAAATAATGGGAAGATCTAGCAAGTAGCATGATCGTCTAGCAATAGGTGAAATAGCGAGTAAACCTATTTCAATTGCAATTGCATACATGTACGGTCCTTTAGACAACTAATCTCCCGATTAAATCTTGGGCATGGATTATAAGTGGAAACCCACTTGATTTAATAATTGTGATTCTATTTCAAGTTTAGTGATTTCTTTATGAATCAATATTTATCATGCCTTGGCCAAGGTCTTTAAATCACAAACTACGAAAACACAGGAGATTCGTTTGTCAATAAACAAGTGTTGAATTCTATGTTGGCCACTATCTAACCTCCATATACACCAAAGGTCAACATCCAAAATATCCCCTTTATGATTGTCAAGTAATCGAAGATAAATCAAAATATTACATGATATACATAAGGCTACTATTGTGCCTCAAGTCTAAGGACTAATCATGTACTATCGTAATGTGGAAATTAATAATTCGACAATAAATATTCCAGATTAAGAATTTCCATTGGGTCATGTTTCGGTGTACTTGTTCTCTAACAAGCACCCGTATACATGCATTTGCGTCACGGCGCTAATGTTAATGGAATGCAACATCTTCGTCATACGAGCATGCATCATATACACAAGTCTGCGAGGCTATTCAATGTCCTATCTTGAAAAGTCCATTGACTTGGAACTCATTTAAGATCAAAGCCTTAGTGACATGTTCCATGATCGCCATCAAATACGCGACCATGTCCCATAGCTTAATATGATCTAAGGACTTTATCAAACTCACAATTAATAATATTAAATGCAAAAGTAATGATAAAGAAATATCTTTATTAATATGATTCTCAATAAAATTGTCTTCACAAGTAGAATAAACTCCAATCTAATTGGAGCGTCGGGCACTCTACTCTAACACTTGCAACTAGGGGGTCAATTTGAGTTGGGTCCGGGTTTGTGGTTTCGCAGGTCAAAATGAGCCAATTCGGACCCAGCCTGTATAATTATTTGTGTCAGAACCTTGAACCCGAACCCGATCTATTTATTTCACAGGTAACCCAGACCCTGCCCGTTTAACCCGTATAATAAAATTATTTTTATTTTACATTTAATAATTTCAACTAAATAAATTTAATTTTTTAAAATCAATCACTATAACACACTATTCAATCAATAAAAAATATCATAATTCACAATATTCAAAAAGAAATAACATAATTACATAAGTAGCGTAACATACTTATCATATTTTGAGAGCAACATACAAAATAATAACTTATATAATTAAGGAGGTTTTAGAATTTAAGTTTTAAGAACATGTCCTTTTTTTATTATAATTAATTATTTAGTTAATTTTTTTAAAATTTACAAACGGGTTAGACGGGTTAAATGGGTCATAACAGTTGACTTTGAGCCCACTCTGTTTAATTGGCGGTTATTCGGGTTCGACCGATGTCGACCAACCCATGAAGCTTTGAACTCATACCCATTAATTTCAGACAGGTTCGTATCCTGGTTTTGCGTGTCGGATCCGAAATTGACACCCCTACTTGCAACTAGGTTTCATAATTTTTAATTTTTTAAAATTGAGCATAAATATCGGAAAAATTGGAAAATTAACTTCAAATGTGAGCCCACTCTGTTTAATTGGCGGGTTATTCGGGTTCGACGATGTCGACTGAACCCATTAAGCCCGAACTCATACCCATTAATTTCAGTATTAGGTTCGTATGCGGTTTTGCGTGTCGGATCCGAAATTGACACTCCTTCTTGCAACTAGGTTTCATAATTTTTAATTTTTTAAAATTAGAGCATAAATATCGAAAAAATTGGAAAATTAACTTCAAATCCGAACCTAGAAGATCTTGGTGCCTTGATTTTCCAAGCTCAAACGAAGATCTGAATCGAAAGTGGGTAAAATGTCATTTTCAAATTTAAAAAATATTAGATTTGCTTGTAATTTCATAATTTTTACGACATTAGCTAATTCATGAACTTCAAGATACTAAGAATTCATAACTTCACGGTATATGCCATTCATTGTTCTATGATTGTGCCTTTCAGGATAATTTATTTACTTTGTTGAAGAATACATAGATTGTGTCATTCATGGTTTTAATGTACATTTCTGTTTGTATTGCAACTCTAATAACTACCTGACATGTTCTTTAAAAATAAATATCACTTTGACAAAAATATTAACTGTTTGAGTCTATTGCAGTATGGGTGGGTTAGACAATGGATCAAACAGGTTGTTTGTGGTCCTTGTTTGATTACTCATGGTCCTAATCCCAACCTCGAGTCGGACGGAGAGTTCCATATTCTTTTTCAAGGTTTCTAATTACGTTATCAAGTGTAATATTATGAGCACTAGTAAGAGATTCATAAGAGACATGTAAATATTCTATTACTAATTTCATGCTATTAAGCTCCTTTTTCAAAAGCCTGTATTTAACAATCATATTTGGAAACTCAATTTGCAATTCATTATAATCATCTTGCAATTAAGTAATGAAAGAGATAGGAGAATTAGAGCGTACCTCATTGTCTTCATCGATGCCCATTAGACATTTCTCGCTTTTTCATCTCCGGATGTTGCAAGAAGCTCATCCCATGTTTTGTCCTTGGCATTCAAGGCTTTTAATTTTCTCGTGAAATTGCTTCTTTGTCTTTTGTTCTTCCTCCATTTTTGACAATGACAACATAGTGTCCGGGTTTTCCGCATTTAAAGCAAGACTTGTTTTTCGCTTTTCTTTCCTTATTTTTATTTACAAATTTCGTAAATTTTCTAACAAGATAATCTTAATTTTCACCTTCATCTTCCTTGTCATTTGAATAGTAATTTTTCGATCTCGAGACAAGGCCTTTTGGAGTTGATTCAATATTCGGTTAAAAAATAGATGTTCTAGAACTACTCCTTTCATTGGTGTAGACCTCATAGATGAGAAGATTGCCCATAAGTTCGTCAATCTTGAGAGTCTCAAGATTTTTAGCTTCGATATCATCGTTACTTTTTTAGACCAAGAAGAAGGAAGAATGATTAGTACCTTTGTAACCTTATGTTCATCGATATGAATTTTCCAAGAGCCACATTCGGTTTGAAGTTAATTTTCACCTTCAAGCATGATGAAGTTTTCAAATTCCTTAACCAACATGGTCTTCCAAGCTTGTTTTACCTTTTTGTGCATTCATAGATAACTTCCAATTCTGTCCACACATCATGGGCGGTCAATTTATGTAATACAATTATACTCTGAGCGGTGAGAGAATGATGAAGAATGTTAAGAACTTTATCGTTGAAGGAGAATATTTTCTGTCTTCATCATCGAAGTCCTTGAAAACTTTAGGAGTTTGAGTTTCGTCCTCTATTTTCTTCATTGGTATGGATACTCCGTCTATAACCGCATTTTAAATATCGAACATGCAATCTTGTAAGAAGCACTTCATTCTATCTTTCCTAAAGAGTTATTAGAGTCGAAAAGAGATGGCTTGTTGGATGAAGCACCAATTGGAAGATAGCTCTCATTCGTAGCCATGGATATTCCCTCTTTACTCGCAAAGATTAAACAAGTTTTCCAAAAAGTCTTACTCGATACCACTTGTTAATCCAAGTAGCTATGAAAATCTAGAGTGAGGTGAATAGTTTTTCGCAATTTCTAAGATTTTTCTTCTTTTTTTCAAATATATGAAGATCTTCAATAATATAAGAGATACAAGAAAAATTAACACAATGATATATAGTGGTTCCACTCACCTAGAACTTAATCCACTACCACCTGGTATGTCTTAGTGGATTTCGAAAAGCAAAATTTTATTAATCGATACCAAATGATTACAACTCAACAAGAAGAGCACCAAACTCTTCTTACACCAATATCCTTGAATAGCACCAAACTCTTCAACACCTCGAGGAACTCCAAACTCTTTAACATGAAAAGCGACAAACTTTCAACCAACAAACTCTAATCAACCAAACGTGTTCTTGCCAAAAGAACACTAATAAGAATTTCTTATTTTAAATGATGTTATAAAAACAATAAAGAATCCACTTTGAATGAAATATAACAACTCAAAAGTCCAAGTGTAATCAAGAAGGAAAGCCTAATAAGCAAGATGTGAACGTGTAGTGGTTAAAGTTTAGAACAAGAATCTTGAAAATGAAGTACAATAAATTTGCTTTGAGATTTTCTTGTTATATTGTAGGATTGTGTTGTATTGTGTTTTCTTGTGATCCTTCAAAATCCCGAATATTTATAGAGGAGCTTCAAGATTTGATCTCCAACATAGGCTCCTTCAATTTGAACTTTGTCTCAAAAGAAAGATCAAGAGATCTACAAAAATAGTTAAGAATCGATAAAGTAAATTTTCTTTGATAAGTGATGTTGCAAATGAGATAAAATGTTGGCAAATTGTTTATAGCAAATGGTCGCTATGTATAAAATTTAAAAGTTTAAACTATCGGATCAAGATTTGATACATGTTGATATCAAGTGAGATCGGTTTCTATATAGGAAGACTGGTTGTTGTGGATAGAGATCGGTTGTTGTCAATTTAGAGAAGAAAACAAATTCACATGTACAAGTTGTTGTCCTTAGAGACCGAAGATAGAGATCGATCGTTGTCTATAAAGACCGGTCCTCGTGCATAGAGACCGATGTAGTCAACACATAGATAAAAAAATGTTTTTGAGCAAAACAAAGGTTTCGGTCGCCCTCTATAGTGATCGGTCACTCCACTACGTAAAAATCTTATTTTTTTCAAATCATTGAAGAACATACAGATATTGGTCGCCCTCAATACAGGGACTTCTCTATTTTTCAAAAACTTTGTAAAACGTTCAGGTACCGGTCGCTCTCTGTAGAGACCGGTAGACCTAGAGTCTGAGATTTCTCCGAATTTTGACTAAAATAGAGTTCAAGTAATACTTCATAAAATTTATTAAATTGATTAAAACATTTGAAGTATTCTATATAGTATTTTGACAGCATTCGATAAGTTTGTTTTGGTTTATAAATCGAAAATATGAAATCATCAAAATCAAAAATAACTTTGTTATAATAAATCATGCATGTCATAGTGTTTGGTTCTTGATCAGCTTCCTGTTGCGTCAAATCAAACACTCATCATTTCCCTACGGGCACCTGAATGTTCCGTCCTGAGTTCTCTCCAAGGTATGTAAAGAAACTGTGTGCTTGGTGACCTGGTTGTTTGCATCTGTAGCATCTTCCTTTTTCGAACAGACACCCCCTATGATTTTTTCTACATTCAACAGAAAGCGGTTTATTCATTTGGCCACTAGGACTTGTGTTCACATTCATCTTGATTTCCTTATTCTATACATTGCCCTTAAACTAATTGGGGGTTTCCCATTTTCTCTTTTCTTGAATCTCCACCGCTTCCGATTTCTTCTATTTATGTTCGGACGAGTAGCTACGCCATGTGCTCGTTCTACGACATCAACATAGGTCATTGCTTCTTGACCAATGGGTATACCTCCAACCTTAGGGCACAAATCCTTCTCGAACCTTTTTGCCATTTTTTTATTAGTGTCCACAAGATGTGTGGCATAACGGGATAATGGTTAGATTTTTGCTCATATTCAACCACCAACTATCCCCTTTGCTTGAGCTCCAAGAATTCTCGCCTCCTTATGATCTCGATAAGATTAGGAAAATACTTGTTCATTAAGACTTCCTTAAACTCGCACATGTTAGAGAATCGCGCTCTTCCTCGCTTCTTATTCCCCAATATGCCTCCCACTAGTGTTCATCATCTTCAAAGATGAATTGAAACATATCGTATGATATCCAGTGTATCAAAGCATGTTATATGTGAAAGATTCTCTCTAACAAATACAACCACTCCTCAATGAATGCAAGATCATCGCGTTCGTTGAATCTTGGGGCTGGTAGTGTTGAAATTGTTCCACTACTCGGTTTCTTTGATTACTTGGGTTTCGATTGTTTTGAGCCACTTGCCTTTGCCGAGAAAACCATTGAAGTATAATAACTAAATTGGCAATTAGATCTTGCCCATCTCTATTATCATTATCATTCCCATTCCCATCATTGTTACTTTGCTATTTTCACCTCATATCTTAGGGGTCATTGGTTTTTTTTTTTATTTACCAATATGTTTGTATCTTAGTACTAATAATTAAATATATTATCAAAAAGTAAAATAATAATAATAATAATAATAATGTACAATTTAATAATTCAAAATTGGAATGAAAGTAAACTTTTATTTTATAAACCTCTTATTCATGCAAATATTTTTAAAATACATAACTATATATATTCAAAGACAAGAGGAAAAATAGATCACCTAAAAAATTATGAAGCTTCTAATTATCTCGAGTTCACCTAATCCCGATTATAAGATGATTCACCGATTTCGACGTCTTGTAATTTACATCCTCTTATGGATTCTTGTCTACAACTTTTCTTAATGATTAAGAGACAACGATCTAACTTAAAACATAATGCATTTTTTATATAAATTATGCATTATTGTCCTAGTTGGCATACCCCTCAACTACTATTTGTATAAAAATATGAACTTGTAGTAAATAAATTTCTTTCTTGTAAATCATGACAAAATTAAGAGATAATATGCATATTTTGTTATCATGACACATGAAAATCATAGCAATTATAATATGTAATGGCATATGTTAATATGAAAATATGTACCTTGTTGGAGCCGACAAAGGAAGCACATGTGGTTGACTTGTGGTAAAAGATTTTTTTTTTTTCTTGTGTGTCTTTACATTTTTCTTGATTTAAAGTTTAACATGTGATTTTTTTTTCGAGTCTTTAGGAAAGCTAACACGCTCGATTCCATGTTGTAACGCCCGATTTTCATGAGAATAATTTTAAGAAAAATATTAAATAATTTGGACGTCACACCCAAAAAAGAGAGTTTGCAAAAATAAAATATTTATTATAATATAATAATATGTATAAAATATCATTTAATACTTTATGACAAACCGAATGCGTGCGAAATTTAATAATTAAGTATAAGAAAATGTTATTCATTACATCAAAGTAATAAAATTTTAACTAACAAATTAGTAGAATTTGTCCAATGTGGATTCAAGACTAACCATTCACATATTTTTTTTATATAGGCCACATCATTCCTTCTCGCCTTCGTCTGCCAAGCTCCATTTGAAAAACATGAGAAGATAGTGGGTGAGTAAACACAATTATTCACTGGGAAACTACATTTGTTCAAGCTAAATAAAATTCGGGCATCACATTAATGAAAAACTTGTGACATAATCATAGAAAAATAGAATCATATATCATGGCATCATAGAGCTTCTAGAGTTTCTAGACCAATAAGATGAAAACTCTTTAGAAAAATGTTTAATACTTTTTAGTGGACCTATTAATACTTGCTCAAAGGGACTTCTAATAATTTATTAGAAAAACTAATACTTTTCGGAGAATTACTAAAAATCTTTCGGAGAGAACTCATATTTTTCAAATGGAACTTGTAATACGTTTCACGAGGATCACGACTAATACTTTTGATGGAAAAAACAATAATATTTTAGGGGACTAATAAACATTTCAAGTGATTACGTACTAATATTTTTTAGATAGACTATTAATAGGTATCAAATTAAAATCTAAAAGTTTTCAATTTCGCGTGATACTATATAATATTCAATATTACAAAACTAATACTTTCAAGTGAACTATGTACGATACTTTTCGGAGGATTGCTAATATTTTACATAATAACGCTAATACCGGTCCATGAATATTACAAAAATGCTATTGCTAATATTATATAAAAAAAACAACAATGAGTCGGTTTTGGGATCCGTCCAATGATTTTTGGCCCATTAGACCATGTAACATAGTTTTTGTCTTTACTTATTATTTAAAATTTCAGCATCCAATCATAGAGATGCTCTCCTTATAGTATCCTTCTAAGAAAATTTAAATTAAAAAGTGCACACAAAGTAAAAGGTGTCCATCAATTAATCATTAGATAATAAAAATGAAAAAAAATTATTTGCACTGCTGAATTATTTGCACTTTATCTAATTACTTGGTAGGTGAGTATCTTAGTATCTATACTTGTCTTTTTACAATTTCGAGGGCTCTCCTTTAATTAATGCATAATTTTTTGCCCTAACTAACCTATATTCTTTGCATGGATTATCATATTAATAAATAGGCAAAAACTCATGTAGACCGCTCTTACGGATCTCAATTCGTAAGATGGATCCTATTTGACCACGTGATCCGCGGATCCTCGTTGACTGTGTCCGCGGGTCAAAGCACATCTTTACACGCTTTTTTTTTTCTATTTTTTTCTTCCTCTCATTAAAAATGAATGATTTTATGAAAAAAAAGTATCGGTTATTTTAGATAAAGTATCATATTTTTAAATATAGCCACAAATTATGATTACATTGCATTGAAGGAAAATAAATATATTAGAGTTAAAGTAACACCTTTATGAGTACAAATAGATATTTTTTGAGATAAAATATCATGTTTTAAGAGTAAAAATGTCAACAAATTTTTTAAATGAAGTATTATATTTTTAATAATAAATACAAAGAAGGATGAATAATAAATATGATAGAGTTAAAGTAATACTTTTATAAGTAAAAATATTTATTTTTTGAGATAAAGAAATATATTTTTAATATAGTCACAAATTATGAATATATTACAATAAATATATATATATATACAACAGAGTTAAAGTAACACTTTTATACGTTAAAGTGTCTATTTTTTGAGATAGAGTATCATGTTTTTTAATATAGTCACAAATTAGAAATGAAAGAAAGAAGAAAAAAAAAAAAAATAAATATGATATAGTTAAAGTAACACTTTTATAAGTAAAAGTATCTGTTTGTTGAGATAAAGTATCGATTTCTTAATACGATTTACAAACTAGGAACAAAAAAAAGAGGAAAAATAAAAAATAAATATGATGTAGTTAAAGTAACACTTTTATAAGTATCCATTTATTGAGATAATGTATCATGTTTTTTTAATAAACTTTGGTTCGGTTCATAGCCTTTGCATTTAGAAGCATTTTTAATTTTTTTAATTACCAGCGTATTTATGAATGAGTTTATATACATTGTTATAATAGTCAAACATCTCATAATTGCACAACAAACGCTAGTGGTGGTGTAGTGGTAGAATACCACCTTGGCTCTATCAAGCGCAGGGCGTAGCCAACGCCACCACGTGCCCCCGACGCCTATTGGTTACCCCTAGCCCAAAATTTTTTACCCCTAGCTCAACTATTTTTTCCCCTTAAAAAACACATAATTTTTTTTTTTTTTTTCCACAAAAAAAATGGGACAAAAAATTTGAGGTGCGTGAGGGGCGGTGGCCCCCCCATACCGCCGAAATAACTACGCCCGATCAAGCGCTTGGGTTCGATTTGAGTGTGAGTCTTACGGAATAGAATCCGTAAACGATCTTACAAGAGACCTACTCTAATAAATATATCTTTCAAATTTTTCAACGGTACTGTATAGCTAGCTGATTATGTTACAGCTAATACACGTGAAAATTACAAACTTTTATCCAATTTTTTGAATTCTTTTAGTCGGACCGCATATCCATGGTAGGTGTAAACCTATTAACCTACGTTATTTATTAGATATATGTGACATATACTTAATAATTTCATTGGTCTTAAGGAGTTTCTTATTTTTCGTCTTTTAGTTATAATCCAGTATCAAATTCTGATTTTGAAGTGTTTGGATTAACGTTTTCCAAGAAAATGAAGTCACAACTACCCGTTATTTATTTATTTGTTTGTTTTTTTGGTTCTTTTCGTGAAACGATAATTTTTTTATTACATTATATTTTTTTATTTTGCTAATAATAATTAAGAAAATCTTGCCAATTTAACCAAACAATGATATTCAGGTTTCTCCTTTTTGTTCCACCAATCACGGTACAAAACTTTGTATTACTTTATTTAATTTAATTATAGTTGTTGCCAATAATAAAGCAAAGTTCCTTTATTATTCGTTTCGCTGATGACAAAAATAAAAATAAAAAAACATATACTTCCCAAGTTTCATATGATAGCAGATTCATCGTTTTAATAAGATTCCTTTAATTTGTTTCTACTGTCTACCTTTGTAAATCGAATCTCATAGATAAAAATTAAACACACACACATACAAAGATCAAAGGTCAACATAAACACAAAAACTCTTCTTGTCACAAACGGGTCCGACATTTGGTTAGACGGATCTGATGCACTCGCGATCCTAAACGCAGATTTCCGGCATTTCAAATAATTTTTGATAATGGTGTTTTAGTAGTTTTCATCGGAATCGCATGTATTAACAACATCCCCTCAAACCCTGAGCATTCTCACCAAAAGAGTAGCTCGAACACCAATCCTTATTCCAAGACTTCCAAATGTATAGTCATCCTTCTAAAAGTTTTAGCAGTTAAACTTCTTTCAAATGTATTATGAGTTTCAAGAGTATTTTTAGTATTTTTGCCTCGAATATTCTCCCAAAATATATTAAGCGATCCTCAAAAAAGTATTAGTAGTTCCTTCCAAAAAAGTATTAGTAGTTCCTGTAGAGTATTTTAGTAGTTTTCCGAATATAATTAAATTTTTCCCGAAATGTATTAACAATATTATTCTTAAAAAAGTATTAGTCGTCCTTCTAAAAAGTATTAGCAAGCTTCCAAATGTATTAGTAGTTTTACAACAAGAGTATTTTTAGTATTTTTGCTCAAATATACTCCCAAAATTTATTAGCAATCTCTCAAAAAGTATTAGTAGTTCAATCGAAAGAGTATTAGTAGTTCCTCAAAGAGTATTAGTAGTTCCAAGAAGAGTATTTTAGTAGTTTCCCTAAATATAATTAAATTTTTCTCCCAAATGTATTAGTTGTCCCTAAAAAGTATTAGTATTTTCTCAAAAAGTATTAGTAGTTTCCTTGAGTGTGTTTTAGTGTGAGTTTGAGCTTTACTTTTGTTATATATTTTCCTATTTATTTAGTGCATTTTATCTATTTTTTTCACCCTATATCTGAAATTTCTCCCCATTTCCATAGCCTCTGGTCTTGGGGAATTTCATCTGCTCTTCACCACCGCAAAGAAAGTGTGTTGTGTAATTACTGTGTGTGTGTTATTACGGTGTGTAGTGTGTGGAAGAGGTGAAGGCTGAGTAAAAGTGTGGTGAGTGTGAGCAGCATACCGTTTTTTTTTTTTCGCGGATTTGGGTCTATACAATCTTTATCGTGAGATAGGTAGAATATTTAGATTTGTTATTTAAACGACATTTGACGATTTGCATTAGAAAGCGACGCCTATTTTGAGTAAACACAAAACATGTACGGACAAAAACGGAAGTACAAAGACGGGAAGGAAAAAAAAAACTTTTTCTTCCTCGTTTTTCACATTTCCCTGCTGTGGATGGTGGAATGTTTATCAATATTACAGTAATAAGATATAAAAGGACAAAAATGCCCACTAGCATGGTCTAAGCCATGTGATATCAAAATGTCTTCTTTCAACTAACAATAGGGTCATATCAAATTATCATTATCATTTTATATTTTTTCATTACAAGTGGTTATTATTTTTTCAAGAAGATTGTAGAGAACTTTTATGGGAGTCTTGGTGTGAAGCCATGTCTAAAAATTGGATCACTAATTATGCTTGAAAAAGAATTTTTATGGTCAAATTGGTGCAACTGGTAAAAGGAAAATTAAAACCTTAAACTTTGGTATTTCGTTATGTATACATATATAAGGACTGCTTGAATTTGGTTTTTATTATATGTATAATTTTTAATTTTTTAATTTTTATCTTTTAAAATGTATAACACAATATAATTAGTTTATTATATAATCATTTCACGTATATAATAAAAATTGCAATTAATTTTTATTATATAAGTTCACTACAAGAAAAACTCAATTTATCTATAGAAAATTAATTTGTAGGTAAGTGTATACTAAGTAGGGGTGTGATATAGTTAAAGAAGATTATTTATTTCTTTGAGAAATTTGATTTGGAAATCTTGAACCGCCCCAAAGTTCGAGAGATTTTCAAAACAAATCTTGAACCGAACCATAGAAAAAATATTCATCCCGAACCGCACCGAAAGTTCGGGACGGTTCGGGACGGAGATTCGGTTCGGTTCGAGACGGAGATTCGTAGATTAACCATGAATAAAACATACAAATTTGGAAAAAAAAAAAGAAAATCAATATAAAAATCACCAAACGGATATACTTCTAGAGTTCTAGTCTCTTTTTAGCGTAGTCTCAAAATAAAAACTAAAATTATAATAAGTAACACAATCCAAAATTCTAAACTTAATAACCTCTATAATACAATAATAGTCTATTATTTGGGCAATTGTCCTTCTATTGACATAGAATAGATATAAATAACTAATAATTTCTATAAATTAATATGAAATAAAAAACTTGTATAAATTTACAATCTCAATGTCTTATACTTAACAACTTAACATAATCAATAAAATTATATTTATAATTTATGTCATGTGGTAGAAAAATTCCACCGTGCATTTAATGGGTTTCCATTTCGGTGAGCGAGATGGCTTTCTTATGGCGAGTTGTTGTGTTATCCTAAGATTTGGCTCATCCGCGATCGGAATGACTTGACCTTCAATGACAAGAATCGGAAAAGGCAAGTGGAGGCGGCCATCCTACGCCTTCGTGTTCGATTCTCGAGTCTTCTCCCTTAGACTCAAATTTGCATGCATAATGATCAAGATGGCTTTATTTATTCTTCGCAACTTCGTGTTCATGGGCGTCCAAGACAGTCTCCGAAGATTGTGCATGTTACTTGGCAAAACCCTTGCCAGGCTGGATCAAAGTCAACACGATTACGGTGCATCGTGGCGTCGGGCGTCCCACAACTTCCTGTGGGTTTTTCGAATCTAAGATAGAGGCTTCTTTCACGGTTGCTTTGTGGAACGATGCGGTTTGGATTTTGCTTTTGAGGCGGAGTTGATGGCGGTCCATGTGGGCAATTCATTACGCTTTGCGAAGGGCGGTCGTATCGCTTTGGTGAGTCAAATTCGGTATATGTGGTTGAGTTGTTGCGGAAGAGATCCGCGGGGGTACATAATCTTAGCATGTGGCGGTACACTCTGCACCTTCTTTCTCGGATGGATTTATTGGTATCTCACATTTTTCGGAAGGCAACCGGGTGGCGGATATTCTTAGCAAGACGTCGCATCTTTGTTATAGCGTGGTGGGAAACGCCTTGGGACATCGTTTTGTCTCTTACTCGGGATTATGTTGGTCGAATCTAACTATAGGTTTGTTAACTAGTGCGTCTCGGCTTCCGCTGGATTCTTTTCCCATTTTGGACGCTTTTTATGGGGTACTCTTTTTCCTTCCAAGGATTTTTCCCACAAGGGTGGGTTTTACCTTGAAGGTTTTAACGAGCCCCAACCATTCACCTTCCATCCGGTCGGCTTGGGACCATTTCGTTATCTTTTATGACTTTGTTTCCGGCTTTCCTTTGATTACCTCGGGACAAGTGTGATCGTGACAACTCTTTTTCATTTATATATATATATATATATATATTCGCATTTATTCAAAAATATTGTTATAATATGGTACTATTACTAGTTTCTCTTTTAAGTGCAATTTACTAATCATTTAACTAATTTCAATTTCAAATGGCTTACTCTATTATTAATATCAAAGTTTTTTAAAATTCATAATAGTTGTAGTATTATGGTTTTTTCGTAAATATGCTTTATATTCAATTTAATTTCAAATAGTTTGTAGTCAATTCACAAAATAAAAACAACATAGAAATAGTGTATATGTATTTATATAAAATCTTTAAAATCGGTTTTAGTTTCGGTCCTTGGTTCCGAGTGGTTCGATATATGGGTATTTGAAAAATCTCTAGAGTACGGTTTGGGGAAAGTCAAAAAGTCAACGAATATTTTCGGTTCGAGATCTTTCGTCCGGATATCGGTTAGATTTCTGTAATCTCCAAATCCCGTGCACAACCCTAATACTAAGATACCTATAAAAGTAAAATCGTTGTAGGTAAATATTTACTAACAAATTTAAAATGCGAATAAATATCTACAATATTTTATGTTGGTAAATGTAAAAACTATTGGTGATTTGCAATATTAATAAGATCCGCTAACCCCAAAACATGTGAGGCTAAACTATACTTTCAAATAACCACATTCTTAATAACATACCACACAAAGATAAAGATGAAACTCCATATGAGTTATAGAAAGATCGTAAACCATCTTATACACTATAAGAAAATTCCAGTTTACCCACAAAATTACCGCAAAAATAATTTTATCACTAAATTTTACAATTACCTACGAATAAAACATATCATTTTCCCCAAATTATACCGACAGATTCTCGATAGTTTTTCAATTACCGAAATGATTTTACGTAGGTATTTTACCAACAATTTTAGATTTTGTAGGTAAATATTTTACCTACAATGATTTTACCTACACTTTACAATTTTCTTAATACTTACCTACAGATTTTTCTTTGTAAACCGGTTTTTTCTTGTAGTGTTACAAATACCGAAAGTATGGTGGTTTTTGGCTAATGTAGAAGTACCTAAGCCAAAACAAGTCAAAATCGGTACTAAAATGATTGATTACAATTTTATTGGATATGCAAACAATAGCAAAGTGCATATCAATTTCTATACACAAGTCACTAATATAAATGATTGTATCATCATAGAAGCAAGAAATGTTGTATTCTTTGAAAATGTTTTTCCTTGCAAAGAAAGGAAAAAGGTAAACTCTAAATGAAGAACTTATGAAACTGTAGGTTTACTTCAAGGTGATGAAAAAGAACCAAGATGTAGTAAAAGGACAATAGTAGCTAAGTTTTTTGGTCCTAATTTTCTAACTTATATGTTAGAAAATGAATTTAGAACTATTCAAGAAGATTTGTCTAGTCCGTTTCTTTCTAGAAAGAAGTTTCAATAACGAAATAGATTATATCATGCATAATGACACTTAATTAGGGAGTTAGTTGATCTCCTCGGGGATGAAAACCTTTAGGATGCAAGTGGATCTTTAAAATGAAGTACAAAGTCCGGTTAGTACCTAAAGGATTTAAACAAAAAAGGATATGACTTTTTTAATACATGTTCTCCGATTACATCGATCATGTCCATTCGTGTTCTCATTGCTATTGCAGGTTTGCATAATCTTGAAATACATCAAATGGATATGAAGACAACTTTCTCGAATGATGAACTTGAAGATGAGATTTATATGGAATAACTCGAGAGTTTTGTTGCACCCGAACAAGAGAAAAAATGTGTAAACCTATTAAGTCATTTAATTGACTAAAACAAGCACCTAATCAATGGTACGAAAAAGTTTAACATGTTTATGTTGTCAAATGGTTTAAAAATCAATGAATATGACAAACGTATCTACATTAATGTACAACTCGATACTTACATCATTGTATGTATTCATGTAGAAGATATGTTGATTATGGGAAGAAACCATGATTTAATCATGAATTACTAAGAAAATATTAAAGAAACACTTTGACATGAAACATATCGTATTATCGATGTTATATTAGGGACTAAAATCTCTAAAACTTAAGATGGAATTGTCTTGCCACAATCTCAATATCTCAAAAAGCATACTTAGAAAGTTCAATGCTTTAGACATCTCTCTAAGACACTTTGAGATCTAAGTCTACACTTAGCCAAGACTAGAGGAGAACCAGTTTTTCGATTCGAATATGCAAGGATAATTGGAAGTCTCGATGTACTTAACTAATTGTACATGTCCGGACATTGCATATTCAATGAGTAAGCTAAGTAGGTTCACAAGTAACCCAATAAGGATCACCGAAATCTTTGACAAGGGTACTTAGATACTTAAGTATATCATAATTTAGACGAGAAGAAGTTGAATGACTTAGAAACTTTTTAGAAGGTATTTCTTGTTGAATAAACCAAGTGTTAGTAATTAATAAATTACGATAGTCAATCAAAGAATTGAAAGGCACAAAGCAATATGAGTAATGATAAGTCTAGACATATTCATCGAAGACATGATACCATTAGACAATTGATCTCGAATCGAATAACTTTGGTTTACTACGTAAAATAAAAGGAAAATCTAGCATCCGCTAACTAAAGGCATAAATTGAGCTCAAATATATAAATTGTTAAGGGGAATGAGTTTAAAATCCATAAAATAAGAATGTTTATGGCGGTAACTCAACCTTGAATGGAGATCCTAGAAAAATAGAGTTGTTTCTAGGCGGCTAGAGCCCGCCAGGCATTGAGTCGCGCCCAACTAGCGCTAGCAAGTGTTCTAAAAATCCCCTAGGCGGCCACCTAGGCGGGCCTAGGTGCTAGGCGGCCACCAAGCGCCCGGATTTTTACCTAGGCGGCGAGCCTGGCGGTCCGTGCCTTAGGTAGCGCCTGGGTGGGGTCTAGGCAAAGCTAGGCGCCCTATATGTTTTTTTTTTTTCCAAAATCCTAACAAAACGACTCCGACTAGTGAAAGTAGACTTGACGACTCCAAAATTCAGTTTAAGTTAAATTGAATATATATAATTTTCTTAATAAAAAAATGAAACAAAATTTTAGGGTCTAGAAATCTTTCCATTAAAACCAAATATATACTGTTCAACAAAATTGAGTTAGTCAAGCAATTTGAGTCTCCATCACAGACTAGAGATAGAGAGAATATATAAATCAATGCAATATTTGTTAATGTACTATTTTAGATGATTTATAATTTTATTAGATTACTGTGTTGAATTAGTTTAAAGTTTAAAGTTTAAATATCGATATGTACAAAAATAATTTAAATATCATTTATATACTTTGATTATGTATTTTGGGAATTATTCATAAAATTTTATATATATTTAAGGCTCCGCCTGAGCCCCGCCTAGGACTCCTAGACGTTGTCCGCCGCCCGACTAGTGCCTAGCGCTTTTTAGAACACTCGCGCTGAGGTTTTCAAGCATGGTACAAAGTGCCAACAGCTATAGGCATTATCTTTAAGATACAACGACTTTCTAGTTTGACTTAGCAAAGACATGCAAAAGTCGAACTTACAACGAAGAAATCAAGTGTTTCACAACTTTCAATTTCAAGAAGAAAGAAGATTAAACAATATGCTCAAATACAATATTTTATGGGATGATGAATGAACAATCGTGGATCCAATTTATAGAATTTCGGTGCTCTTTCGTGACAAGCTTTAGTTGAGATCGATATATCAAATTGTGCCTTCGATCAACAATCGTAATCGATGGCCAATATCGCATACTAGTGATGGTATACATCCATTGGCATGTACTCATCGATGGTGCCTTGTCGATCGTGGTGCCCTGCATTCAACAAACGTATCTAATCAGCGCCCCCTTGGCACATGGCATCATCCGGACGACTCGCTAAGTCACCGCCACCGAGCTTCCCTTCCACATCATCGAGCCATATCTCGAGGTAATCGTTTCAACCCTGGTTCAATTTTCAAAAAGATTAAGCCTCCTTAAAACTCCTCGCGATGATGCATAGTGCAAAGTGCGACCGAGTGTGACATGCACAAACTCGGACTCGGTGCTCTTTCACCTAGCTCGAGCTAGTCAAAATCAACTTGGTCCACTTGTGTGCGCCATAAGGAGCTCTACATGATTACTCCTTATTATTGGTGAAATTCTGTATAAACAAGTCGAGCATGTGAAATGCTTTCCATGTGGGATCGGACTCTCCACATTCCCATCCTTTCATATTCCGACATAAAAGTGCATTTAAGTTGCTTACATTATGCATTGATTTCTCATTCACTCAAACTGATTTGAAAAAATTCAAAATGTTAAATTCATCTACCCGTGGTATAAATTGCGATTATATTATTTATTTTCCATAACGATTAAATAAATTCACTTAAATAATTGGTCAAATTGGGTCAAAATCTATTTATTAATAAACTAATTATTTCAAAAATATCCAACATGTATGCAAACTAATTGAAGTACCCACGGTGTTTCTCATGTTGTGTCCATTTTGGCCCTGGACTATATCTTAGTTTCATAAGTGTTACAAGTAGAAGCGGTCAATTCTCATTTTAATAGGTGATCTCCTATAAAGAGTATTCATCCATACTCCACCTTTTAGGTATAAGAATCATTAAAAGTTTAGCTTAACCTCAACACATTTTGCGGGTTTTTTTCATTTGACGTTCTAGGAATGAGTGAAACAAGTTCCAAGTGTTCGGTTGAACGTTCATAACTAAGTTGTCCCATTCAACCAATGTTTCATTTTTCATTTTTTTAATTTTTTATCGATATTTGCCATTTTTTGTCGCCTAGATTACCTAGCCCGCTAGGCCCATTTTTGGCCACCCGGTAAGCGCTAACCCGATTTTGTGCCGCCTAGCGCGCCTCGGCCAATTTTCGGCCAAAATGATTTTTATATCGATTTTGGCAAAATCGGTTCGTCTAGGGCGCTAGCGCCTAGTCGGCACCTAGGAACCCGTCTAAGCCGATTTTTACAACACTATTTTGTACATGACAATTTTCTCTTGCGGAGAGAGAATTTGATTCTCGCCTCGATCGAAATATTTTTCCCATTATTTTGTCTCGATTCTCAAGAAAACAAAACACCGAAAATAACATGTTGATCGAATAAGTATAAGGAATGACATAATTGGTCTTATAAGTAGCCTATGTAGCAATTTGGTTCCAAAAGTTTTAATATTTGTACAATTTGGTCCTTTAGTCTAAAGGAGCGACCTATTTGGTCCTATAAGAATCCTATGTAGCAATTTCGGACTTGTAACTTTTGATTTTTGTGCTATTTTAGTCCCATAATTTTTATCTTGTGCAATTTTGGCCCCAAATGACTACTTGAGTATTTCACCGATTTGAGACAAAATTGCTCAAAAAATAACTTATATGATATTGGGAAATTTATTATATAGATTTTGATGATGCTATGTAAATCTTATATTAGGAAGTTAGCACCCCATTTTCTATTGTAAATTCAACAATGTAATAGATGAGATCTATGAGTTTGAGTCGATGCAGACCAATTTGAAGATTGCGTGAAGTTGATTGAAGATCGAAGTGAAGAATCGGTTGTGTTGCGGTGAGTGTCGAGGAGAAGTCTAAGTCAAGTATCAAAAAGTTGTCTTAGTCGTGAGACCGACAACTAAGTCACTCCCAGGATGTTTGGAGAAGACTCACAAAAAGGTTTAACAAAAAAAGGACTCAAGAAAGCTAAAGATGTCCATCGATAAGTAAAGTCAAAACATTACTTGAAAGAGGAAAGAAGACAGATCGCAACCTTAAAGTTGTTTTTTTTGAAAGAGTGCAAAAGGCCGGAACCACCGGGATATTTCGCACACCCGTTGTATTGCGGCAAACATGCGAGCATTAAACCAAGGTTGGGTCAACATCAATTCTTTGCACAAGAAGACATGCCAACAACCGTGAAGTGGAGTTTGGAAATGCATCTATCTCTTCAACGATACATTTTCGAGTTGCCACTATAAAAGGCCGAGGAACTTATGTGAGAGAGTATGAGATACAATAGAGCAAACAAGCAATCGAGAAAAGAGCAATCAAGCTAAAAATACTCTCAAGCAATACACTATATCCTCAAACCTAAAACTTGAAATATATCGATCCAACACATTCAATGAAGGAAAGAAAAGTTTCAAATCAAAAGAGGAAACTTGTTTAAAGACAAAGGGTCTGCACATCCAAGGTTGAAGGAAGTGCGGTGAGGTTCAAGTTAGAACCAGGCTTGGGATTTGTTAGAGGGCTTCATGATCAAATCTAATAATTCGAATGAGTCAAAGTAGCGAGACAACCGTCTTGTGAAGAGAGTTGAGTCTCGGGAGTGAAGCCAACTGTGTGATCAACGCTTACTTGGACTGTTCATCCTTTTTGTAACATGACTATTTTATTAGTGGATTACCTCTAGGAGTTGGAGAAGAATAGAGTAGAAGAATTACCCCATCCTCGAACCACTATAAAATTGCTCTGTGTCTACTTACTTTAAACACATTTATTTCTTGCATATTTTTATATCGATGGTTGATAAATTTGCTAAGTCAACTGATAATAACTTAACTTAAACAAGTGTTGTAAAACATATTTCAACAAAAGGGTATAAGACTTCCACGATAAAACCAAGTTAGTCAATATATAAAAACTCACTTCACTCAAATGAGTTACTCTATCAACACTCAGTCGAGTCGTTTGAGTGGTGAACTCTATTGTTGAGGTTGAACTAAACTGTCTATCAAAGACCAAGTCGCTACTTGCGTAAAACTCGATTTAAAGAAAAAAATCAAAAATTGGTTAAGTCTATTCAACCCCCTTCTAGACTTAACACAAACACCACTTGGGACCTACAAGTGGTATCGAGCGGTGTTTAACAAAGTGAAATCTTGCAAGACTCGCTTGTGAGATATGGGAGAAGCTTACTCTAATTTGTGAAGGCTCGAGCAAATTAAAGAGAATAAGCTAATCAACTTGTTGTTGTACAAAAATTTGAAAATTATAAAATGCTTTGCGGTGAAAATCTGGATCGACTTCATGCCAAATTTACAAAGATTACAAATGAGCTTTCAGCTCTAGGTAAGGAATATAAACAAAAGAAAATGTGTATGAAGATCTTGTGTCGCTCCCAGGTTGAGTGGGAAATGAAGGTGATGGCTTTGAGACATTCTATGGACTTAACAAGAACCTCCAACCATGAGCTATTCTCATATTTAAAAGATTATGAATTTGAGCTCAAAAGGAAAGAGCAAGAAGAGATAGATGTACCAAAGACAACTACTCTATTGGCCGGAGAATCTAAGAAAGTCGAGTCCAAGGACACCATCGACCAAGAGGAGATAGCCCGATGGTTAAAAGATTCAACAAGTTCTTAAACAAGAACTAGAAAAGGAACAATGGTGAAACCTCCGAGGAAGACAATCATCACTTTCCAAGAGCAAGGAAGATAGACCACCAAAGAGAGCGACATCCGGAGATTACCGAGAAAGCGAGAACATGTGCTAGAATTGCATAACCAGGACACATTGTTGTTGACTGTTCATATCCACAAGTCAACAAATACATGAATGAGGAAGAAAGAAAAGTCTTGAGAGAGAAGACAAGAAAGAAAGAAAGCCATGGTGGCTGCTGAACCTGACACAGCTAAGTGCAAATAGACAACTGAGTCAGACAACAATGAGGCAGACTATTCCTCAGACAATGAAGAAGATGCTTTGATATGCCTCATGGCCAAAGAACAGGAAGATGAGGTACAGTCTAACTCATCTAGCTTACATTCTGATGATAGTGATAGTGACACACACACTTCATCACCTACAGATCTTTATGACTCAATTGACAAAATGATGAAATATTTTGAGCATATAAAATCCTCACACACACTCTTAAATGAGGAAAACAGCCAGCTGAAAAGTCAAAACTCATAGCTGACTGAAGAGTTGAGTACTCTTAATCACATAGCTGATGAGAATAAAGAGTTGAAGGCTAAGATAACTAAAGTTAAGGCTGACTTAGCAGAAAATGAAAAGAGGGAAAAAATTTGAAAAATGTGATTGCATCACTCAGTAAGTCATCCAAAACATTGGATGAATTAATGATGATTCAAAAGGAAATAGGAGATAAGGCAGGCTTAAGATTCAATTTTTTTGTCAATGCTCAAACTCCAAGAGTGACTTTGGAGAAAGAATCTCCAAGTAATGGGGGAGTCCAAAAGCCAAAAGCACCATATGTTGCACCCACTCACAATCACATGCACACATCTTTGGCCTGGTTATAAAGGCAAAGTCAAAGGCAAAAAGCCATTGAGTATGTTGAAAGGACAATGAAACAAAATTGAAGAGTCCATCACCACTACTACAAAATGCCGATAACCGGGTGTCTATTAGTAAAACAACCGGTGTTAGAGCCACACGGTGTGAAAAGTCCAACTTTTTGATAGCGGTTGAGAACTAGTGTCGTTTCCTTGAAAGACACCGGTTTTAAACCGGTGTCATAGATATAAAATATCCACTTTCTAAGACCCCGATGTTAAAAGTTTATGTTTTTGACACGGTTTAGAACCGCTGTCTTTAAAGGAATACACATCGGTTTTATACACCGGTTTAAAACCGATGTCGTTTTATTTAAAGACACCGCTCAAAACCGGTGTCTTTTGTATGAAATAAAATTTGTAAGTTCTAGATATAATAAAACTTAAAGTCTGCAAAAATCCATATCAATAAGCAATTCATAATGATATCCAATTCGAGCAACCATCGTAAATTCACTACCAATTAAATGAAATCCAATTCCACCAATAAAAAAATGCATTAATACTAAAGTCACAAAGATCCATAATCCAACAAAAGTACTTGTAGCGAAGTTTCTTTTTGATAAAGCAACTACAAATTCATAATCCAATTCTATCAACCAACAAAAGGCTATATACATCAATATTGCTCCTTTCATTCCAGCTCCTATCATTACAACAAGAATAAGAAACAACAATTATACCCTTTAGGTCCTGTATTTGATTATAAAGCCTACGATTTTCCAACAGCCCCAAGCATCGTATATGCCATTTCCAACAACTTCCCTGCACAATATTACATATAACAATCAAAAAGGGTAGCAAAAATGAAACAAAAACAAAAACTGAAAGAATCAAAATCACATTTCAAGATTTATTGCTTGGCTATTAATTGACTAAGAAAATATATATTGCATCTAGTAGCTAGTGTTTGTGCCAACAAAAATAAATCCATGGAGGGGCAAGATACACCAAACAAGACAGGTGAGAAATGGCAAGTGTTTTCTTCATGTCTAAGGATTTGTAACATTAAGTAATTCTTCAGTTATCTCACAGTAGAAGGTCAAAAATTATTTATTTTTTTTTTAATAAGTTGGGACTAGTGGTTGGAGGAGGGAATAAATTAATAAGGTCCAAAAATTATTCATAGTGATCGTTGTTTCTTGTTCAAAAGTAAGGAGAAATAGAGTACATTGTTCAGTGTTCACTACATATCACTGAATAGAATCCACTGGACATGATTATAATCAAACCGAATGGGTTAAATTAAACCCAACAACTCTGGAGAAAGTTCAACTGAATTGATATTGACCCTCTTCTAAAGACTTGTGGATTAGTCTCAGTTTGTCACCCCTGTGATGGAACAATATATGATAACTGTTACTTTTGTACTTTATCCGGTTTTAAAGGAGAAGGCAATTGGTAGGTGTGCCATTGCTCAAGAATAGACAGATGCTTCCACAGATTCAGAGAAATTGTGGCTGCTCATTGCAAGCCAAAACAATGATCTTTAAAGTGATGAGAATTAACAATTATGATAAGTTGGAATGACGCTCAACAGAACCGTGCGGGGGTAAGAATACTTATGTCAGAGTCAGAGTCTCGTTTAGAGCATCAATTAACCACTAAATAAGTTTCGAGCTTCTGAATTGGCCTCACCCCATCTAAACAAAACAGGGAGTAATTAAAAGAAGGGATAATTACAAAAATACCCTTGAGGTTTGACCTAATTAAAAATAAAAAACCAGCTAACTTTCAAAATTACAAAAAGTACCCATGAGATTTGATCAAGTGTTAAAATTAAGGGGTAAATTTCAGACAAAATAAAACCTCATGGATATTTTTTATAATTTTAAATGATCGCTGGTTTTTTTGTAATTTGTTAAACCTGAAGGGTACTTTTTATAATTAACCCTTAAAAGAATGAACCTATCATTATTGACCACAAACATAACTAGAGTAAACCTCAACAAAAAAGTTCCAAACAAATCGATTAAGTAATTCAAGGAATAATGTTACCACAGCCCACCGAAAAAATTGAAAGTTGTGAGATCAATTAGTTTTAAACACATTGCTTCCAACTAAAGGAAACATGCAAATAATACTTCAGAGCAAATAATACTTCAGAGAAACATTTAGCAGCTGTGTGACTGTGTCCATCACATTAAACAAACATAGACTATACCTGGAATAAAACTTGCAACAGATTGTCCCAAAAGCCAGAATTTAGTAGAGCACGGGACTTTCCCAGGTGGTCAACCCTTTCTAACAATTTCACTCCATTTCCGTTCACTCTATTTGCTAGGGGCACGTATAAACCTTGCTCCGTGTCCTCTGTTAAATGGCACTTGTTGCTGCTATTTGTTCTGAGATGGAAGAAACATCCATGTATAGAAAGCAGTGATCCAAGCTGCAACAGGTATAGTAAAAGTATACCTGATAATCGAGGATCAGCTTCCCATTAACTGCAAGAGTACAGCGCGTGATAATCTCTTCAGCCATAGTCTGAATATGCTTCATACATCTACTCATCACGCAAAAACTCGTAACCAAATACTGATCATTTCAATTGAATTAGAAGTTAGTAAAGCTGAAACATGACATGCACTATTGAAGACATGCATGTGGAATGGTTCATCCAAATTTGCTTATCATTTCCTCCAGAAATACTAAAACGGAGTGCAGGGATTTTTTACCTCAATGGTGGTGAACTCAGGAAACAATATAATTTCAATAACAATATATACAAAATGACAAGAAACAAATATCTTCAGAGAGAAGAAGCAAGAGTAACAGGGATATTTATCCTGAAAAATAAATCAACTGACCATATTATGTTTGAAAAAATTTCTTAATCATAAGTAATAGCGCTGCAAGTTAATTTTCAGATATAAAAATGCAATCTAGCAAGAATCAGGCGATCCATATAAGCTTCTCCAGAATAATATTCCACATGTACGAAGCGCAAGAAAAAAATTCACAGGGTCGGTGCTGATGATGGTGACCGGTGCTTACATCAAGCTTATAACTGGTGATATAAAACTTTAATATACAATACATATCACACTAATAGTGCAAATCAGTAAAGATATATTTTGCACAGACCTAATGCTTTACTCTGGAGGAGTAGGCGAACAACTTAGCACTCAAAAATTCAAGTTCCACAAACTTATACATGTGCATTTAGCCTTCAGTAACAGAGGTCTAAATAGTGCAAGATATTTTCTGTGGATTGTGCAAACTATTTTAAGATTTGCATTCGTTTCCCATCTGCACATAATATGCTGAAATCTAAAAGCTCTAATGTTCCCTCTTTTCATCCCATAATTACATATCTAAAATGTCAGTCTTTTTAGAATATATAAACCACAATTTGAACAACATGTAGTTACCAATGTCTCTCAGGAAACATGCCCATAGCAGCAGTTAAACTGATACTATCAGCAGTATTACACTGCTCAAAAGTAAAACAGATTTCAATGCCACAACTCTAAAGCATAAAGTTATACACATTCACAAGCAAATATTAGAAACTATCAAAACTTTCCAATATATTAATCGCAAATCACATGAAGTATAATATTCCCCATCCTATAACTCTCAACCACAAACATGCAATACACACAGCATATTGAAATGGGATAAAAAAACAAAGTTTTACACAAATGACATAATAGGGATAATTATCAGCTCAAACTCAAATCTGTAAAAATGACACTCACCCAGAATCAAATTGAAAGTGAATCTCCCTGCTTCGAACTCCATTAGTAATCTAACCGCAGACCTTGTCGACATTTGAAGGTTGTCCACAACTATTATTGCAACAAAAGTAACCAGACTTGTACCATTCTCCCTGAATTTGAGAGAAAGAATCCTGTACAATTGCGTCTCCGAGTCCGCCGGAATCCGCGTGCTCATCTTCTCGATGTTCGTCGGGATAAGGGTTTCGGAGATCGAATCGGTGGCGCGCGCCATGCTGCCTAAGTTTTACTCTGGCGTCCTGCACCCGGAGTCTTGGCAGAGCGTGTGGGCGGCGGTGCATTCTGACGGGCGGACCCGCAGATTATGGTGGCGGATTTGGTTTTGGGGATGGCGGGCGGCTAGAAGTTCTAGTAATTTTAAGGAGGTAAGTAATGCCCTAATTAAAAATTAAAAATTATAGGTATCAAAGAAAAGGCATTTGTAAATAGATTCACCGAGTGGAGAGAGGCGACGGGTGGAAGGGAGAGGAAGAGGTGAGGTGACAGCGGACCGAGGGAGAGAGGCGATGGTTTGGAGAAGATTTTACAATTTTTGTTATTCTAATACCAATAACCTAATTAATTAGAAGGTCATAAGACATTGGTTCTACAACAACCTGTTTAAATATCTAATTAAAAAAATAAAGACATCGGTTCTTTAGTAGGTGTCGAAAGATACTGATTTCTAAAATATTATAGACACCGGTTTTGGAACGATGTTAAAACAACCGATGTTTAATCTAAAATAATTTATAAAAATAGACACCGGTTTCCAAATCCGATGCCAATACCGATGATTATTTGGGAATTATTTTTACAACAGACACCGGTTCTAGGAAACCGCTGTTGTTTATCAAACGACAGCACTAATTAGACATCGGTTTCTTACAAAACCGCTGTTATATGGGAAAAGACACCAGGAAAGTCATAAAACCGGTGTCTTTTTTGGTGGTGTCTATCACCAGCTTTTCTTGTAGTGAGCGAGACTCCAAACAGAAATATTCTGTGAAGGCAAAATAGAACTTCCAAATGTCCCGGAGATTTCAAAGATAGAAAACCATATGAAGGGAATGGTAGAAACTATCCTAGTCAGCCGATTGGAATAATCAAGTGAGATATCAACCAAGTCCTATGGGATACAAGCCTAAGTGGCAAAGACCTCAGACTCAATATAGGTCATTCCCAAGACAAAGAAACCAATATCAGCACACATAAGCACCCAAGCACAATTCCCCATATGCACAAAAAGTTTCCATATTATCCAAAAATGCAAATGCACTAGCACACTCATAAGCATACGACAAAAGAGATAGTTATATGTGCCTAAAGCTCCTAAGCAATTTGCTAAGATTCATTATGGTTATGGAAGTGGTAGGTGGCAACCTCATAGAACATTACAATGGATGACAGGATTATTGTACAGTATATTTAGAATATATTTATTGTATATTTAATTTCATTTTGATGTATTGATAATTGCTAACCATTGCATATTTTCATGGACATTACATTGGATGACATGATTATTGTACTTTATATTTAGAATATATTCATTGTATATTTATTATAACTTTCTTGTATTGTTAATGGCTAACCACCGTATGCTTTCATCGGATATAAGATGGTGTTCGCACCATTCACAGGGGTTGACAACCACCGGAGATGTGTTACCTTTGCGCTAGATTGATATTGATGGAGTATGGTTATTCAAGTGTTTTTCTGGATGCAACAGAAAAAGAACCATATTACATCGTGACCACCAAGACCCCGCAATAAAGAACGCGTTCAAAGCGCTTTTAAAAAAAAACATCATTTATGTATGTGGCATATCATGGAGAAGGTTGCCTCAAAGGTCGGAACTGCATTGCTCAAGGATGATACGTTCATGAATAGGCTTACTTCAATAGTTTGGAATCAAGAAATTGAACCAGATGAATTTGAGGCAAAATGGAAAGAAATTATGACTGACTTTCACCTGACATCGCATCCATGGTTTTAAAAAATGTATGAAATCAAAAACAGATGGGTTCGTGCATATTTCAGAGATGTTCTAATGGGCGGATTACTTAGGACAACATCAAGATCTGAAAGTGCAAATAGTTGGTTTGGAGGTTTCACTAACACTCAAGTGAATTTGGTGGAATTCTTTACGCACTTTGATAGTGCAATGGAATCCCAACGACACGCAGTGGAGAAGCTCAACAATGAGCCTGAAAGCTATGTCCCCGAATGCAAGACACCTTTGGATATTGAACAACATGCTACAATCGTGTATACGCGAACAATATATTCAGAGATTAGCAAAGAAATTGCAGCAACATGTTATGACTGCTCAATAGTTGGAATAAACGAAACCAGCAATAACTGCTCGTACACGATAAGGGACGCCACAAAACAAACATTCACTGTTGGCTACAATATTGGTGAAAAGGAGGCAACATGCACGTGCAAAATGTTTGAACATCATGGGATAAATTGCCAGCATATGTTTATAGTCTTCAAAGATTTACCAATGATTCTCGAGATACATCTACTTACCAGATGGACAAAAACACTCTCGTTCGTGGTCAGTCATAATAATGGACGTCTATACCAATTTACTGGTGAAGAAGAGGAAAATGCAACTATGAACAAACTTTGGTCGGATTTCCATTGCTGCATAGGAATGACGCAGGGGAACATAGAAAAATTAAAGGAATTTTCAGTTTTAATCTCTAAACAAAAGGGCAGGATGTTACTAGACAACGAACAACAAAACTCCCATATCAGCAAGAAAAAGGTGCTTGAGACATATTGCGGATCCAAAACTAATGTAGATATCACAGTGTTACCACCAAAATAAGCAATGAATAAAGGGAGTGGGAGTCGGTTAAAGAGTCGGGTACATGGTCAAAAAGAGAAGGTCACAAAGCAAGCACCAAGCTCAAGAGACATTATGGAACGTGCGGTGAGGTCATGATACATAACAACGGGACTGCCCCAACAGATCATTACTCCATCATAATTATCTGGACTTTTCAATTTTTTGTTAAATAATTTAGACAATGTAGGTCCCAAGGGGTGTAAGTGTAAGGTTTAGAAGGGGGTTGAATAAACCTTACCAAATTTTCGATTTAGGCCTTTTAAATCTACGAGTTCTACACACAGTGTCCTTGATGGACAATCGAGTTAGTCACTCAAGAGAGTTAATCTCTTAATGACTCAAATTTGAGTTGTTAATGGAGTAACTCAAATTGACTATAATTTGACTCAACTGGTTTTGTTTTTCATTGGAAGACTTAACACCCTTAAGTTTGATTAAGCAAGTTTTTGTAGCTTGATTTAGTACTTTATAAATTATCAAATGGATAGCAAATTTATCAGAGATATAAGCAATTTGAAAGTGCGAAAATTGAAATGCTTTGAAATGTAAATGACACAAGAAAGTTTTTATAGAGGTTCGAAGATGGGGTAATTCTTCTACTCCTCTCTTCTCCAACTCCTGGAGGAATCCACTAAGTAATGATCGGTTTACAAAGTGGTAACAGTCCGGATACAAGTCTTGATCACTACAGCCGACTTGATCCTTTGGGACTCGATCTGAGACGCTTGATCACTCACCAAGCTTCTCGTGCGACTCGAACCTTCTTCATTGTGGCAACGCTTTGCTACTTGACTCACTTGCTTAAGCACTTTGGATTTGATCACGAAGCCCTCCAAAAGCTTAAGACTTGGTTCACCTTGAACCTTTCTACAATCCTTCCCGAATGTAGACCCCTTGTTTTCAAAGGTTTCTCTTCAATCGGTTGAAGTTCTCTTTCCTTCACAAAGTGTTGGATTGATGTACTTGAAGTGTAGGCTTGAGGATTGAGATTGTTTCAGTTTTCTAATGTACTTGTATAGCTCACGTATGTGTCATTCATCCTTCTTCTCAAACAAACTCCTCGGCCTTTTTATAGTGAACTTTCAAAAATTTGCCCGTTGAAGAGATAGGCTCATTTTTGAAAGTCACTTTGCGATCGTTGGCTTGCGCTTGGAATTGCCATTTCCTCGTATGAATTGTTTTATCACCTTTTCGAGTTCGACACGGTGTAGTGCTTCCCATTGGTTCATTCCTTTTGCACGCTTCTCGGGGTCGAGCACTCCAAGAAAAGGTAGTATGGAGATATTACTTGTTTAAGCAAATCTCTTGATTTACGTACAACGGTTCTTTTACGCTTATCTCGACTTGACGCATTTTCTTGCTTTCCCAGGTGACTTAGAGTCGACTTCCAATCATTGGATGACTCTTCTCACTTGACTTGAGACTTGGCTTCTCTTGAGTTGACTTGATGATGTTCCACTCACCAGTATCTCACCGCTTTCTTCAATCGAGTTCTTCATTTTCTTCTTTCTGCGACTGGTTGTCTCTCAAATGAGAAGTTTTCCTTCAAGCCTTCAGTTGTCTTCTTGCATGTTAAGGCGTAGCTGACTTAACTCAGCTTGGCCAGCTCTAATTGTTACATTACATTTACAACAAGAATTGGGGAGCCAACTTTCTATTCTAAGTTTTACATGGCATTCATCAAAATCTAAACAATAAAATTCCTAACAATTTCCCCCTTTTTGATGATGCCAAAACTTAAATCATACAAAGATGCAAATAACAAAGATACATACAGATAGTGTATTGACATAGAATGTATGCGTAGAATCAATCTTTTTATTGATCATATCATTCTTGTACTTAACACAACTGTTTACAAGGTGTATCAGAGTATATAATTGTCTTCACAGAATAGAAAATTATAACTTTATTACGAAGACTTACATTGTATGTATTTACAAGATAAAATACACGAAGGGTTGGACAAAGAACACTTCATCTCCTTCATTTGTCTCCTTCTTTCATCTTGATCAAGATCTTCTTCTCTTCTTCTCTTCTTCTCGTCATCACCTTCTTTTTCTTTTCATATGCCTTCCTGGCAGCTTCATCTCTTCTTAATCTTTCCTGTCTCTCCTCCCATAGCTGAGTTTGTCTTTTGTTCTCTTCTTCTATTCTTTTTGCATACTCGGCGTTAGTTTTTGCCACTCAAATTTGCCACTTGGTCAAGCCCACCAAGAGATCCCTCCTTTCTTCCCGGATCTACGTATTCAATGTTCTTGGGCGGAGGCCTAGGTCCAAGCTTCTTCCTCCATCGCCGCTTCTTCCTCTACCTCGGGCGTATCTTGTCTTGATCGGGGTCTTCTTCTTCCCACTGATTGACTAGCAGAGTGACCAGCAGAGCGATCAGGAAGTCTCATGTGTCTGTCGCTTCTTCACATAATGTGAGACCCTTTTCCCAAGAGTAAGGTCCCAAGCTTGAGCCGTGGACATATTTGCAAAATATCCTTCGATTCGAGCGTTTTGAATTAACAACGATCTTGCTCTGTCCCGACATCCGAAATGGCATACGTGTCTCTCGTCAACCGGAATGCCTCCATGTTCTTTCAATATGTTCATCACCCTGGCATCCATTCTTCCTTCCACTTCCTTCATCCCTCGCTTCAATTGCTTTTCTCTTCTCGGCCATAGATACAAAGAGTGTTCGAGTGGCGAGTCACGGGGAGTTTTCGCTTATAATGTCACCAGAGGACCCCGTTGGGGGTTTGTGCAATCATTAAGGTCATATCTTTTGATCCTTCCCCCTCAAAGATTTTCCTTTCTTGATTTCAAAATTTCCTCACCGATTTTCCTTCTCACTGCTTCCTTGTCATTTGCTCCTTTCTTTTTTGATTTTTTTTGTCGCTTTAAGGTATTCCTCTTCCCCCTTTTGGCATCATCAAAGGATAGAGGAACCCCAGGAACATCTTTGGCAAGCATGAAGTCGAGTCTTCGATGGTTGAATTTTGCTTTAAGTCTGTCATGCGTTGTATGCTTTGCACGGAATTGATCGAGTAGCGTTGGATTCTGCAAATCGCTTCATCTCACCATGAGAAGGCTGAATTTTCTTGTCATGTGTTCTTCCAAACGCCGTATATCATTTGCATTCTCGCTTCACGCAGCACCTTGATCTCGGCAGTGTGAGCTTCATGCATGTGTTCAATGTGTTCCTCAGCCTTCGTTTTAGCATCGATTTTCGGCTCTCCACACCAAAAATTTTGTTGAACAATTGTCTAAAGTATCTCACCTGTTCCACACGCATTGTTTCTTCATTTGTTGCCACCATTCCCTTATTCGAACCAAGTTATGCCTCTTAAGTCACCGTAAGGGTGGCATCTCTGTTGTCCAGGGCGCATGTCCAAAGAGGCTTGATGCCTCTCCATCCGTTCAACTTGAAAAGAGTGCCTTGAACACTTCTCGAACTTCAAATGATTCTTCTGTTGCGGTGATGGCCATACAACATCGAAATCATAATCACTGAACAATGGTGTCTGTTGGAAGAACAGGAGGTGGTTTGTGATAGCGTGCTTGTTCATTTTCGACTCTTCGTGGAGTTCTCGTATCTCTAGTGAGTGAGAAAGGGAAAGATTCCACAAAAGATTCATCACCGCCAACCGGGATTTGTTCGATGATAATCGGTGCGCGTGAAGTTCTTTTGGAATCGATCCACCAGGTATGGCGTGAGGAGCCGAGGCAGTGGTTTCCTGGTTCACTGGTTGGTGGGTTACGGGTGTAGTAGACCCGGCTTGCTTGAGCCTCAATTTTGTCTTAACAGCTTCGTTGGTCTCAAATGATTTCTCCTTTTGAGTAGACGTCCTCGGCCTTATCGGGAAGCGTCATCGGACGATGATGAGATTTCCATTGGTGGCTCATCATCAAAATTAAAGGTCTGACGAGTAGTCTTGGGATCGAGACTTGCTCGTGCCTGGAACATCCGCAGTGAGTCTTTTGGATTTGTCATGGGGTTGACTCAGCTTCTTCTTCGCCTTCTCGATCCCGGAAAAGTGACATCGGGGTTGTCCTGGGAATCATGAAGTGCGCGATCTCCTTCTCGATGGGTCGATGATTGCGGGAGGGATGTTCTCTACTTGGTGTGTTACCCGGAAGTCTCAACCTCCCGTGGGCCTTCATTTCCTCCAGCTAGCCTCTCTCTGCTGCGAGGTCTTGGTTCTCCCTTTCGACAAAGCTGGCACTGCTTGGGGTCTTCTACAAGGGGCATCCATTGGAGTCTCAACCCCATGGATTGCACTTTCAACGCCTGAGTGTTAACTCCCGTGGCCTTTCCTTCCTCGTGCCTCGATCGCATCGCAGCCATTCATTAGCCTTCGAGCGGTTGGCACCTCGGTGAGACAGTCTCAATCTGCGAGCTTCGTTGATGGCAACTTGTTTTTTCTTGTGATTGTAATTTCTCTTCTTCGCCTCCTTGCTTCTTCGTCCGAGTCATCCGCAACATCCTCCGACCTTGCCGCAGTGGAGGGAGTTTCCCCCTTAGCCTTCATGCGCACCACCGAGTGACTTGGAGTGGGGTCACTCGTCTCCGCACTCCCGGCTGTTTCAACGATGGTTCACCGTTGGGGCGGTGTAGTAGCACACCTTCAATAGGGGTTGGCTCGATCGGGGTCCCCATTGTCCCGGTTTCATCGCCATTTCCCTTATTGCCTTCTTTTCCGAGTGAGTCTGGGGAAGTGGTAAGCGAAGAACAACAGTGGCTATTTGTTCTTTGAACCACTCCCATTGGATCGATTTCAAATGTGTTCGAGGACTCTCCGGTCCCTCCATTAATCTTTGCTCGTGAAGGATTCTTGATTCATGCAATGCTTGCCGCGATCCGCAATTCTTCGTGGCGTGACATTCTCCTTCCTCGTCACTTTCGGAGAAGACATCAAGGAGAGGATGTGTGTGTTTCTGGTGCCGGAGATAGGGCGGTGCTTGCCTTCTCACGTGCTTCGGCTTCTTCAAAACTTGCTTTTCTCTCTCCTTGTCCTTGTAGATCTGCAGAATATCCATGCGCTTGTCTTCATCTAGAGTCGGAGCACAAGAGATAATCCAAGGAAATTTAGCAGCCTTCCTCTTCTTCTTCTATGAACTCGGCCGTTGAACTGTTCCCTTGACTTGCTCGGCTTCCATTTTCTCCACTCACGCAGACGATTTTGGATGTCCGGGTAAGGTGGAGAGAGAATCATTACATCACTATCTCGCTTGGGCTGGTTCTTCTTGTGCTTCACCGTATGAGCCACAATTGTGTCTTGGGTTGCCTCTGCTGATCACCTTCAAAGAGACTTGGTCGTTTTCATCAATTACATCCGGAGACTCTACTTCTCCGGTAGTCTCGGTATATGTGCTAGGCGAGTAATCGACCACTCTGGTTTCTCCTGTTCGGGGCTTGACGAGTCTTCTTCGTCTCTCCTGGTTTGTACCAGGGAATTTACTGTTCGAGGCGGCGTCCTCTCGAATCTTGGGCGGCAGGGGCCGTGCTTGTGTTTGTTTCGAGGAGCCGGCCGTCTAGGCTTGTCGGTTCTCCTCCTTTTGACGATCGGAGAAGGTATTTGGGAGTCCTTCTCGATCGGCCGCTGGGCGGTGACATGGCCGCTTGGCGGTGACTCACTGCAGGGCGGAGCATATTTGGTTTTCTTTGCAGCAGGGGCGAGATTTCTTGGCAAATGCGGGGGCAGCTTTCTTCTTGGTTGGAGAGGAGGCAGTGTGTCTTGGTCACCGATTCCCCACTCACCGTGTCGCCTCTCTTGGCGTGCGCTCGCCGAGCACCGGAGAGATTAGCTCAACATCCTCTTGTTAACATGGAAAGCCTTCCCATGTCTAAGAGGGACTCCTTTCACTTCCAATAGCCGGCCAATCACCAGGCCATATCCCAGGGATCCTCCAAATGACCCATCTTCTTTGAAGGACTTGTTCCCCACGTTAAAGCAGAGTCTGTAGATAAACTCAGCCCGATTTATCTTCTTTTCCTCGATGATTGCAGCCATCACAATCAATTTTGCCTTTGACAGTTGGTCAAAGCGCCAAATTTGATGTCGATACACTTGGCAACAATGTCCAAAGAATTTGTGATAATCCTCCTTCAAATATCTCTTGTTTGCTTGTGTATATTATTTTGTCGCAACGCCGTCGGACTTGGCTATTTCTTTCCATGCGTCGGCCCAAGTTTATATCGCCTCTTTAATCTCGGATGCTCCTCCTTCACGTAGTGAGCAATATTCACCAAATCCTTGGCGTGATAGTCACCGCTTCCCATGAACAGATGACTTGATTCCTTCATCGTGAATCTCGGCGTTCACGTAGAATTGTGCGACCTCCTCGCGTAGGTCATCGGATATTCCAGGCGTTAGAAACGGTTTTAGTCCGGTCGTTTCCGGCTTCTCGATTTTCTTCACCAGGGTGTCGTCGGACCCCGCTTCACCATCCCGTCGAAATCCACGGTCGAACCGGTGTGGATTTGTTTTCCCAACTTGGTAAAGTCATAAGTTGGTGCCATTTCTCAAAAGATAATTTCAAGAAAAATTCAGAAATTGATTTGAAGGTTGATAGGGTTTCGAGAGTGTTTGCCTTTGCCTTTTGAGAGAGAGATTGAACAGGTTTTTAGAAGTGTGAGAGAGAAACGGACGAAAAATGGTTTAAATATGGTTTATGAAAGGGCGTGCGGCAGACGGTTTTGAATCGTGATCGAAATCAACGGCTTGGATTTCGCACGCATATTGAGCAGTTCATGTCTCGTATTTAATGCGGCAGCATTTATATCCAATCATAGGCTTGGTGTGCGGCTTTATGTCCGTACACATCATCATTATCTTGACGTGTCTCTTAAAACATTCCCGCTAAGTCAAAACGATTGCGTTTTTGTCACTTTGCTCATAAGTTATTCAACTTATCTCTTAGGCCGATTAAACTCGCTTCTCACATTTCTCTTAGTGATTCAGCTATCACCGACTTGGTGTAGTGACTTTCCGATCTGGTGATTCTTGGTGATTTTTGTTTTCACTCTTTTCCACCTTCTTTCTGTTCCATTTCTTTTCTTTGATTCTTCCGTGTCTCGGCTTAGCTCAATTAGCCCCAACTCATGTTTGAGTTCTTCAAATCTTGACTCACATAATGGTTTTGTGAAGATGTCGGCTAGTTGTTTGTCGGTTGAGATATATTCCAAAATAATGTCCTTCTTTTCAACATGATCTCTTATGAAATGATATCGACATCTATATGTTTTGTTCTTGAGTGCAACACAGATTTTGAGTGATTGCAATTGCACTTGTGTTATCACACATGATTGGAATTTCTTTTTCTTCAACTTCATAGTCTCTTAGTCTTGTCTCATCCATAGGACTTGGGCACAACAATTGCCCAGCCTATGTATTCTACGCCTCACCGTAGAGGTGGCTATTGAGTTTTGCTTCTTGCTAAACCAGGAAATTAGTCTGTTTCCAAGCATTTGACATGTGCCTGGAAGTGCTCTTCTCCCCCACTCGCATCCAAAGATAGTCGAGTCTGAATAGCCAATTAGCTTGAATCCACCTTCCTTTGGATACCATAGGCCTACTTCTTGGTTTCCTTTCAAGTATCTCAATATTCTCTTAGCCGCCTTTGTCATATGGCTCTCTTTTGGAGCAGATTGAAATCTTGCACATACACCTACACCTAAAGGGTGATGTCCGGGCCTGCTAGTTTGTGAGATAGAGCAATGATCCAATAAGTGCTCAGTATCTTGTTTGATCTACAGGCTTGCCATCTGCATCCATGTCCATTTTGACGATGTGTTCATTGGTATTTTTACGAGGAAGACTTTTCCTCCATACCAAATTTCTTCATTAAATCTCTGTGTATTTTGTTTGACTTATGAATGTTCCATCCTTCACTTTGTTTCACTTGAAGTCCAAGGAAGAATGTCGCTCTCCCATCATGCTCATTTCAAATTTACTTTGCATGAGGTTTGAGAATTTTTCACACAACTCTTTGTTAGTGGATCCAAAGATGATGTCATCAACATATATTTGAACAAGCGATACTCTTCTTGTCTTGAATTACGAAAAGTGTTCTATCTACTTTTCCTTTTGTGAATCCATTTTCGATTAGGAATTGTGACAGGTATCATACCATGCTACTCGGTGCCTGTTTCAATGCATGCACAGGCTTTCTTGAGTTTGTATACCTTGTCTCCAAGAGTCTTCTGCTCAAATCCTGGAGGTTGTTCAACATACACTTCTTCTTCCAATAAACCATTCAGAATGCACTCTTTACATCCATTTGATATACAATGAAATTCTTGTGAGCGCATAGGCAAGAAACATCCTTATAGCTTCCAATCTTGCTACAGGAGCAAATGTTTCATCAAAATCTATTCCTTCTTCTTGGCAATATCCTTTGGCTACCAATCTTGCTTTGTTTCTTACCACGTAACCTTCCTCGTTCATCTTATTTCGAATACCCATTTGGTTCCAATAACATTTTGATGTATGGGTCTTTGCACTAATTCCCATACTTTATTTCTCTCAAACTGATTCACTCTTCTTGCATAGCCTTTGAATCCAATGTGTGTCATCCAATGCTTGTGACACATCTTTGGGCTCAATTTGTGAGATGAAACATGTGAACATGGCTTCTTGTTGAGTTCTAGATCTTGTCTTGACACCTTCTCTTATGTCTCCAATGACAAGTTCGTGGATGGTCTCTCACCATCTTACATCGAGTTGGAGTAGGTTAGTGGTTCGATCGACTTGCAGGTGTGTTCTTGAGGTCGCTCTCTCGTAGTCACTTAGCCGCAAGTTTTCCAAGTTTTAAATTGCTTTTGAGATTCAGCTATCTCATCTTCTTTCTCAATTGAGAATCCCGGCTTGGCTTCAAAGATAGGGACTCTTCTCATGCGGTTGGATGATTCACTTATCACCGACTCTTCAATGTCTTCCCCATTTACATTTGGCTCATCGAATACTACATGAATGGACTCTTCTCAGAACCATAGTTCTTTTGTTGAGTATTCTCAGTATGCTTTGCTTTCAAATTTGAGTATCCTAAGAAGATACCCTCATCGGCTTTAGCATCAAAAGCCTTTAGGTTGTCTTTGCCATTGTTGTGGATGAAGCATTTACATCCAAATATCCCGAAATATGCAACATTTGGTTTTCTTCCAGTCCAAATCTCATAGGGAGTCTTTGTCACCGCCTATTTATCATACATCTGTTTTGGGTGTAGCAAGTCGTGTTGATTGCCTCACCAAAATCTTTTTGGTAACCCCGCTTGACTAACATGGTCCTTGCTTTGCTTCTTTGAGGGTTCTGTTCCTTCTTTCGCAACTCCATTCTCATGTGGAGTCCTTGCGGTGATAGTTCATGACCAATACCATTCTCAATACAATACTTGAGTTATTATTCCATTGACGAACTCGGTTCCTCTATCCGATCTTATTTTGATAATGGTTTGACTCTTCTCATTTTGTATCCTCTTCATCACCGTGGTAGCTTTTGTAGAGTTTCTTTCTTCTTGCACATGAATATTGTCCATGTATATCTTGAGTAGTCATCTACTACCACCAAGGTGTATTTCTTTCCACTTATGCTTGCTGGTTCCACTTTGGGCCAAATAGGTCCATATGAAGCAGATGCAATATTCTTGTTGAGGATGGGCATGTCTTTTCTTTGAACGACGACTTGATTTGTTTTCCTTCGACATGCATCACATATACTCTCCTTCTTGTATCTTGAGTCCTGGAAGTCCTTCTACAAGATGACTTCTTGCTAGCTTATTAATTGTTTTGAAATTCAGTGACTCGGCTTTTTGTGCCACACCAACTTGATTCAAATTGTGCTCTTTGCTAGTAGACAGTCTTTGGGTGTTGCGATTGACCAATCCACTACATACATATTTTTCTACATCCTTGCGACCACTTCATTTGATTCAATGTCTTTGATTTGGCATATGCCCATGTTGAATCCAACATTGTAGCCCTTGTCACAGCACGAGTTGATGATGCTTAGTAAATTGAAGTTTAGTCCTTCAACATATGCAACATCCGTGATTTCTAAACCATTCCTTTTGATGGATCCAATGCCTCTTATTTCACCAGGAGCTTCATTTCCTCCAAATATGACTTTTGCTCCTTTGACTTCCTTGAATTTTGACAGATTTCTCTTATTTCTGTCATATGTCCGGAATGTACCACTATCCATGTACCAGGTTCCTTGGCACTTCAGTCACTGTTCCTTGATCCCCGCAATCAAGGAAATTAAGTTTTAGGTACCCATTCTTGTCGGGTCCCGAGGGGTTAGAATTGTAAGATGATCCAACCAACCTATAGCCAAATGGTTTGACTCAAAGGGGTTTCCATCTATCAGTACCATAATCATAATTAATTTTGGCAAATTGCTTGGGGATTCTAGGTTCATACAAACTCTCTTTTGTCTCGTATGCCTGTGTATGTGTTTAGCAATTGCCTTCTTTGGGTAGTTGTGGTGTCTTTGAGTGTAGTGCCTAGGTGCATATGTGTCTTTGATGAAAGCTCTTATGCTTTTGGAATGACCTTTGTTGAGTTCTAGGCCTTTGCCATTTGGGCTTGTATTCCATAAGTCTAGCCGATAGTTCACATTATTCCATCGGCTTGGCTTGGATATTTTCTACCATTCCCATCATATGTATTTCTTTTATGAGTTTTCTGGGATTTTTGGTAGCTCTGCTTCTTCTTTACAGTATTTTGTTTGGAGTCTGTTTGAGGACTCGGCCAATCTCTTCTCACGGTGTCCTTTCAAGACTCTCAATCGGTCGTTTTCCTTTTCCTTTGTAACCAAGGCCGCTTTGCTTAGTATTGTGCTTTGGATTGAAAGTGTGTGCAACATTTAGAGTTTTGGATTTTTCGGACTCTTCATGACTTGAAGATCCTTTTTCCAAAATTACTCTTGAGGTTTGACATGGCACAAAGGAATTAAATCCTAAGCTGTCTTGTCTCCACATTCTCTTTGACTCATAATAAGATCATCCAATGATTTAGATGCCTTAGTGAATGAGGCAATAACATTTTTGAGGTCATTCTCCTCTTTTCTATAGCGAAATTTCTGCTATTAATTTAGCATTTTCAGCCTTTTAAACTTTTATTCTCATCAACTATTTGACTTAGAGTACTCGGCTCCTTAGTCGGCTTTGAGTTTTGACTTTTGAGTAGGTTTTTTTCCTCATTCAATAGTGTGTGTGAGGTTTTAATGTGCTCAAAATCTTTCATCATTTTGCCTAATGAATCATAAAGATCGAGTGGGTGATGAAGTGTGTGTGTCACGATCACTATCACTAGTGTCGAGCTTGTTGAGTTAGATTGTACCTCATCTTCTTGATCTTGTTCTTTGGCCATTAAGAAGATCAAGGCTTCTTCTTCGAGTCACTTGAGTAGTCGGCTTCACCGCTCTCGAGTCACCGTCTCTCTTGACTTGACTTTTGTCTCAAGATCTCTGCTGACCATCATTGCCTTTTTCTTCTCTTTGTCTTCTTTCTCTAAAGACCTTTCTTTTCTTCGTTCTGTCTTGTTGACTACGGATATGAGCAAATCAATGGCATAGTGACCTGGTTGTCTACAATTCCAACATAGATATTCAGCCTTTTGATCAGCTCTTTCTATTCTTGAGTTGTCGACCCTTTGATACTCAACTTGTTGATGATCTGTCTTCTTGGTTGGCCTATCATCCCTTGATTTGGAGGAGCCGAGTGTCTTCCGGAGGATTCACCCTTTCCTCTCTTGTAGTTCTTGTTAAAGAACTTGTTAAATCTTTTAACCATCGGGGCTATTTCTTCCGGGTCAATTGCCTCTTTGACCTCGACTCTCCTTCCATCTTTGACAATTAGAGCAAATGTTTTGGGTACAAATTGTCTCTTCTCCCCTCGGTCTTTCCTTCTCACTCAAACTCGTAGGCTTTGAGGTATGAGAATAACTCATGATTGGATGTCTTTGATAGGTCCATGGAGTGTCTCAATGCCATGACCTTCATTTCCCATTCAGTGGAAGACTTTTTAGGATCTTCATACACATTTCTTCTCGTGTATATTCTTTTCCAAGTGTAGACGACTCATTTGTGATTTACGTAAACCGAGCATCCGGTTGATCCAGGTTTTCTCCCGAGATCATTTTAAAGTTCTCAAATTTTTGTACACCACCGATAGTTTGTTTTCTTTGATTTGCTCCGAGCCTTCGCAAATCAATGTCGCTTTGTCCCAGATTTCCTTAGCCGTTTTGCAAGATTTCACTTTATTGAACATGGCTTTGTCCAAGGTTTTGTACAGGATGTCCTTGGCTACATTGTCCAGGTTGTATCTTTTTTCTGTCATCATTTGTCCACTCGCTTCTTGGTTTTTCAACCATGACTAGTGCAGGGGAGCAACATCTTCTTCTCCTTCACCGCAACTCTTAAATGCACGTGTTCACCTTTAATATTTGCAGAGGCCCATCTTCTATTACTATCCACATTTCATCATGTAATGCTTTGATAGATGAGCTGCATACGAATTTTCCAATCATCAAATTCTTCAATAGTGAACATAGGAATGCGTGTTAGATTTGCTTCCATGATAATAACTTTTAATGATAGAAAAGAGTTTTGAAAGATTAAGTACTAAAGCAGACTTTGAAAAGTTTGGAGATCTAGTTCAAGAACCGGTGCGGAGGGTTCAATGAACCAACCGCTCGATACCACTTGTAGGTCCCAAGGGTGTAAGTGTAAGGTTTAGAAGGGGGGGGTTGAATAAACCTTACCAAATTTTCGATTTAGGCCTTTTAAATCTCTGAGTTCTACACAAATGTGTCCTTGATGGACAATCGAGTTAGTCACTCAAGAGAGTTAATCTCTTAATGCATTTCGGTGATAATTGTTAATGGAGTAACTCACCGCTGACTATAATTTGACTCAACTCGTGGTTTTGTTTTCATTGGAAGACTTAACACCCTTAAGTTTGATTAAGCAAGTTTTTGTAGCTTGATTTAGTACTTTATAAATTATCAAATGGATAGCAAATTTATCAGAGATATAAGCAATTTGAAAGTGCGAAATTGAAATGCTTTGAAATGTAAATGACACAAGAAAGTTTTTATAGAGGTTCAAGATGGGGTAATTCTTCTACTCCTCTCTTCTCCAACTCCCGGAGGAATCCACTAAGTAATGATCAGTTTTACAAAGTGGTAACAATCCAGATACAAGTCTTGATCACTACAAATGACTTGATCCTTTGGGACTCGATGCGAGACGCCTTGATCACTCACCAAGCTTCTCGTGCGACTCGGCTTCTTCACAGGCGTTGCCTTGCTACTTGACTCACTTGCTTAAGCACTTTGGATTTGATCACGAAGCCCTCTAAAAGCTTAAGACTTGGTTCAGCCTTGAACCTTTCTACAATCCTTCCCGGAATGTAGACCCCTTGTTTTCAAAGGTTTCCTCTTCAACTGGTTGAAGTTCTCTTTCCTTCACGGGTAAGTGTTGGATTGATGTACTTGAAGTGTAGGCTTGAGGATTGAGATTGTTTCAGTTTTTCTAATGTACTTGTATAGCTCACGTATGTGTCATTCATCCTTCTTCTCAAACAAACTCCTCAGCCTTTTATAGTGAACTTTCAAAAATTTGCCCTTGAAGAGATAGGCTCATTTTTGAAAGTCACTTTGCGATCGTTGGCTTGCGATTATTGGAATTGCCATTTCCTCGTATGAATTGTTTTATCACCTTTTTCGAGTTCGACACGGTGTAGTGCTTCCCATTGGTTCATTCCTTTTGCACGCTTCGGGATCGAGCACTCCAAGAAAAGGTAGTATGGAGATATTACTTGTTTAAGCAAATCTCTTGATTTACGTACAGCAACGGTTCTTTTTACGCTTATCTCGACTTGATCGCATTTTCTTGCTTTCCCCAGGTGACTTAGAGTCGACTTCCAATCATTGGATGACTCTTCTCCGTCACTTGACTTGAGACTTGGCTTCTCTTGAGTTGACTTGACTGATGTTCCACTCACCGTATCTCACCGCTTCTTCATCGAGTTCTGTCTGCTCTTCTTTCTTTGTCACTCGTTGTCTCTCGTGAGAGAGTTTTCCTTCAAGCCTTGATTGTCTTCTTGCATGTTAAGGCGTAGGTGACTTAACTCGGCTTTGGCAGCTCTAATTGTTACATTACATTTACAACAAGAATTGGGGAGCCAACTTTCTATTCTAAGTTTTACATGGCATTCATCAAAATCTAAACAATAAAATTCCTAATGGACAATTTGCAATGATCCAGTGGATTGACCAAAATACTTTATAACACTGCATATTGTGTTTATGTTGTATACTTAACGTGTTTATGCTTGTATATTTATCGTATTTATGTTGTGTACTTAACGTGTTTATGTTGTATACTTAACGTATTTATGTTGTATATTTAACACTGCATATTTAACGTGTATGTTGTATATTTAGCTTTGTTATAGTGTATATATTATATTAATATGCTGCTCCATGATGATAATACCGCTCACTTAGCAAATATGTGCTGCATATTTTACAATAATATATTGTATATTTATTATATAATTATTGTATACTTAACATATATAAACCATGTATCAAACATTATAATACTGCATTTTTAACACAAAATCAGTTGCAATAACTAAATATACAATAAACTTCAAAAAAATATACATTGTTTTCAAGCTAAAAACTATATACAATTTGCCATCAAACCCCAAAAGCTAACAGAGTAGGTAGATCAGCCAATTTGAGATTTTAGCACAATTTTCAAGGGTTTAGGGGTTGTTTTTGAAGATTCTTCCCTCTTACTTCCACTTTACCCCTAGCTTTTACTTCATTCCTTCTTTTTGGCATCATCAGTACGAACTTGAGGAATAAGAGGAGTCTGCTGGAGTAGACAGTCGAGTTTATAATCAGTGACAGAGTGTGTTGTCCTTTGCTCGAATCGTAGAATCTGCATCTTCCTTCATTGCAGTCATCTCAGCACGCAGAATGCTTTCCATATTCTACAAATCCTGCTTGAATTGAAGTATGAGCAACTCCAGATCATTCATGTGTGTCCTCTCCACTCTATTGATATTGTCCCTCTGTCTCTGCTGGAACTGGGCTTGTTCACCACACTAAACCACTAACTTTGCAAAAAGTGTTCTGAAATGGCGAACTGGCTCCCTTCGAAGTGCCTTTATCTGTGTTGTCCATTCACGAATCCTCAACACTGATCCTTGAATATCACCTGATATTGTTGCATCTTGGTTTTTGATCCTCTGGTTTAGTGCAGCAAAATTGTGTTCCATAGACTCCATCTCAGCACACATTGGTTTGAAGGCTCTTCTGAAATCAGTTGCCTCAGGTTACTAATCCTCTGGTAGGATAGAATCGAAGTCAAAACCAAAGGGCACAACCCTTAGATTGTTTGGAGCTTAGAATTCTTCTGGGCTGATGTCTACTTTGTAAAGGGCATGTTCTTCGGTTGTGCCATCTTCCAACAGGACTTCATCAATGTATGGGAATTCATCTTCATGCATGATAATAGGTAATGAAGAGGGTCCCAATGTATGGTTGTAGTGTGTTCAACTTCTCCCTCAGCTGGCTCATTAGCTGAACTGCAAACACTGGGGTCAACTAACACTTGAGACTCGGTCGTTTTCTTTGAGTGTTCAGCCAATGGTGCAGTTGTCTTAACGACTTCTTCAGGGCGTGGCTTAGTTAGGTTGCCCTCTACTACTTCTTTCATAACTTCATTGCCAGCCTCCCTGGTTGGTCCTTATGAGTGAGCTGGTGAGGTTGTTGCTTCGATCATCCTCACCATATCAAGAATGGTGGGTTGAAGAAATGTGAATGGATGATTCTCCAGGACCCCTAACAAGGATTGCTCATGAAGCTCACGGGACTCTTTTAAAACATGTTGCATCTCGAGCCTTTTTGATGGTCACCGCATCGATGATCTCTACGTCGTTGTTATGCGAGTGTCTTTGGGTCACCGGTGACTTTCCTTTTATATTCTTCCGCTTCTCAATATCTTTCTTTTCGTACAAAGTTGTTGTTGATCGCATCAAGGGCAATGCGGTGATGGTGTTGTCCAAGAATCCCAGGAGATATTCCTCCTCATCAATCATTTCAGGTCGTTGAAATTGAACTCGGCTGGCACTCAGTTTGCAAACTCTCCATGCACGCAACCGTATCTTGATGTCTGGATATGGTGGGGATTCTGGACGAACTTCATCATCACTTTCTTCTCGAATAGGCTTTTCAACAGCCTTATTCACCTCAGCAGCAACAATATCAGTCTGATGGAAAACAGCTGAATTATCTTGAGTTTGTTAAGCTGTGGATTTTCAGGGACAATTGTGTCCTGTTCAGATGTGAGTGGAGGGGCAACTGCTTGAGTTTTTTCCGTAGTGCTTTGCTCACCATCACCATCCTTTGATTTCTGCTGCTCAGCGATGGCAGCTGTCTCGATCTCAGCTGTGGCGGATACAACTGGTTCAACAGCTTTGTCAGTAGCCTTCACGAGTCGTCTCCTGGTTATTCTGTCAAGGGGACTTCAGGTTCATTTTCTTGTTCTTCAACCACAACGGTTGACTTGACTCTTTCTCGCTTCTTCACAAAATTGGCTTAAGGGGTGCAATTGTCCTTATTTTCTTAATTACTAGGGAGCGGATTGCAGCAAGTTTTGGTGAGGGAGCTGGAACGGAAGCAGTTCTGTCCTTGAGGACATGCTCACGGTGATTCCCCTCGGATGTAGCGATCGTTTTTGCATGAGCCTCGCACATACGAGCGCTGAAAGGTTCGCGCTTGCATTTTCTTCTTAGCGTGCAAGGGTTTCCCTCTGCGTAGGGGCACACTTGTTCTTCTCCATTAAGTAGCCTAAGATAAGGCCATAACTAAGCTAACCCACAAACTTCCCATCAACCACCTTAACATTGTGCACACATTCGCACAATTTCTCGATGATGAACTCACTCCGGTTCATCTCATTATCCTCCATGATGGTAGCCATAACAATAAACTTAGTGGGACAAGGCGATTAAAGGAGTCAAACTTCATGTCCATGCATTTCGCTACCACATCCATTAGCTTGTGGTAGTCATCCTTTATCGCTTCTTCAAAGCCGAGTAGTTGGGTTTGCCAAAGATGCTCGCTTAACTCTCTCTTTCCAAGCTCGAGCCAAATCAACCTCCTTCCCCTCAACTCCCTTTAGACCACCGGTGGAAGGTACATGTGCTCCACCAAGTTAGCCGTAGCCAACTTAAAGTCCTTTCCATTCATAGAAGAATGGATTTCGTCATCGTGAACTGAAGCATTCACATAATACATAGCCACCTCCTCCTGGAAGGTTTGGGACATCTCCAACTCGAGAAACCTCTTAAGACCAGATTTCTTAAGTTTCAGTGTAATCTTCTCAACCAAATCCTTTTTAATGGCCTGCTTGACAAGGCCTTCAAAATCCACCAATGAACTCGTGTGGATCTTCTCCACAATCTTTGTGAAATCTTGTTTAGGTGCCATATCGAGTCTTGAATGAAAAGATGAAGAACTAGGGTTTCGTCTTTTTGCAGAGGGAGTTTTTGGTAATCTTCGAGAGCAAGAGAGTGAAACTGAGGAGAGAGAAAATGAATTTTCTCTACATATATGACTTGAAAGGACGGTTTTAGAATTCGAAAAGTTTGAAAAATGATAAACAATCGAGATCAAGTCTTTCAAAATGCATTAATTTCCCCACATTAAATGCAAGAAAGATTTATATCCAATCATGGATATACTGTCGCAAACTTTTGATGATAGCATTTAATGTTGCGACATCAAGCATAAACATTCCCGCTCGAGAAAATGACTGTTGTGTCACTTGGTTCATAAATGTTTCACTTTCTTCATTTATGACTTGACTCGCTTCTCTCTTCCTTGATTCGATTTGAATGATACTTGGTTGTCCAGCTAACACAAGATTCGGATGAGTAGCCACATAGGTTGTTTCACTTGGTGAATGACCTTGAAACTCTCGATATGCAATTCTCCTAACTTTAGCTCTGTGAATGAGTCTTCTAAGCATCCTAACACAACTCAATCAATCCAAACTCGTTCTTAAGTTCTTCGAATCTTGATTCACATAAGGGCTTTTTGAATATATCAGCTAATTGCTTCTCAACCGATATGTATTCCAATGTGATGTCTTTCTTTTCAACATGGTCTCTTATAAATGATATCGGACATAAGTGTGCTTGGTTCTTGAATGCAACACTAGATTCTGAGTAATTGTAATGGCACTTGTGTTATCACACATAATTGGAATCTCTCTTTCTTCAATGTCATAATCTCTCAACAGTTGCCTCATCCATAGAACTTGGGCACAACAGCTGCCTGCAACAATGTACTCTGCTTCATCTGTGGATATAGATATTGAATTTTTGTTTCTTGCTAAGCCAAAAAACCAATCTCTTTCCAAGCATTTGACATGTACCGGATGTACTCTTTCAATCAACTCTACATCCAAAGATAGTTAGTCCGAGTATCCAATCAGCTTGAATCCTCCTTTCTTTGGATACTATAAGCAAACTTCTTGGATTCCTTTCAAATATCTTAGGATTTTGTTAGCTGCAGTCATATAACTTTTCTTTGGAGCAGATGGAATTCGACACATACACCGCGACAAATGTGATGTGATGTCTGGTTTGGCGGTCAGTGAGCAATGATCCAATGAGTGCTCTATATCTTGTTTGATCAACATGTTTTCCTTCTGCATCCATATCCATCTTCACAAAAGTATTCATGGGAATCTTCACAGATGACTTCTCTTCCATGCCAAATTTCTTCATCAAATCTCTGGTATATTTTGTTCGACTTTTAAAGGTTCTGTCCTTCATTTTCTTGACTTGAAGACCTAGGAAGAAAGTCTTCTCTCCCATCATGCTCATCTCAAACTTCCCTTGCATAAGGTTTGAGAATTTGTCACACCGCTCTTTGTTTGTGGATCCAAAGATGATATCATCCACATATATTTTAACAAGCAGTATACTCTCTCCATCTTGAATTATGAAGAGTGTTACATCGCTTTGCCTTTGGTGAATCCATTTTAAAGCTTGTAGACTTTATCTCCAATAGTTTTCTGCTCAAATCCTAGAGGTTGTTCCACCTAGACTTTTTCTTCCAATAGCCCATTCAAAAATGTACTCTTCACATCCATTTGATAGACTGTGAAGTTCTTGTGTGCTGCATAAGCAAGAACGTCCTTATTGCTTCTAATCTTTCAACAGGTGCAAATGTTTCATCAAAATCTATTCATTCTTCTTGCAATACCCTTTTGGCTACCAACCTTGCTATGTTTCTCACGACAGATCCTTTTTCATTCATCTTATTTCTGAATACCCAATTAGTACCAATAACATTTTGGTGGGTAGGTCTTTGAACCAATTCTCAAACTTTATTCCTTTCAAACCGATTCGACTCTTCCTGTATAGCTAGAATCCAATGTGTGTCATCCAATGCTTGTGACACATCCTTAGGCTCAATTTGAGAAATGAAAAAAGTAAACATGGCTTCATGTTGAGTCCTGGATCACGTTCTCACTACATCTCTAACATCTTCAATAACTAACTCGGAGAAGATGGTATCTCGGCCATCTCACATCCAGTTGCGATAAGTCCGCTGGATTAAGTCTTCTTGCACTAAGTTGTCTTGAATAGCTTCTTCTTGATCATCATAATTTAGCCGCAAACATTCCAGCTATCTTTGAGATTCAGCTATCTCATCTTCACCTGGTTGAGTCTTCGACATCCGCCTCAACATAGGTACTCTTCTCAATAATCGGTTGATTCATCTTGTTAGCTAACTCGATCAATGTCTTCTCCATTTACATTAGGTTCATCAAAAACCACATAGATAGACTCTTCTATGACCATAGTCCTCTTGTTCAAGACTCTAAAGCTTTACTCTCAAAGAGAGTATCCCAAAAAGATACCTTCATCATCTTTAGCAACAAAATCTTTCAAATCGTCCTTGCCATTATTATGAATGAAACACTTGCATCTAAAGATATGAAAATATCCAACATTAGGCTTCATTCCTCTCCAACTTTCATATGGGATTTTGGACAGGTGCCTATTTATCATACGCCTATTCTGAGTGTAACATGCAGTGTTAATGGCTTCAACCCAAAATCTCTTAGGCAATCCAGCTTCAGTTAACTTGGTCCTTGCAGCTTCTTTGAGGGTTTTGTTCCTTCTTTCAGCCACTCTATTCTGCTGTGGAGTCCTTGCAGCTGATAACTCATGAGCAATACCATTCTCTATGCCATACTGAGTTATAATCCCATTGACAACTCAATTTCTTGACAGACCTTATCTTTATAATGGTCTGGTTCTTCTCATTTTGAACTTTCTTCATAAGCTGTGGAAGTTTCTTTTAAGTTTCCTTCTTTTTACACATAAAGATGGTCCATGTGTATCTTGAATAATCATCTACCACCACTAAGGTATATTTCTTTCCACGGATACTAGTTGGTTCAATAGGATCAAATAAATCCATATGTAATAAATGCAAGATCCTTGTTGAAGAAGGGCTTGGCTTATCCTTGAATGAAGATTTGATTCGCTTTCCTTCTAGCATGCATAACGGATGCTCTCCTTCTTGTACACCGAGCACTGGCAATCCTTCCACAAGATGACTCCTTGCAAGCTTGTTGATTGTCTTGAAATTCAGGTGACTCAGCTTTTTGTGCCACAATCAACTTGATTCGCGTGTGCTCTTTGCTAATAGGCATGTATTTGGTGTAGCAGTTGACCAATCCACTACATACATGTTATTCTTTCTTGATCCGGATAGCACAACTTCATTAGATTCAGCATCCTTGGCTTGGCATACACACATGTTGAATCCTACATTGTAGCTTTTATCACAGAGTTGGTTGATACTCGTCAGATTGGAATTCAGCCCTTCAACATAAGCTACATCTGTGATTTCCATCCATTTTTTTTATGGATCCAATGCCTCTTATCTCCCATGGAGCTTTATTTTCTCCAAATATAACTTTTGCTCCCCTTGACTCCTTGAAGTTTGATAGATTCTTCTTATCCCCTGTTATTTGTCTTGAACAACCACTATCCATGTACCAGGTTCATTGGCACTCAGTTGTTCCCTGAACCTACCATTAAGAAAATCAAGTTTTAGGTACCCAAACCTGTCTGGGTTGTGAGGGGTTAGCACTATAAGGTGATCCAACCAACCTATTGCCAAGGTTAGCAATTAACAATACAAGAAAATTTATTTAAATATACAATAAATATATTCTAAATATACAATATAGTCACTAATTTTATGCAACAAAAAATGGGAAACACTTTGAATTATGCGCACCTATTGGTATTGTACGTCTGGCGTCGAAAGAGATGGCATCACTAAAGAAATCATAATTTCGTATCGCTAATTAAATCGCCCCTGAGAATAATCTTGTTAATTGTTCGTTTTTCCCACAACATAATTGAATGCAAGTTTAGGAAACACTTCTTTTTGTTTAGGGCGTTGTCGACAATCACTTGTGCATCAACACCGGATGTATACGCTTTCAAATCCCTCTTAAAATTCTTGAAATCTATTTGAAGTGCACCAACCTTGGAGTGCCCCCAACCATTTGTGTATATAGGATGAGTATTTGCAGACCCGATATTTGCTCTAGAACAGTCCATGATGAACTTTGGGTGTCCAGATTTTAGATTTCTGTTAACCTTGAGGAATTTTCTATATGATTCAGATGCCAATGGATGGGTGTGGCGCTCTTCGAAATGTTTGATCACGTATGCGATGCGATTAGTTTTCTCAAATATACAACGTGCATTGCAACTGTTTCTCTTGGATACCCTTTTACGTGTTTCCTTATTTTTGTTGTTGTTGTTGTTGTCTTCTGTATCAATATGTTAGATAGAGTTACTAGCATTTTTAAACCCTTCTCTGCTGCACGAAATATATTTCATATGGATTTCACCATTTCTAAATCTTCTAGATGTACTTCTACGGATGTCAAATCCGCTGCATGAGCCATACTCCTTATAGAACTTAATCCCATCAATGACGTAAAGTGCATTCCTACGTGTGGTACCTTGTCTTCATCAATTTCGGGTATCCAATATTTTGTAGCTCCGGGAGATGACAAGTCTATGTTTGACATCGGTATATATGGTTCTGTTTGATAAAACATTGAATTAACACAAACAATACGATTTAATTACTATAAGTATACATCATATGGAATATAAATATACATTAAAAGTATACAAGCAGGTAGTTTGATAAAACATTGAATTATTACTAATAATATAGTTTAATTGCTATAAGTATTCATATGGAATATAAATATACATTAAAAGTATACAAGCATCGAACCAACACTAAACATTAAACTAACACTACTAACACACCATCGAATGATATGTATACAACGAACAAAGGATAAATATACATTGAAACAAAGTTAAATATACAAAATTTTATTTATCACTTATGCAGTCAAAAACCGCTAGTATAACATGTATACAGTAATTGAATACTATATTAGCAGCAAAATATAATTATCTATATAGGAAAATAATTTATTTGAACAATAGATTTTTCATTGTAGTATAAATTATTAGAAACCCGTAAACATATGCGATTTTCACCAAATTCGCGGACATATAACAAGAAACCCATAATTACATACTAATCAAATCACATACATGTATCGTTTTCATGTGTATATTCGTATACATTTATCGTATGTTTTTTGTTATCTAATTGTATAGTAATATTTATGGAGATATTCATACCAGGATTATATTCACTTTTTAAATATCGTACCGGTGATCAAACCGATCAAGCCACTGGTAAACGTTTCAATCGGTTGGACCGGTTCAACCGCCAGTTTTACCGGTTTTAATAAAATATATTATATAAAATATTAACGTAATATATTGATATAAAAAGAGAAGTTATATATTTTTCGTTTCTTATTTTTTATTATTTAATTATTTGATTGATTGTCTATGCCTATATTATAGAGGTTTGTCCAAAATTAGAATATTTTGATTGATTAGAATTCTTGTTTGAATTAGTTAAAATATAAAAACTATATTTGAATCTTAACATAAATATTGAATAATTTTTTTGAAATCTTGTTTGATTTCAATTATATTATACTATGTTAAATATTAGGTTTATAATTTCCATTTTTATAAAAAAAAGGTTAAAAAAAATAAAAAGTATTAAAATTATGGTTTAACCGATTTTGACTGGTATGGCCGGTCTTGACCGGTATAACCGCAAAATTGGTATTTAGGGCCTTACCATACCCGTCCGATCACGGTATCCGGTATAACCAGTTCAGTTGGTCGGTACGGTCTAGTATTTAAAACAGTGGTATTCACCATCGATTTCACTTGAAGAAGGTTCTCCCATCACAGAAGATTGTTGTCTGCTATGATTTGAGCTCATGTTTGGATTTGTATTATGTGATCTATGCCTCGATTTCAATTCATTGAGAGCCTAATATACAGATTTTGAAGAGAAGATGCAGAAATTTTAAGTTGTTTTCAGAGATATGTGCGAAGAGGATGATTTCAGTTTTGAAGAAGAAGGCGTAATCAACTTGAAGATCTCTTCCATAACTAACGCCATATTATAAGGTCCCCACATGTTTATTTGACAATTATACCCTTAATGTGCTTTAATTAATTGATTAATGTAATATTAACCTATATTTATCCTAGCTCTTGATATAAATAAGAGAGGTTGAGATGAGTCCACATTGTCTCACTATAATTTGTGGTCTCATTCGATCCTCCCACTATATATATATATATATATATATATATATATATATATGATTTGGATCCGTGAATCCATAAAATTTAAATAAGTACGTGAGACCAAATCTGGAGCATTGACCTCTTCTTTTTAACGATGCAGATTTAAATGATTTTTATTTTAGTTTAAATTTAATTAATGGTTGTTAAGCATAAGTAGGTAATTTTGTTTGAATATCAGTAAAAAATGGGAGTTATTTTTGGTAGTGCCCATTCACATTCCGGATTTTTTGGGATTTGTTTGAAGCCGTATCTCTGACCTTATCCGCTGTGAGAAATATGTTACTTATTCAAGACAAATATGTTGCTTTTTTTTGGATATGTTTGAAACCGTATCTCTGAAATTCTCTCTTTCTTTTCACAGTCAAACTTGCAATTGCGCGTTCCGTTGTGCGAAATATGTTGCCTATTGAGGACAAATATGTTGCTTATTTAGGCGACAATGTTGAAACCACAAACTATTCCTTTCGGTTTGTCTTTTTATATATATGTAATTATGTTGCTTATTTATGTCAACTATGTTGCTTATCAAGGACAAATATGTTGCTTATTTAGGCGAACAATGTTGCTAAGTAAGTATCTTTGTTTTTTTTATGTGGAATGTGTTGCTTATTGAAGACAATTATTTTGCTTATTTAAGTAGACAATGTTGCTTGAAATGGGTACAAATCATTGATTTAAATAGGTCATATGTCTTGTATATATGTATTTTTGTTGTTTTTTTATGTCAACCGTGTGTTCTTGATTGATAACAAATATGTTGCTTAGACATTGTATATTTGTTGCTTACAAATATTACGTAATTTTGCTATGGATTTAGATGGTAAGATAACATCTTCTTCAGTGTGTAACTTTCCTAATTTCATGGTATATGATTGATTGGTTTGGACTAATATAACCCCTTTATCAATTTTATTAGGTATTTTTATATATTTTAAGCATATTTATTATTAATCATTGAAATTTATTGATATGTGGTCCGATTTGGTCTCACGTATTTACCTAAAGGCGATGGTCTCATATAACTCTTCCCCCTATATATATATATATATATATATATATTTCCCATTTGGGGTGAGTCCATAAGATCCAATCCTAACAATAGATTAACATTTTTGGGTGGTCCAGATTTTTACAGGGTTTTATAATTTTTCTTGTTTCAACAACTAAGAAGGGTAGGGTGGTCATTTTATAATATAGAATCGAGTTATTGAGATTTGATGAGATCTCAATCACGTTCAATTTGTTTCCCCTTTCACGCGACACGTGCTTTCGTTTTTGAGTAATCCATATCCTCATATTCACGTTTTTTTTCTGCAGCGTATTCTGTCGTTAACTGCCTATGTAATATAATCATATTGCATGTGTAGTATAACCATATTGCATGTGTAATTTAATCATATATGTGTTGCATATGTAGTGTATATTTGTTGCTTATGTAGTATAAGGTTGTTGCTTATTACTTGCTTATGTAGTTAATGTATTTGTGTTGCATATGTAGGGTATATTCGTTGCTTATGTAGTATGAGTTTGTTGCTTATGACTTGCTTATGTAGTTAATGTATATGTGGTGCATACGTAGGTATATTCGTTACTTTATGTAGTATAGGCTTGTTGCTTATGTAGTATGAGTTTGTTGCTTATGACTTCCTCATGTAGTTAATGTAATTGTGGTGCAAACATAGTGTATATTCGTTGCTCTTTGTAGTATGGCTTGTTGCTCATGTAGTATAGGGTTGTTGCTTATGACTTGCTTATGTAGTTAATATATTTGTGGTGCATACGTAGTGTATATTTGTTGTTTATGAAGTATAGGTTTGTTGCTTATGTAGTATGAATTTGCTTATGTAGTTATTATATCTAAAAGCACCATGAGTCAGGTCCATGACACATCTATACAAGCAGCAAATCACATCTTCATAAGCAACCTTCGAACTGTGGTCGAGTTCTAGCAACTATGGCGAATTGTCTGCAACATTTTTCAGCCACTGGTAATGCGTTGAAGAAGAAAGATGAATGATTTCTCACAGTAGTGCGTTGAAGAAGAAGGAGGAGGACTATTACGTTGATTGTGCTTTCAGATTTAGAAGGATTGCGTGAATCCCGTGAATATTGCTGAATACCGTGAATATTGGGCTATTTTGGAGAATGACTAATTTACCCTTGTGTTTAATTAACTAGCTTGTAATTTGTAATTTTGCCTCTTAAATCGCAACCCTTGAAAAAATTATATATATGGCTAGGATTGGCCCCTATAGACTCACCCTATGAGGTGGTCTCATATAACTCTCTCCATATATATATATATATATATACACACACACACACACAGAGTGAAAGATTAGATAAACAAATTACCATAACAATTATTTATAGAAAATATTGCTCATTAAGTAAATAGGCAATGGTATATATTTAAAGTAAATATTTTGGTCAAAGATTATTGTTCATAAATTAGGAAAAGTTTATGAATTGTATTCCAGCTTATTATCATATCAAAAGTTGCCAAAATTTAGATACATGGCTTACTAAAATAATTAATTTATAGCCAATGTTTTGTTCAAATATATTTTTGTCAACTTATTATTTATGCTAACTTAAGTATATTTTATATAAAATATATCCTCTCATATACTAGCTACTTTAATTTCTTTAGAGAGACATTTAAACTTTGTTGATCCTAAAGTTGAAGCATAACCATCAAATATGGTTTCATCTTCGTGTTTTCCCCTATTACCGACTTTCTCAAATGTCCCGCCAATTCTCGCACTAAGCATGAGTATTTTTATAATCTATATTGCGGAACTGTGTGACGTTTTTTTTTAGTAAGAGGGTGTTTGGCATAACTTATAAGCTCTTCAAAACATCTTATAAGATGTTTGAGGGCTTGTTTAAATTTGTTTGGTAATTTTTTTGAGAAAAATATCTTATAAGCTCACAAAATAAGATGACATGAGCTTATAAGCTGTTTTTAAAAAAGTAGGAGAACCCCAACTTATTTTCAAAATAAGATATTATTTCAACAACCTTCTTTAATTTTGATTATTATAATTACAAATTTGCCATTACTAACATCTTAAAAGCTACATCATCTTATTTTATCCAAACACTTCAACAACTTATTCTTAAAATAAGATCTAACATCTTATAATCTCTAAAAACAACTTATAAGATGTATGAACTTATAAGATGTTTTAAATAAGCTTAGCCAAACACCCTCGTAGTCTAATAAATAAATTTTCCTTCTTTTTGTTTATTCCTTATATTTTTTGTTTGTATTTATTTTTTAAGTTATATTTTGTGGTTTGTATTTTGTTTATTTTGAATTATTATCATTTTGAAAATCAATATTTAAATTTAGATGGAGATGATAACTTATAATATCTTTCGGAACAACAAAATTATGCATCCTCTCTATAGTGTATCATAGCATCAATTGTTCGATAGACACAATAAGCAACTATTATTCTAAAAGATATTGTTGAATTTGATTTTACAACTCAACCACTTGACCCATGGATTAAATTATTCTGTTTGATTAACAATTAGCTAATTAGTATTTTAAATAAATCAATACAAGAGTAATACAATGATGGTGAATTATTATTAAGTTTTTCCTACTTATATAACATATTGACAATACAATAATAACATCTTAGTATATGATATAATTTAGGATTACTTAATTGAAAGTGAAATAAAAAAATACAAGATATAGAATAAGATAAACAAATTTAGACCATCAGTCAGAAAATTCTCCCAATCAATGCATGCTTTGGAGTTACCAAAAAATAGCAGTATTTTATTTTGGTAAGTCAATGACTATTTTTTTTGTAACTGATATAATGTATTGGCTAATTGCTTTTACCCGCCCATTTTCACTTGCTAAATTTGTAAAATATTTTATTGCAAAATCCTAACAAAGAGATATTGAAATAAATATTAAATAAAAATGCTAAACATTAATGTTGATATTAATATGTAATATCCTAAGAAATATATAAAATAAATAAAATCTCATACAATATACGACTCAACAAATCGCCCATGATTGCTTGCCAATTCACTCTTCATATCTTCAATCAATTTAACCGAATTATAGGGGAAAATTCTTGAAATAAAATTATATATATTTCTAAATTTAAAACTATTGATTTAATAATATCTCCATTTAAATTTTATCAATTGATTATAGAAGTCTTTATTCATTTTCTTTAAAAACGTATAGTCAATAGCATAAACAAATATCTATTATATAGCTAACATATTCATAACACACTCCACACTTTTTGCTTTCTTGTTAGTCATTATAAGAAAAAAAAATACAATTGCACCATTAACACCTATTATCTTGAATTATCCATATGTTAATTCTATAATATGAAATCGGTCTAATTTAATTTTTTCCTACTAAGTTATACCATAGAATAAAAAATAGCAAAGTTTTTATGCGGGTGGGGAAAACGTTAAGATCATCTTTATGTATTTGTGTATTATATTTACGAATAAATTTATGAATTGATTACTAATTCTTGAAGTTTTGATTTAATTGAGAATAAAAATACTTGAATGATTAGTTTTCACACAATTAATAAAGGTATTGAAATCACAATAAGAAATAATAATAATAACAATAATAATAACAATAATACTAATAATAATATGCATTTAATTTATTGCTATCTTTGTCTTTATATCATTTGCTACGTCTTTGATACGTTGTATGTGTGCATGTTAAGTTGGAATTTTACAAACAAAATGGGTATCCTAGCACTTAAAAATTGTATTATTTTTAAGTAGATTGAGTCCAGATTATTGTTGAAATTGTACATCAAGTTGTAATAGGTATAAAGGTATCAAGAAATCAAGAACGGGCGAAAGACGATGAAAAATGAATCATGGCGGTGAAAGAATGGAAAAGAAAAGAGAAAAGAAAAGAAAAAGGAAAAGAAAAGAAAAAAAAAACAAAAAAAAATATAAAAAGGATGTGTATCGCGGTACACCATTTGTGTACCGCGGTATACCAAATAGCAAAAGGGAAAAAAAAGTATTTAAAGCATTGTACCGCAGTACAAAGCTTTATGTACCGCAGACACAATATTTTTACAGTACCTTTGTATGTGCCGCGTTTTGATCCCGATTTCACCGCTTTCGACCGCGATACATTCAACGCCTACCGTAGCACCTACAAAAACATCTTTCAAAGAATAATTCGACTTTACATGGTGGAAAATCACGAAAATATTCTTTACTACAAAGAAAGATTAATGTGCCGAAAGAGAAGAAGAAGACATAAGAGTACGTATCAAAAGAGGAAATTAATGGAGGACATCAAGTAATGGACAACAAAGAGTCCAATTGACAGAGAAAATAATGGATTGAAAAGATGAAGCCTTTTGCTATAAATAGGCATGAGTCTTAAGCAACAAGAACATTGGGGAGACAGGGGAGACTCATGGAAGGAGATACAAAGGATGGAGCTTAGTTGGAGAGAACATAGCGAACAGAAAGGAGCCATTAATTCTTCAACAAATAATTGGAGAATTACCGATCAAATCATCAAATATAAGTTCTTCCTTATTCTTCTCTTTCTTTCCCGTATAATTCTTGTATTAATTCTTATGTATCGAAATTCTTGTGTGTGTTGTTTAATGGATTAATTAGATATTCTAGGGGCTTGATGTAATCTTATTTGATCTTATGTTTCATTTGTAGATCTATTTTATTTCGTGCAATTCATGGTTAATTTGTATTAATTACATCTTGCTTACCTGGCTATTAATCTTTGATGCCTGATGTGTTAATCCACATTCGAGAGAAGGGATTTAATACCAGATCTAGAATAACACAACATAGGAAATTATATAATCGATAGATTTATAAATCCTTTGAAGTTGTTGTAGAAATCCACTGTTCTATTTAGAATTATAATTCTTGAGATTTTTATAGAGATATCGAAATCTTGTTTTATATTTTAAAATCACTAGACACTCGAGAGAGGTAGTTGTTTGAATTGGGAATTTCAACTTATAAACCATTGCTTGAAATATATAGATTGTTTATCTTACATAAATCGTAACTTGATGAAATCAACCTCTAGAATAATTCTCCCATAGATTTAGATGTTTGTATTTGTATTTACATTTAATTATTGTTAATTATAAATCCACAAATCTATCTCTTATTGATTAGTCAAATATAGCAGAGGTAATTTATACATGGTACTTACACACACATTCCTTCTGGATCCGACAACCCTACTCATTACACTATATTAAGATTTGACAACCGTACACTTGCGGTCAATTAGGTGAGTGTTTTTACGCCTAACAGTGCAGAAACATTTGAATTATCTGGATCCGCCTCTACAAATCACATCTCAGAAAAGTCCGAGACACCTATAAACAGTGAAAATTTTGAATTTAGTACTGTAACCTATCCATTTTCATGAACCTTTTTCAATGATACTTCAATGTTATTTATTCACTATAATGCTTGACTTCAGACTCTTTAAGTCGTCCACAACATGTTTGGGGAGAAATATTGGAAATATTTATTGGATGATGTTTTCTACAAACAATGTCAACTAAGAAAATGCCAAGGTATCAAGTATAAACAAATTGTTCTGATTAATGTTGTTATATTGAATTATTAAATTTTGCTTTATTTAATTGTCTTTTCTAATTGATTCATTTGATGTTTTCCATAATTGAATTTGAAATTTAAGTCTATAATTGAAAATATAAATTTTATATATAAATTTTTATTTTTATTTACTTTATATGAATATTTTATTATTAAAACAAAGTAATAAATATCATCTCATTTTAATAGACTAGTAAGGTGAACGTGCGTTGCACGTGATCTACATAAATTGACTAATTTTATAAAAAATAAATTTGTAATAGAATTAATTTAGTTCAGTTTTTTCAATATACAAATCGCTACAAGGTACTTTAATCTAAAAAGAAATTTGCAAGACTAAAAATACACTGTATGAAATAAAGTTTAATAAGTGAAACAGAGTCAATAGATGGTGGACCCAAAAACACATGCCAAAAATTAAATGAAATTGTCATAGAGTTAATATAGATTTAATAATTAAATAGTAATATAAGAAAGTTGCTTCAATATTTCAGATTGTATCAAACTTTCTCTTATTTTATTGTGGTGTCTATCATTGTCCTCTTCTTACTTGGATTTGAGAATTACTTCACAAGATATATTGAAGAGTGTTTTTATCACCACTTGAAATTAGGATCTCACTATTATTTTCACAATATTTCTTTTCTGTAGGCGTTTGTTTATTCTATTATATCTTTTTCTCATTTCAATTACATTATTCACTTGCGCACGATTGGTTGATATATTTGATGTCTTCTCTTTTTGCCTTTCTTCTAAGTGAGTTATGTCTTTTCAATTGCATCGGCTACTACATTTGATTTTCTATTATGATGATTTGTACCTTTTTTATTAAGGGCATTGAAAAAGTGAAACTCCTTAATACTTGCAAGCTTAGCCCTATGTAGCACTTATATTAAATATTTATTATACTTCAAAATGAAGATATAAAGAAATTAGTTATGTTGCTTAAATAAGATTGACTAAGAGCATCCCCAAAAGACTCTTTAAATTTAAGAGTATCTTTTGTAATATGAAGAGTATTTTTCAATTTAAAGAGTGATATTTTTGACATTTTTCAATACACTCTTCGTATTTGGCTCTTTATTTCAAATTTATGTTACTTTTTAGAAACTATCAATCAAAAGGGTCATTCAAAGTGTAAAAAGTCATTTAAGCAATTAATTATAGATAGTTGTATTGGCTGGGAAAATTGCAAAATTGGTCCTATAACTATAGACAGTTTGCAATTTCGGTCCTATAAGTATTGAGTTTGCAAAATTGGTCTTGTAAGTTTGATTGTTTTTTTGCAAATTGGTCCTATATGTTTCATACCTAAGCAATTTCGGTCCTGTAAGTTTCAAGTTGTTGCGAAATTGGTCCCCTGGGTTTATTTAATATTTTCAAAATACCAAGAATACCCTTATACACATCAATGGCTTATTTGACTAAGTGTTTTGCTCAAAATAGTATAGGTTTATTAAGAACTTTTAGTTATATTTATTATATTTATGTAATTAACAATTGGTGAGGATAATTTTCTCTGAGAAAATGGATCTGGACAATTGTCCAAGATGTCTACCTTATAGGACACATCGACAGATCTACATACAGTTGAAACTGAAAAAATTCAACTATATTTTTTAGTAAAGAAACAATTAATAATAAACTAGTACCCCTATTTTTACAAAAAGTAAAAATAGAATTAAAAAATTCAAATAAAACAATACAAATCCCCACAATAAAATTCAAATATTAAAAGATTGACTTAGCAACTGAATAAATAAACTATGACAAAAGTCAAAACCTACAAAACTAAAATATTAAAAAACAAAAATCTAATAATATCGATAATATTGTTACCAAAATTATGTTTTGTTGTATCTTGTTTTCTTATTTATTCTAATTATTTCTTTTATATATGTGTATTAATGTATCATGTACGGTTATATAATCAACTTTTACAAAATTTCAAAAATCATTTTGTACTATGACTTTAAATAATTAACAATATTTATATGCACATTTTTTTTAAAATCTATAGTACCCCAATTTCAAATATCCTGGATCCGCCATCGGTTTGGTTTGACATATCGTCAAATTTTGACGATGTATGCACAAGACACGAGAACAAGATAACATATTGGAACAATCATATTAAAACCTCTTAACAGAGACTGGATCTAAGTATGTGTAACAATTCTACGAACTAAATATGTGTCAAAAATATAAATTTTTTATTCTATAAAATCCGGGTTTATCTAGATAAATTAGCTATGATGTGATAAGGACTAAAATTGTTAATGCTCGAAAGTTATAGGACTAAAACTGCTACTTTTAGAAAGATAAAGGACCAAAAATGCTATTTAGCCATAAGGGCAAAATTGTCCAGGACCAAAAATGCAACTTTAAAAGATAAAAGACTAAAATTGCAACTACCCCAAAGTTACAGGACTAAAACTGCAATTTACCCTGTATTGGCTCTCCAAATTTGAAGAGTGAAAACTGATCATTCTCTAAATTTTAAAGTTAAAATAAAGAATTTGTTGGAGATAATTTTTTGTCTTCAAAATAAAGAGTATTCTCAATTAAATAGTCTTTTGGGAATGCACTAAGTATAAAATTGATTGTGCCAAAAATTTAATAAATGGTGCATAACGGTCATAATAAAACGGGCGACGCTATATAATGATTGCATTTTTGATATTATATCTCCCTTGTGTATGTTTTCGTTAAGTGTCACATTCTTTGCGACTTTCATTATGAACCATTAAAAATTCTTGATCTTTGATTGGATTATCAATCGTGCATGTTGGAATGTAAAGTTTGTTGTCATTCACTCTTTCACGTTTTTAGTTGGGTATTACGCTTCATTAGTTAGCGAGAGTTAGTTTGATGCGTACGTGGCGACTTCTCATTGGAGCATACAAATGCGGAGGAAAACCTGGGTTTATAAATACTCAGATATCTTCTTCTTTCTTAAGTTTGAATAAAAGTTTTCCTTCTTTCGTTTATCTTCGATCTCATAAATGGATTATTAGATTCTCTACATGGTATCGAGCATGGTTAGCTCATGGCTCATTAGCAAATCGGAACTATTAATATGGCTGGTGTTGAAGAATTAAGCTCAGACTCTGCAAAAATGGTGTCGGTGTTGGCATATACCAAAGATCTCGATCCACTGTCTTTGCATGGATCGGACCATCCAGGCATGATACTTGTGACTAATCAACTCAATGGATCCAACTACCTGCATTGGAGTCGTGCGATGCGGTTGGCGCTCAAACAGAAATCGAAGCTCGATTTTATATATGGAACAATGACAGTTCCTGATTTGGATACTGAGGCATACGAATAGTACCAGAAAGTTGATTTTATGGTAATTTCATGGTTACTAAATGCTATATCGATGGACATTGTTGAGGCATTCATGTATGTCAAAAGTTCGAAACAACTTTGGGATGAGCTTGCGGAACGTTATGGACAAAGTAATTGACCTCTCGCTTCTCGCTTCAAAAAGAAATTGCTACTTTTACACAAGGTAACTTGACCGTAACAACTTATTACACCAAATTGAAATGCCTGTGGGATGAATATGCGTGCATAGTGAATATTCCTCATTGTGTTTGTGGAGCTAACAAGGCTGTATGTGAGAATGACATGGATATCAAGCTAATGCAGTTCCTTATGGGACTCAATGAGGTGTTTGAACTAGTGAAGAACCAGATCTTATTAATGGATCCATTGCGTACGGTGAATAAGGCCTATTCTATGATATTGAAGATAGAAAAGCGGCCAATTATGCCTAATAGAATTCTGATCCTCCTGGATACCATGGCTATGATGACTTGAGGTGTTTTTGCGGAGGAAATATGGGATCTACTTGTAATTTTGGGAGGGGATCTGGTAAACCTTTTAATTCCTTTGGAAGAGGAAGAGGAGCACCAAGGAAGTCAAAGGAAGAAAGAGCCAAATTAATTTGTGAACACTGTGGTTTTAATGGTCATGAGATGAAGGAATGCTTCAAACTAAATGGATATCTGGATTGGTACAAGGATTTTAAGGAACAGCAAAGAGGCAGTCACTCAGCTCATATGGTAGAAAGTACTGTTGAGCCTTCACAGCTTAAGTTGAATGGGGAGGCGGAGGCTAAGAGGAATGATATGCCGGACTTTCTTTCGCAATAATTCACAAGGAGATAGCAAAATTTTTGTCTGGACAACTGTCACGCGTCTTACGAGACATACACTCTTTCTCTCATGTGGTTGATTACTCGTACAATGATTAACTCACATTATGCTTTGTCATTGCTTCACACTCTTGGTAAGGGTAGCTGGATTGTGGATAGTGGTGCTAGTAGACATATATGTTCCTACCCCGAATTGATTAATGAGCCTACCTTGATGCATAGTCCGGTTAATGTTCATCTTCCTGATGGTACTAGTGTGGCTGTAACACACTCTGGAAGTGTGAAGCTCACTCATGACATAATTCTCACAGATGTGTTGATCGTACCTACATTTAAATATAACCTGCTATCTGTTAGTCAACCGCTTGCCAGTGCAGGACTGCAGTGTATCTTTTCTCAGGATAAATGTTGGTTGCAGGGCCATAATGGGGAAGGTGCAAAGGCTGTTGGCAGGGGGATGGTTGGACTGTATATTTTGGAGGTTTCCACTTTTATTGGTTCCCTGTACAATCATAATAAGAATGTTGACTTGATTATTTGGCATAGAAGGCTAGGACTCACTTCGTTGTCATGCTTGGAACACATTGAGTTTCTCAAATCTGTGTGTAATAAAGATGCATTGGATGTTTGTAACACTTGCCACGAAGCAAAACAATGTAGACCTGTCTTTTCCTCGAGTTCAATTCGGACACAAAGTTGTTTTGATTTGATCCATATAGATATTTGGGGTCCTTATCATGAATTTTCAGTCACTAATACCTCCTACATGCTAACTCTTGTTGATGATCATACACGAGCTACCTGGATTTATTTGATGAAGTATAAGTCTCAAGTCATGTTAAACATCGCAACACATCATTGCCTTTGTTAAAACTCGCCACACATCTATAAACGGAATTAGATCGATAATGGTGCGAATTCTTATGTCATGAGGCACATGATTTATTTTCGAGGAAGGAAAACTACACCAACGTTCTGTCCTTATACACCACAGCAAAAAGGTGTAGTAGAGAGAAAGCATAGACACATTTTGGAGGTTGCTAGATCACTACTTTTTCAGTCTAAATTACCAAAGAGATTTTGGCCTTATACACTCTTACAAGCTGTACACATTATCAACTCGTTGCCCGATTGCACTACTTGGTTGGAAGTCCCCGTATGAGTTCTTGCATGGTGAATTACCAAAGTATGATAGGTTTAACGTGTTTGGTTGCCTTTGCTATGCCTCTAATCTTGGACCTCATAAAGCTAAATTTGCACCAAGAGCATTTGCTTGTGCGTTTCTTGGATATGTAACAGGTGTAAAAGGTTACAGGCTGTACAACCTAGTTACAAAGGAGGTGTTTGTGTCAAGGGATGTAAAATTCTATGAGTCACAATTTCCTTTCCATGTAATTACTGAATTCTCTGCAAAGGTGCCTCTCCCTTTAATCATACCAGATGATACTGAGTCAGGTGCTCTACCAGCTGAGTTAGATCCTGAGACAGCTATTCTGCCAGCTGAGTTGAATACTGAGTCAGCTGTTCTACCTGCTGAGTTGAATATTGAGTCAGCTGTTCTACCAGATGAGTTGAATACTGAGTCAACTGTTATACCAGCTGAGTTGCAAACTTTGCAAAATCTGTTGTGTCTCAAAGAGCTTGGGAAGGGAAAGAGAGTTCAAGTAAGCCACGATGGCTTGATGATTATGTGACACAGGTTAAGGTAAATAATGACTCTTGGGTGCCACACTGCTCATGTGTGTCCGCTAAACACTCTACTCCATACCCTTTAGAGTGTTTTCCTTCACTCATTTCTTCCACTATATCACCTGACCATAGTGCATTATTGGCTCATATTTCTGAAACGACCAGTGAACCTACTAGCTATACACAGGCTGCACAACATAAGGAATGGATTGATGCTATGAACAAGGAAATTCAGGCTCTTGAAGAGAATCAAACCTGGGAACTTACTACTCTACCAGCCTGGAAAAAGGCCATAGGTTCTAGATGGTTGTACAAGATTAAACGTCATCCTGATGGAAGTATTGAAAGATACAAGGCCAGATTGGTTGCGAAGGGGTACTTACAAGTGGAAGGTGTTGACTTCTTGGAGAGTTTTTCCCCGGTTGCTAAATTAGTTTCAATTCGTATGATCATTGCATTGGCAACTCGTTTCAATGGGTCTTACATCACATTGACATCAACAATGCATTTCTTCCTGGATACTTGGATGAAGAAGTTTACATGTTACCTCCTGAAGGGTACATGAAGGCTCGGAAAAGGTGAAGTCTGTTTGCTCAAACGCAGTCTATATGGGTTAAAGCAAGCATTGAGACAGTGGAACCTTGAATTTTCTGAGAAGCTTATTAAGTTTGGCTTTATTCAATCCACTCATGATAATTGTCTGCTTTGTGAAGAAGACGGGGCTCAATTTACGGCCTTGATCATCTATGTTGATAATGTCCTTATCACGGGGAACTCAAACTCTCTTGTTTCCTCATTTGAAGAAATATCTCGCATCATCTGTTCACCATTAAGGATCTAGGGAGTGCAAAGTATTTTCTCGAGGTTGGAGTTGCTTCGATAAATAGGTACTCATTTAAGTCGTGGAAATACATCTTGGACTTGCTTAAGGATGCGGGGCTCTTGGGGTCAGGCCCGCATCTACCTCTTTCCCACAAGGGTGGAATTGAGTTGAAAAGGAAAACGATATTATGTTGAAATTGGGTTGGTGAATTGCAAGTCCTCTGCTTAAATTCTATTTGCTCAAGTCAAGTCACTTAATCCAAATTTCCCTCCCCCTAACCAAAGAGCCTACATTACAAACCGGATGAAAAGTCCTTTTTAATTCTTAGATTGTGCACACAAAAGTGGTCGGGATGTTAGACGATTTGGTTGGGAGTTCTACATTCACCGTTGAATTTGAAACACTTTATCCATACACTTTTGAGAGTCATGATACACTACCTTTGTGAGTCGCAATGTCGAATACCTTAAGAGAGTATTGACTTTTTTTATGAATAATGACTTCTTGATAATAATTACATGGTTTCCGGGTATGGAGTCGAGTGCTATTTAATGTTCATAGTATTTTTGAGTGTTCGTTCATTTTTACCCCTTAAATTATTTTTTTAAATTTGCTCGAGGACGAGCAATGCTTTAAGTTTGGGGGATTTTGATGAGTGTAAAATATACGTGAATTTGAGGGTTTAAAATGATATATATTTGATGCATTTGCACGCATATTCAATGTGTTTTGCTTGGTTTCCCTTGTTGGGCGTGATACTGCGTACTCTTGTGAATTTTGCAGAAAATGGAGCTAAATTGGATAAAAAGAGATATCATGTTCCAAAGTATAGGTCAATAGCTAATGTACGAGCAAAAATATGAAGGAGAGAAGCATGGAAAGTCAAACAAAAGGAATTTTCCTTCAAAAAACGTCAAAACGCGCTAATAGTTTCCAGCACTGACAGAGTTTAGTATTTTGGCCATAACGTCCTCTACAAAATTGATATTGAGGTGATTCAAGTGGCTATGGAAAGCTAAAAGAAATATCTACAACTTTCAGGAAGACCACGAGATCAAATTCCGATCGCACGACCCGGACGTGTAGGATTACACGGGCGTGCGACGTAACTGGAGCTGAATTGGTCTCCTTTTCCTACTCAAACTCTGCAAGTGACCTCTCCAAGCATCTATAAAAGGGACCCAAGGCTATGTACGAAAATTCATCCATCAACACATCATTCCATACATCATTCCATACAACACTCTCATTCATAGCACTTCTATACTTTAGTTTTTTGGTATTTTTCTCTTGTTTTCAACATTGGGATTGCTTGGGTTCTTCCTCTTGGCGTTATTTTTACTTCTTAATCAAAGAGTAAGATTTCTTCATCTCTTTTGTCCGATTTTAATTGTTGGGAGATTATTATTATTGCATGATCATGTTTATGATTGTTTTCTTTCCTTCAATTGAGATTATGATCCCATCCCCAAGCATGAACTAATTTCCTTGTTCTAGGATTAAGATAATTTGATTCAAACAAACAAGCATGAGTATTGATTAATTGATCCGCTTTCCTGGATAAATTGCTTTATTTGATGATTGATTGTCCGATCAACTTTTGATTGTTTTGGGGAATAATTGAGATCGAGAGAAGATATTATTCCTGGACTAAATTTATTCGGGGGTTAGATATGAATCGGAGATGTATTATCTAATCCTAGGTTTAATGAAAAAGCAAATTATTGGGGTAACCCTAATCTGTGAATACGAATATTATCGAGATCTAGACCTAGTCTTTATATGTTTACTATATTTGTTAACCGCATGATCAATTAATTGGTATTCTCGCTTGCAAGTTTGATGAGATGAATCCATAATCCTAGACTTTCTTCCAAATCTTTTTCTCCAAGTTTAATCCTGCTTAGTTTTAATTCGCTTTTGATTATTTCTTTTAGTTTAAATAAAACCAACAAATCGTTAGAGTGTTTAGGATTTATTTTAAATCTATTGTGATACATAATAATTATTTGCCGGCTAAGTCTTCCTTGAGAGACGACTTGTGGTCAACTTGCTACCCTACGATTGATCTCGTTCTCTTGCGAGGATTGTTAGACTTTTATAAGTGTTTAGCGGTCGAACAAAATTTTGGCGCCGCTTGTGGGAAGGCTTTAGGCTTAATAATTATTGTGTTTATTTTTCGTGTTTCTAGATTAGGATTGTTTTTGTTTGTTTCTAGTTTAGGTTTATTCGTCAGGTGCGTCTGATCTGTTTTTCTAGTGTTGTTTATACAAGCACCAGGTATGGCGACTAGTCAAGAGCAACCACCACGACCCACATTGGAAGAGAGCTTGAATTCTTTTATTCAAGTTAGTCAAAGAAACACAAGAGTGAAATAACAGACGGTTTGAATCCTTGGAGGCCTCTCTCAAGCGGTGCGACTCAAGTCGACCAATTGGCTACGCAAGTTGGTGAAATAGCTCAACATCTTGTCATAAAGGACTCGTTGCCTCGTCAACCAGCGCAAGTTCAAGCCGTCACTGATCTTGAAATTGATATTGCTAAAATTGAAAAGAAAGATGATGCAAGTGTAGAAAACAAGAATGAGGAGACAAGTAAGGGATTGTCCTTAAACAAAACTGACAATCCTTACAAATCTCCTAATCCATCCCCAAATCCACTCCCAAAGCAACAAGATCCAGGTAGTTTTCTCATTAATATTGTCTTTGGGAATGGTAAGAAAGTCGAAGGTATGCTTAATCTCGGAGCTGAGATTAACCTTATGTCTTACTTTATATTTAAACAATTAAATTTAGGGAAATTGAGGTCCACCAGATTATGTTTGCAACTTGCTGATTGGTCACTTAGGTATCCTAAAGGTATTGTTGAAGATATTTACGTCCAAGTAGGTGGTCTTAAAATTCTCATTGATTTTGTTGTCTTGGATATGGGGAAAAATAAAGGTAATATTAAGTATCATACCATTTTGTTGGGTAGACCGTTCATGGCCACCACTAATACTATGATAGATGTCAAAAATAGAAAACTAAGTATGAATGTCTTGGGAAAAACTGTAACGTTTTCACTTTTTGATATAGCTCATGGTCCTGCTTGTGTTTTGCCTGATAATTTTATTGTTGACTTTGTCAATTCTGCTGTGAAAGATATCTTGTGGCAGGAACATAATGAAATTCAACCGGATAAGAATTTCAAGGTGGTAAATAGGGTTTTGCTCGATGATCCGCCTTGATTCTCTCCGTTGACACCGTCAGGCTAATGACGTTAAAAGAGCGCTTCTTGGGAGGCAACCCAAAAATTTTTACTGTTTTATTCTTCCAAAAAAAAAATTGAAAAAAAAATTCTAAAAAAAACGAAAATAAAATTGAAAAGAAAAAATTGAAAAAAAAAAAAAAAACGAAAAAAAAAACAGACGCACACGGCATGTGGACGCACGCGACCCGACTGTACGATCTACTCCTTTAGTTTCCGAATTGACGGACGAGCTCTCGGCTTCATCGGAACTATCCATGTAAGTATTTATTACGTATTCCTCTTTCATTTGATAATTTCCTCATATGTTCGGACGAAGCATATTTTAAGTTTGTGGGGGTTGTTAAGAATGCGTAATCTAAGATCACAGCATTTTGCATTGTATTTAGGACTCGCATGTAGAAGCACTTGCATTGTTAATTTTCGAAAAAAAAACTCGATTTTTCTGTTTATTTTTTGTTTTTTTTAGCACGTTTAATTGCTTTTGTGTGTGGTGTTAATTCGCTTTTATGCCCAACTCCCTATGATTGTATTATGAATATTTTGTGGCATGGGATAACTTACTTGGGGAATAACGTAATAACTTCTTGGGAGGAAAATTAATCATTTGTTTGGCATGTGTTAAGAAAATTGGGTATTTGAGCATGTTGCGAAAAATAAGCCTGTAAGCTTTTGTACCTTAAACCGCTTTATATTATGCGGACTTATTTTTTTTTCTTGAGTGTGTCATTCATGATTGATAGAACTCTAGAACTTGCTCTAGTATCTTCATCAAAGCCATGTGTGTGTGCAATTTTTGAAAATGATTTAAGGTCATCTTTGTTTAGCCTACTTAGCCTAAAAGCCTACATATGAACTCATGATTCCCTAGTTAGCCAATTTTGAGCCAAAACTTTTATTCCGAGCCACATTGATCTTTAAAATTTACATGTTTTTATCACTAAAATTTCTTGAGCTTATAGAAAATGAATAAGTTTGGGGAGATGTGAAAATTTATGAAAAAGGAGAAGTTGGCAAAAGAAAGAAGAATGAGCGATCCGGGTAAATAAAAAAATACATGAAGCTCGACCAAAAAAAAATAGAATAGAAAAATCGAGCAAAGCAAAAAAAAAAAAAATCTGAAAATTATGAAAAATGAGAGCTTGAGGCTAAAGAAAAAGAAAAAGGCAAAAAAGGCCAAAGAATGAAAAAAAGGAGAAATAAGGGTGGAATTGAGTTGAAAAGGAAAACCGATATTATGTTGAAATTGGGTTGGTGAATTGCAAGTCAGTATGCTTAAATTCTATTTGCTCAAGTCAAGTCACTTAATCCAAATTTCCCTCCCCCTAACCAAAGAGCCTACATTACAACCAAATGAAAAGTCCTTTTTAATTCTTAGATTGTGCACACAAAAGTGGTCGGGATGTTAGACGATTTGCAAGCCTATGGTAGTTCTACATTCACTAATTGAATTTGAGCGTAAACACTATCCATACACTTTTGAGAGTCGAGTGATACACTACCTACTTGTGAGTCGCAATGTCGAATACCTTAAGAGAGTATTGACTATGCCGAGTTTATGAATAATGACTTCTTGATAATAATTACATGGTTTAAAGTGAGTATGGAGTCGAGTGCTATTTAATGTTCATAGTGTTTTTGAGTGTTCGTTCATTTTTACCCCTTAAATTATTTTTCTAAATTTGCTCGAGGACGAGCAATGCTTTAAGTTTGGGGGATTTTGATGAGTGTAAAATATACGTGAATTTGAGGGTTTAAAATGATATATATTTGATGCATTTGCACGCATATTCAATGTGTTTTGCTTGGTTTCCCTTGTTGGGCGTGATACTGCGTACTCTTGTGAATTTTGCAGAAAATGGAGCTAAATTGGATAAAAAGAGATATCATGTTCCAAAGTATAGGTCAATAGCTAATGTACGAGCAAAAATATGAAGGAGAGAAGCATGGAAAGTCAAACAAAAGGAATTTTCCTTCAAAAAACGTCAAAACGCGCTAACAGTTTCCAGCACTGATAGAGTTTAGTATTTTGGCCATAACGTCCTCTACAAAATTGATATTGAGGTGATTCAAGTGGCTATGGAAAGCTAAAAGAAATATCTACAACTTTCAGGAAGACCCCGAGATCAAATTCCGATCGCACGACCCGGACGTGTAGGATTACACGGGCGTGCGACGTAACTGGAGCTGAATTGGTCTCCTTTTCCTACTCAAACTCTGCAAGTGACCTCTCCAAGCATCTATAAAAGGGACCCAAGGCTATGTACGAAAATTCATCCATCAACACATCATTCCATACATCATTCCATACAACACTCTCATTCATAGCACTTCTATACTTTAGTTTTTTGGTATTTTTCTCTTGTTTTCAACATTGGGATTGCTTGGGTTCTTCCCCTTGGCGTTATTTTTACTTCTTAATCAAAGAGTAAGATTTCTTCATCTCTTTTGTCTGATTTTAATTGTTGGGAGATTATTATTATTGCATGATCATGTTTATGATTGTTTTCTTTCCTTCAATTGAGATTATGATCCCATCCCCAAGCATGAACTAATTTCCTTGTTCTAGGATTAGGATAATTTGATTCAAACAAACAAGCATGAGTATTGATTAATTGATCTGCTTTCCTGGATAAATTGCTTTATTTGATGATTGATTGTCTGATCAACTTTTGATTGTTTTGGGGGAATAATTGAGATCGAGAGAAGATATTATTCCTGGACTAAATTTATTCAGGGGGTTAGATATGAATCAGAGATGTATTATCTAATCCTAGGTTTAATGAAAAAAGCAAATTATTGGGGTAACCCTAATGCGAATACGAATATTATCGAGATCTAGACCTAGTCTTTATATGTTTACTATATTTGTTAACCGCATGATCAATTAATTGGTATTCTGCTTGCAAGTTTGATGAGATGAATCCATAATCCTAGACTTTCTTCCAAATCGTTTTCTCCAAGTTTAATCCTGCTTAGTTTTAATTCGTCTTTTTGATTATTTCTTTTAGTTTAAATAAAACCAACAAATCTGGTTAGAGTGTTTAGGATTTATTTTCTGTCTATTGTGATACATAATAATTATTTGCCGGCTAAGTCTTCCTTGAGAGACGACTTGTGGTCAACTTGCTACCCTACGATTGATCTCGTTCTCTTGCGAGGATTGTTAGACTTTTATAAGTGTTTAGCGGTCGAACAAAATTTTGGCGCCGTTTGGGAAGGCTTTAGGCTTAATAATTATTGTGTTTATTTTTCGTGTTTCTAGATTAGGATTGTTTTTGTTTGTTTCTAGTTTAGGTTTATTCGTCAGGTTAAATCGACTGTTTTTCTAGTGTTGTTTATACAAGCACCGGTATGGCGACTAGTCAAGAGCAACCACCACGACCCACATTGGAAGAGAGCTTGAATTCTTTTATTCAAGTTAGTCAAAGAAAACACAAGAGTGAAATAACAGACGGTTTGAATCCTTGAGGCCTCTCTCAAGCGAATGCGACTCAAGTCGACCAATTGGCTACGCAAGTTGGTGAAATAGCTCAACATCTTGTCATAAAGGACTCGTTGCCTCGTCAACCGCGCAAGTTCAAGCCGTTCATCGATCTTGAAATTGATATTGCTAAAATTGAAAAGAAAGATGATGCAAGTGTAGAAAACAATAATGAGGAGACAAGTAAGGGATTGTCCTTAAACAAAACTGACAATCCTTACAAATCTCCTAATCCATCCCAAATCCACTCCCAAAGCAACAAGATCCAGGTATTTTTCTCATTAATATTGTCTTTGGGAATGGTAAGAAAGTCGAAGGTATGCTTAATCTCGGGTGAGATTAACCTTATGTCTTTACTTTATATTTAAACAATTAAATTTAGGGAAATTGAGGTCCACTGATTATGTTTGCAACTTGGCGATTGGTCACTTAGGTATCCTAAAGGTATTGTTGAAGATATTTACGTCCAAGTAGGTGGTCTTAAAATTCTCATTGATTTTGTTGTCTTGGATATGGGGAAGAATAAAGGTAATATTAAGTATCATACCATTTTGTTGGGTAGACCGTTCATGGCCACCACTAATACTATGATAGATGTCAAAAATAGAAAACTAAGTATGAATGTCTTGGGAAAAACTGTAACGTTTTCAATTTTTGATATAGCTCATGGTCCTGCTTGTGTTTTGCCTGATAATTTTATTGTTGACTTTGTCGATTCTGCTGTGAAAGATATCTTGTGGCAGGAACATAATGAAATTCAACCGGATAAGAATTTCAAGGTGGTAAATAGGGTTTTGCTCGATGATCCGCCTTGATTCTCTCCGTTGACACCGTCAGTAATGACGTTAAAGAGCGCTTCTTGGGAGGCAACCCAAAAATTTTTACTTGTTTTATTCTTCCAAAAAAAAAATTGAAAAAAAAATTCTAAAAAAAACGAAAAAAAAAATTGAAAAGAAAAAAAAATTGAAAAAAATTTCTGAAAAAAAAAAATGCACGACGCACGGGCATGTGGACGCGACCCGACCGGACGATCTACTCCTTTAGTTTCGAATTGACAGACGAGCTCTCGGCTTCATCGGAACTATCCATGTAAGTATTTATTACGTATTCCTCTTTCATTTGATAATTTCCTCATATGTTCGGGACGAAGCATATTTTAAGTTTGTGGGGGTTGTTAAGAATGCGTAATCTAGTACTGTTGCATTTTGCATTGTATTTAGGACTGCATGTAGAAGCACTTGCATTGTTAATTTTCGAAAAAAAAACTCGATTTTTCTGTTTATTTTTTGTTTTTTTTAGCACGTTTAATTGCTTTTGTGTGTGGTGTTAATTCAGTTTTTATGCCCAGCTCCCTATGATTGTATTATGAATATTTTGTGGCATGGGATAACTTACTTGGGGAATAACGTAATAAATTCTTGGGAGGAAAATTAATCATTTGTTTGGCATGTGTTAAGAAAATTGGGTATTTGAGCATGTTGCGAAAAATAAGCCTGTAAGCTTTTGTACCTTAAACTCGCTTTATATTATGCGGACTTATTTTTTTTTCTTGAGTGTGTCATTCATGATTGATAGAACTCTAGAACTTGCTCTAGTATCTTCATCAAAGCCATGTGTGTGTGCAATTTTTGAAAATGATCTAAGGTCATCTTTGTTTAGCCTACTTAGCCTAAAAAGCCTACCTATGAACTCATGATTCCCTAGTTATCCAATTTTGAGCCAAAACTTTTATTCTGAGCCACATTGATCTTTAAAATTTACATGTTTTTATCCCTAAAATTTCTTGAGCTTATAGAAAATGAATAAGTTTGGGGAGATGTGAAAATTTATGAAAAAGGAGAAGTTGGCAAAAGAAAGAAGAATGAGCAGTATCTGGGTAAATAAAAAAAATACATGAAGCTCAACCAAAAAAAAAAAAGAATAGAGAAAATCGAGCAAAGCAAAAAAAAAAATTCTGAAAATTATGAAAAATGAGAGCTTGAGGCTAAAGAAAAAGAAAAAGGCAAAAAAAAGGCCAAAGAATGAAAAAAGGAGAAATAAGGGTGGAATTGAGTTGAAAAGGAAAACTGATATTATGTTGAAATTGGGTTGGTGAATTGCAAGTCTGTATGCTTAAATTCTATTTGCTCAAGTCAAGTCACTTAATCCAAATTTCCCTCCCCTAACCAAAGAGCCTACATTACAACCAAATGAAAAGTCCTTTTTGATTCTTAGATTGTGCACACAAAAGTGGTCGGGATGTTAGACGATTTGCAAGCCTATGGTAGTTCTACATTCACACCGAATGAATTTGAGCGTAAACACTATCCATACACTTTTGAGAGTCGAGTGATACACTACCTACTTGTGAGTCGCGATGTCGAATACCTTAAGAGAGTATTGACTATGCCGAGTTTATGAATAATGACTTCTTGATAATAATTACATGGTTTCCGTGAGTATGGAGTCGAGTGCTATTTAATGTTCATAGTGTTTTTGAGTGTTCGTTCATTTTTACCCCTTAAATTATTTTTTTCTAAATTTGCTCGAGGACGAGCAATGCTTTAAGTTTGGGGGATTTTGATTAGTGTAAAATATACGTGAATTTGAGGGTTTAAAATGATATATATTTGATGCATTTGCATGCATATTCAATGTGTTTTGCTTGGTTTCCCTTGTTGGGTGTGATCTCAGCGTACTCTTGTAAATTTTGCGAGAAAATGGAGCTAAATTGGATAAAAAGAGATATCATGTTCCAAAGTATAGGTCAATAGCTAATGTACGAGCAAAAATATGAAGGAGAGAAGCATGGAAAGTCAAACAAAAGGAATTTTCCTTCAAAAAACGTCAAAACGCGCTAATAGTTTCCAAAGACTGACAGTTTAGTATTTTGGCCATAACGCCCTCTACAAAATTGATATTGAGGTGATTCAAGTGGCTACGGAAAGCTAAACGAAATATCTACAACTTTCAGGAGACCCCGAGATCAAATTCCGATCGCACGACCCGGACGTGTAGGATTACACGGGCGTGCGGCGTAACCGAATCGAGCCGAATTGGTCTCATTTTCCTACTCAAACTCGCAAGTGACCTCTCGAAGCATCTATAAAAGGGACCCAAGGCTATGTACGAAAATTCATCCATCAACACATCATTCCATACATCATTCCATACAACACTCTCATTCATAGCACTTCTATACTTTAGTTTTTTGGTATTTTTCTCTTGTTTTCAACATTGGGATTGCTTGGTTCTTCCTTGGCGTTATTTTTACTTCTTAATCAAAGAGTAAGATTTCTTCATCTCTTTTGTCTGATTTTAATTGTTGGGAGATTATTATTATTGCATGATCATGTTTATGATTGTTTTCTTTCCTTCAATTGAGATTATGATCCCATCCCCAAGCATGAACTAATTTCCTTGTTCTAGATTAGGATAATTTGATTCAAACAAACAAGCATGAGTATTGATTAATTGATCCGCTTTCCTGGATAAATTGCTTTATTTGATGATTGATTGTCCGATCAACTTTTGATTGTTTTGGGGGAATAATTGAGATCGAGAGAAGATATTATTCATGGACTAAATTTATTTAGAGGTTAGATATGAATCGGAGATGTATTATCTAATCCTGGTTTAATGAAAATAACAAATTATTGGGGTAGCCCTAATCAGAATACGAATGTTATCGATCTAGACCTAGTCTTTATATGTTTGCTATATTTGTTAACCGCATGATCAATTAATTGGTATTCTGCTTGCAAGTTTGATGAGATGAATCCATAATCCTAGACTTTCTTCCAAATCTTTTTCTCCAAGTTTAATCCTACTTAGTTTTAATTGCCTCTTTTTGATTATTTCTTTTAGTTTAAATAAAACCAACAAATCACGGTTAGAGTGTTTAGGATTTATTTTCTGCTATTGTGATACATAATAATTATTTGCCGGCTAAGTCTTCCTTGAGAGACGACTTGTGGTCAACTTGCTACCCTACGATTGATCTCGTTCTCTTGCGAGGATTGTTAGACTTTTATAAGTGTTTAGCGGTCGAACAGTGACCAGGATAGTCTCTTAGCATATTGTGACACCGATTGGGGAACTTGCTTGATTACTAGACGATCCTTTACGGGTATTGCATTTTCTTTGGAAAGGCTTTTGTGTCCCGAAAGACTAAAAAGCGAGAAGACGGTCTCTAAATCCTCCGCCGAGGCGGAGTATCGTGCAATGGCAGCCACAGTTTGCGAGTTGCAATGGCTGCTGAACCTGGGAAAGGATCGCCATATTCCTTTTGCTGTACCTGTCGAACTTTGGTGTGATAATAAAGCAGCTCTACACATTACGGCTAACCCGGTGTTTCACGAACGTACCAAACACATTGATATAGACTGCCATATTGTCCGTAATCAGTACAAGAATGGTGTAATTCTTCCTCAGCATATTCGTTCTAATCTTCAACCTACCGATATGTTCACAAAGGCCCTTGGGGGGCCAGCCTTCCGCAATTTTGTTTCCAAGTTAGGAATGTGTTTGTTCACCCACATTCCTACTTGAGGAGGGGGTGTTGGAATGTAAAGTTTGTTGTCATTCACTCTTTCACGTTTTTAGTTGGGTATTACGCTTTTGTTAGTTAGCCGAGTTAGTTTGATGCATACACGTGGCAGCTGCTCATTGGAGCATACAAATCTGGAGGGAAAACCTGGGTTTATAAATACTCTGTATCTTCTTCTTCTTTCTTAAGTTTGAATAAAAGTTTTCCTTCTTTCGTTTATCTTCAGATCTCATAAATGGATTATTAGATTCTCTACAATAACCGATGCAATATTTTTATTAAATTTAATCTGTTGTTTATATATTTAAAATTTTCAAACACCAATTTCTCATATGTTCAATCTCTTCACAAGTCGGGTCTATTTGCAAAATTGATGCTACTTAATTCACCTAAAATAAAAATTTAGATTACTTTGTTATTTTCTAGAAATTTTTCATTAAAGAAAACTAAATTAAAAGATCAAGAAATACACAGATTAGTGCAATAAATAAAAAAAGTTGGCATTTCAATTATTATTGTTTTAAGGACATCTTCAATAAAAACCAAAAGACATCTTTTTAGATCAATTTAACTTAGAAAATCATTATCCAGGTTAGGGGCATCAATTTGTGACACGACACGATAACTCAACACGAACCTAACGTGAATTTAACAGATATAGATACAATCCTTCATAGGTTGGGGTCAAATTCAGGTCAGACATCGTTAACACGGGGAAAAAATCAGTATATAGGATATGGCCGTAATATTGTGCTGAAATTGAAGTCATTTTTTAATCAAGAAAGGCACTAAGAAAGATGGCTAAATATATTACTACAAAATCCAAGTTGCTTTGTGTTCTTGGTTCTATTTAATTTATGAAATATTAATCCCGAAAATATGGTAATTGAGCTTATTATTTGTTGGATATAGATATTTCCTATTATGCCTATAGTCGTGTGTGTATGTTTGTTAGTCGAGTTGTCATTGATGAAGCTTCCGAGATAATCGAGCTTCAATTGTAGAAGATGTGAGAATAACCTACGCCTGGGATACCATGAAGAATTGAGAGGAGCTGCATGATATTATTTCTAGTAATTGAAATGAGTATTTTCCATTAATGAAAAAAGGCTACATGAGCTCTATTTATAGAGGGAATAGAACATAATCTAAAGTGCTAGAACATGAATGACAACTCGACTAACAAACATGCACACACGACTATAGACATAATAGGAAATATCTATATCCAACATTATTCGAATAAAATTAAATAGTGATAAGATAAAGAGATGCCGCAAATTTACCACTATCAAAACTTAATTCTTTAAAATACGTCCATTGTTTGGTCAATACCAATCTATTGAATGGTTCTACTAATAAAATATTAGATATATAGAGTTGTCATTCCTTTATGTGTTTTAATTGGTTAGGAGTTAGTTGATCACATTTTCTACCCTGCTTCTCTTCTATAAATAGGTGTCTTGTTACATTCATTTGTAAATCTAATTCACGAGATATTATGAAATATATTTTCCCTCCATTTTACATTTCAAATGCACTTCTTCATGGTATCCGGGCGTGGTTGATTTCTCGCCATAGCTTCTTCTCACAAACTTCTTCCTGGTAACACTTGATCTCTTCGTCGAATCGATCTATGGAGGATCCGGAAAATACTCAAATCGTCTCTATTTTTGCGAATCAAGTTACGAAGAATGAAGAACAACCTTATCGCCTTCATGGATCCGATCATCCTGGACTGGTTTTGGTATCGACTATTCTTACTTGTAATAACTTTCTTGCCTGGAGTAGATCTATGGTTATCTCTTTTGCCGCTAAAAAGCAAAACTAGGCTTCATCAATGGTAAAGTTGTTGCTCCCGATGAAGACGCACCAATCGAGCATTGGAAGAAGGTAGATTGTATGGTAGTTAGTTGGATACTAAATACGATTTCTAGAGATATCGTTGATGGTTTTATCTATGCTTGATTCTCGCGAACACTTTGGGAAGACATCGTCGCAATGATTCGGTGAATCGAATGGTCCAATGTCAGACGATTCGAAAGAAATTGCCACTATGAGTCAAGGCAACGCATCAATTGTGGTGTATTTCACCAAGCTGAAGAGACTCTGGGATGAGTATAGTTGTTCGGTACCAAAATCAGTCTGTACTTGTGGAAGTGGTAAGATAGTGACTGAAAATGAGATGAATACGCGATTAATTCAATTCCTCATGGGATTGAATGAATCCTATGAGCATGTTCGTGGTCAGATCCTTCTTATGTATCCATTACCTTCCGTAAATAAAGCTTACTCGATGGTGTTGAGGATTGAAAAACAGAGATCGGTGCATGTAGCATATCCTAACTCACATGAAGATGTTGCCATGGCTGTTAGAAATGCAGGAATTGCTGGTAGAGGCAGGGGATTTCACACTAGCATGCATTTTGGTAGGGGACGTGGCAGAGGTCCTCCTAGAAGAACAAAAGAGGAGAAGGCAAGGCTGACCTGTGATCATTGCAAAGTTCCAGGTCATGAGATACATGAATGCTTTCAATTGCACGGTTATCCGGATTGGTACAAGACATACAAGGAACAGAGGAGTAAATCCTTGGTGAATATGGCTGACACTAGTATGCATACTGGTGAAAGAGCTGATAACCGAACTGATGAGATACCAAGAGGAAAGGATCTGGAGACACATGATCTGTCAGGCATCATACAAAAGGAGATAGCTAAATACATTGCCTCACAATTACCTAATGGAACTGCTAGATCTACTGAACCTGCAATGCATTATGCTCACTTTGTTGAGCATGCAGGTATTCCTTCCTCTTACTATGCATTATCCAGTTTTGAATGTATACAAGAGGATTCCTGGATAATTGATACTAATTCCATCAGTGCACTCTTTAGCCCATGCAGATTGTAGTTTGTCACCCCGCCTTCCTCGTAATGGTTCATTTCCTTTCTCCACTTCTTCCTTTGATATTTCTTTTCTTTTACACGACCTATTTGTCCTTTCTTGCTAATACGATACTCTCGTGAGCCACACACATATGCCTAGGCTTGCACCAAACCCGAATGGATTGAGGCAATGCATGCATAAGGAGTTAGAGGCTCTTGAGCACAATCACACACGGAACTTACCACTTTACCACCTAGCAAGACCGCTATAGGTTGTAAGTGGGTATACAAAATTAAGATGAACTCGATGGTACCGTTGAAAGGTGTAAAGCCAGGCTTGTGGCAAAAGGGTATGACCAGGTGTATGGTGAGACATACTTGGATAGTTTTGCCCCGGTTGATAAGTTGGTGACAGTAAGAATGCTTATTGCTTTGGCAACTAAAAGGCAATGGATATTGTGTCAATTAGACATTAACAATGCCTTCTTACATGGCTATCTGAATGAAGAAATTTATATGATGCCACCTGAAGGGTACACTAAAGCAGCCTGTGATCAAGTTTGTCTCTTGAAGAGGAGTTTATATGGTCTTAAGCAGACTTCCAGGCAATGGAATACAGAGTTTTGTAGCAAACTTTTGGCATTTTGTTTCACTGAGTCAGCACATGATCATTGCTTATTCATCAAGCACACTTCTGACAGCTTCTTAGCTTTGGTTGTATATGTTGATGATGTTTTAGTCACTGGTTCTAACCCTGCAGAGATTTCTGAGTTGAAGTCTTATTTACATGATTTGTTTACTATCAAAGATCTTGGTCTGGCCAAATATTTCTTGGGGCTTGAGATTGCCAGAAGTGAATCAGGGACTTACCTCAACCAAAGGAAGTATATTCTAGATATTTTGAAGGATGTAGGGATGATGGATTGCAAGCCTGTGTCCACCCCTTTTCCACAAAAATCTCGGTTTACAAGGCGTGCAAGGAAGCCGTTGGATAAGCCTCGATGTTTATCGAAGACTCATTGGCGAGTTGCTCTACTTAAATCTCAAAGGACTGATGTTACATACTGTGTACAACAGCTCAGTCAATTCATCAACAACCCATATTCTTCCCATTGGGATGCAGCAGTCCATGTCTTACGATATCTCAAGGGTTGTCCTTCAAAGGGCTTGTTCTATTCAGTTGATGGTTGTTTTGATCTACAAGCCTACTGTGATGCAGATTGGGCCACCTGTCTTGATACTAGGAGGTCATTAACAGGTTTTTGTGTATTTTTTGGTGATGCTTTGATCTCTTGGAAGACCAAGAAACAGTTGACTGTCTCCAAGTCCTCTGCAGAGGCAGAGTACCGTGCTATGAGCCAAACTGTGTGTGAGCTACTTTGGATTTCTTATCTTGCTACAGATTTTCAGATTCCTCCTTCTCTTCCTATCCCCTTATGGTGTGATAACCAAGCAGCCCTTTACATTGTTGAGAACCCTGTGTTCCATAAGAGGACAAAACATCTGGAGATAGATTGTCATCTTGTTAGAAACCAGTTCAAGGCTGGTTTTGTGTTACCACAGAAGATATCCACGAAGTTGCAGTTAGCTGATCTCCTTACCAAATCTCTTGGGCCTGGTCCTTTTGGTGTTTTGCTGTCCAAGTTGGGAATGAAGGATTTTCACTCCATTCCCACTTGACGGGGGGATGTTAGATATATAGAGTTGTCATTCCTTTATGTGTTTTAATTGGTTAGGAGTTAGTTGATCACGTTTTCTACCCGGTGCTTCTCTTCTATAAATAGGTGTCCTGTTACATTCATTTGTAACGAATTCACAGATATTATGAAATATATTTTTCCTCCATTTTACATTTCAAATTGCACTTCTTCATAAAATTTATCAAAAATGTCAAATAATTGAATGTATATGTTGGAGAAACAAAGAGGAATATATATAAAGTAAAACAATAGATATTATAAAGAACTTTATGTTTGTATAACAAATCAAACTTTGGAGAAGATCAGAAGACTTACCTGAGAAGGATAAGTGAAATCTCCTGATAATAAAGCATGTTACAACAAAGAAGATAATATGATATTCATTGAAATGCAATACCAAATAAAGTTATATTTGGAATTAATGTTTTTTAGTTATTTAAAAATAGTACCTATAAGTAGTACCTAGCTAGAGATCCAGCTTTAACCTTTCCACGAGAATTATGATGAGCTTTCCAGATTCACCTCATACCTGAAATAACAAGTTCACAATTGTTATATTTCTTTTTTGATCATAGAATGTATATAAAATATTGGAATAAGTAATTAAAATTAGCCAATAAATTGAAGAAAGAAGAAGACGCATATGAAAATAAAAAAATAAAAAATTGGAGAATGGTTAACTCAAATTAGAAATATGGCCAAGGCTTCATAAACCAGAAAAAATCTAAAAAAATTATGTTTAACTGAGTCACAGTCGACAGTCCATTGTGAAATGATCACGATTCATGCGCTTCCAAACTGGTGAGAAACAACTGTCATCACAAGCACTACGAAAACAGGGAGAGAGAGTTCTTAAGCACAATGTAGAATTTTTATAAGTCAAAATAATATGTACAGGTTGGAAATGCATTGCATTCATTGGGGAAGTGTAATTTGTAAAGCCTGAAAATGCATTACTCATAAATACTAAATTTGAAACGTCCATTTTTATTTTTGTTGATATTTATAAATACTAACTGATACATTGATTCATGTATTTAATGGATAGTAGTTATGAAATAATTGAAATAAAATTAAACAAATTTCAAATTATATTAGTTGCCTCTAAAACTATCTATGTGATAGGGTTACTTTTGGCATATCAAATTTTTCAAGAAACCTTGAAATCTATTCACGCTTTTAATAGAAGTATAGATAGTTTCAAAGATAAACCAATAATAATAAAATAATAATATATGTGCAACGCACGGCGGATTACTAGTATATATATATGTATTAAGTACAAAGGTAAGTTGTCAAATTTTTCTATTTTTTGTTTTTTACACAAAACTAGGACAAAGGTTGCGGAGTAAAACACTACGAGAGAATTGTGTTATGTTTGTTTTTTTTTTTTTTTTTTTTTGAGAACAATAGGGGAATTTGGGAAGGGACAAACGCACTCGTATGAGATCGAATTGGGGTTATTCACCGTTACAACACATGTCTTAGCCACTAGAGCGCAAGATTGATCCCGAAAGAATTGTGTTATTGGTCCCACTAGATTTTGGACATGAGCAAATTTAGTCTCATGTTTCAAAATAGTCAATCTAGAACATTTTTGTTGCATAATCAGTCACGTTGTTAATTTTTTCATTAGTTGTTATTGCATTTTCTTTTTCTTTTTCTTTTTGCAGTTGGGTTCGAAAGGGAAAAACTGAGACTAAAACCACAATAACCCGGTTAAAATGAGATCAAAAATGCTATTTATCCATATTGTTTTTATAACTTTTTCCCAAATGATATATTGAAACAAAATTTAAACGAGTTTCTCCAATTTAATTTGTTGTCATTTGATTATTTAATTAACTTCAAAATCATCATTCAGTAAGAAATTTTAAAGAACTGAAATGATAATCGTACAAAAATACATTTAGTTGTAGTTTCATACTATATTACAGTTCTAAACTGATGTAGGGTTCTTTATTTTTATTGTTTTACAAAAATGATTTTTGTGTTATTACAGTTCTATACTACTAAATGTTTAGTAGTATAGTGTATTTTTTTTCGTGATATATTTGCATCTATATTAATGATTGAACTAGTTGTTTGGCTTTGTAAACACCACCCTTTTTATTTTTTATACTATATAGGGTATATTTAGTAATATAATGTGATTTTTTTTATCTCATACTAATTTTTCTTGTATATGTCTGGGTCCTAAATTAATATCAGAAAATGAACCCAAAAAACTACTTTTCTCAACTATTTGCATTTGTGAAAACCTTTTACATTTTTCTTAGTTGTGATATTAATCGTAATACTTATTTTTTAATATAATTTGATAAATATAATATTAATTATATATAACTTCTTATTTAGTTAATATATTAGTAATATAATATAAGCTAATAAAAAACTATATAAACAAATAAATTGGTTAAATTATATTCATTTGGTGTAAAATATATTGTAGTGCGTTCGAGATTATTTTGACCAAATTCGTTGTAAAAGTTTCACCCACCACTTTCCACCACCATAACCACCGCCCACACCTGCTCTCCACTCGCACCACCAGAGTTAGTCTAACAATCGAAAGGAACTCCAAATCGCATATTTGGAGGTAGGAGTTCTGAGAGAAACTTTATTTGGCCAAATGAAACCTCTAAAGTGATACGAGACAGTCTCATGGATTTCATAAGACTGATCCTACAAAATATAAAAAATATGGGTTTTCTTATGGGTTTGGACTTGGGATTAGGTGGGAATTCCATTTAGGTATAAGATTCGTCTCCTTTACAATATTCATAAGACCGTGTCAGAAGTTTTTGCAAAGAAGAAATAGATACGAAGAAAAAAGGTTGAGAGAGGAAAAGGGTCCTTATTGCTATTGTGGATCAAGGCTAGCGGTTCACCTAATACGCCAAGGTTGACTGGGTATCTCGTACTTCTCCCTGGTTGGTTGTCGGTTTGGCTGGGGGCAAGTGGCAGGCTCTATATGAGTGGCAACGGGGCCGAGGCAAGATCGTGGGGTGGCTGCATGATGAGTTGGTGGGGCGGGTCAAAAGATTTTTGAAAATGGTTCTTGATGCTCCTTTTTAGAGCAGATAACTCCAAGTTAAGGTTTCTGAATTAGTCCAAATCTTCTTCTCCCAAAGCTGGAAGTCTTCAGTCACGGAAACTTGCCTGCAACACCAGCAAATGTTAGACGGGCTATGGGTTTATTCCAGGGAAGCCCCTTTGATACTCAAGCCAGCACAATAAACGAGAGGGGATATTAAACAATACCGAGAATACTAAATACTGAGTTAATTGAGAGTAGGAGAATATCATAATATGACTAACAAATGAGCTGGAAGGACCTTTATATAGTCAGTAGTAGGCCTTGGGGCGCGTAGGAGAAAAACGACATATAGGCGAGACCCAAGCCTCGTGGGCGGTTATTCAATTTGTAGCCCACTAATTAATGTGGGATTAATTAAATATATAATTCGGATTATATCAATAATTCAGCGCCATTTGGGGCACTCACGCACGCCGTCGTCCGGGAGGGCGCACTCTGGGTGGCCCGAGTCCCCCGGTCCATTCTCCCTTGCAAGTTTCTCCATCCTCTTCTATCAAGATTACAATTTGTTGGTAAGATACTAGAGAAATATTTCCATAAAAAGTGTTTAATCTTACCCTTTGTCTTTATTTTCCAGCTCTTGTTTCTAACTTTCTTCATCATCACACCTCTGTCCCTACTCTCAGCCACATCCAACTGCTCCACCTTTTCAACACTAAGAAGGCATATGCTGATTTCACTGAGTACAACCCTTTCTTCTCAAGGTGCCAAAAAAGTCTGTCCTTCTAGTTCAAGTCCATTTTTTTAATTTTCAGGATAAGTTCACAGTCTCATTGGTTATAAGTTTCTTCCAGAAGTTCAAAGTTCCAGGTTTTCCCATCCACTGAGAGCAGTTCATGAACCCAAGTAGGAGCATTTTATGATTTTGGCCCTGCAGATGGTTGAAAGTTAGCAGCATCAGGTATCCAGGGTGTTTGCCATATCCTTGTAGCTCTTCCATCACCAATCTCCAATCTTAGTCCCTGCTTCAGCACTTGTCTGTCCTCAAGCCAACACCTCCACAGCCAAGAGGCATTTTGCTTAATCTCAACACTCAAAAGGTTTCCACTTGGAAAATACTTCGCTTTAAGCACTTTGGAAACAAGAAGATTTGGATTAGTGATGATTCTCCACATGTTCTTGGTCAAAAGTGCTTCATTAAACAGAACAATATCATGAAAACCTAATCCTCCATGATCTTTAGGTACACATATATGCATCCAAGCTTTCCAATGAATTCCTTGATTAACACTGCTATCAGATTTCCACCAAAACTTATTTGACTGATTTTCTGAAATAAGCCAATAGGAAGTTTGAAGCAAGCCATGACATAAATAGGAAGTGAGTCAATGACGCGCTTACAAGCACCTCTTTACCTACCGGGATAAAAACAATTTTTCCAACTACAAAGTTTGGCTTGGACTCTATCCACCACATAGTCAAATGTATCCTTCTTTGATCTTCCAATTGCAAGGGGCAACCTCATGTACCTGCTTGACTGATGTTTTTTATACCCCCCAAAATATGGCAGATGTCATCTTGGGTCTCATTTGGAGTATTTTTGCTGAAAAAAACTGAGGATTTTTCCCAGTTAACTTTTTGGCCAGAGAGGTTGTTATAATTGTCCAAAATCTCCATCACAATGTTAGCCTGCAAGATGTTAGCTTCACAAAACATAATAGAATCATCCGTAAAGAGGAGATGAGTGATAATTGGGCCATTTTGGAAATTGACAGCCCTTTAAAACTTTGTTTCTTAGTTGCTGAAGCAATGAGGTTGGAAAAAATCTCAGAAATGAGAAGGAAAAGATATGGGAAATTGGATAACCATGCCTAAGTTCTCTTGATGGAATCACAAGCCCTTTTGAGTTCCAATTAATATTAAAAGACAAAAAGGAGGATGATAAACAAGTTAAGATCCAATCAACAAAAATATGAGCAAAGCCCATTTTTAGCATCACAACTCTCAATCCTCCCCCCCACTCAACTCTATAATAAGCTTTCATAATATCTAGCTTGATAGCCATGTAGAATGTTTTCCTGTTTTATGCCTATTCGAAAAATGGAATGCTTCTTGGGCCATAACAACATTATCAAGATATATCTATCGACAAAAAAGCGACTAATTTGAGCGCATAAGCGGGAGGCAAAGTTTAAGCCTATTAGCCAAAATTTAGGATATAATTTTATAGCTAACATTACCCAGGCTAACAGGACGGAACTGGGAGATGTATGAAGGGTTAGAGTATATAGGAATGAGGGTAACAAGGGCATTATTCATTTTTTTCAAAACTTTTCCGAAGAGAAAATTTTAACACAACATCAAATATCTGTTTCCTAATAATGTTCCAAAACTTTTGGAAAAAGAGGGAGACATACCATATGGTTCTCGTGCTTTGGAAGGGTTCATTTCAAAGAGTGCTTGCTTAATTTCCTTTTCATCCACAGTGCAATCAGCCCTTTATTCAGATTAGCGGTGATTGAGTGTGAAATCCCATCCGTAAGGTCAAGTCCCCAAAACATCCATCAAGAGAAAAGCTTTTGATAGAACTCAGTCACCACTTTCCTAAGTATTGATGTTTTAAATGAAATTTACAAAACTCCGGCTTATGGGGTTGAGGAGCACGAGGAGTTTGATAAGGATAGGATTTGGAAAAAGATAATCGGGAAATGAATCTACACGCCAGTACCTCAAAGGTGTCTAGTATTCGAAATCCAAAGATTTCAATATGTTCAAATGAGTCTTAGCTGAAACAATATTTGTGAGGAAGAGAGTAGAGGGGCGTTGAGGGTAGATGAATTATTCATCATATGGTATATGGCATCGAGGATCAAGTTGTACCAAACGCCGAGCTATGATAGCCCATCAATTTGATAGTATAAGAAAATCGAGAGGGTGGAATTTGCATCGGGGATGATTAACCCTATTCTTTGAATACTTCAATATTAATTTAGAGGGGTATGCGGGTCATGAGGCCTAAATTGATTGATATGAATGTTCTAACTCGCTATGAAAATGATAAAATTTGATGGGCATGATTACTCGGTTCAATCAAGCAGATAGAACAACAGTTAAGCTTCCTAATCCCGAAGCAACATCCATTAGAAATAGGTGTAATCGGTTGCTAAGAGAGGTAGGGGGTTCTTTGCTTAAGAAGAGCGAGGATGAGCCAATGAGGAGATGCTTTAGAATCCTCTCGACAAGGGGGAAACGGCCATTTACTATGAGTGAGAGGCTCGAAAGAGTAAAATGATTTGGGCAAATTGATAGATGACACGTATCGCTTGACATCCACACCGTGAGCATCACCAGAGTACTTACAACGATTCAATGCCATCACCCAAAGAAAATAACATATGTACGAGATGATGTCTCGTATGGACCAGTGGCACATCTCGCAGGCCACTACCTTCCACCTCCACCACCACAGTGATCCATGTAAGTACTAATTATGCATTCTTCGTTTTTTGTTAATTTCATCATATATTCGAGACGAAGGATATTTTAAGTTTGAAATTTCACAAGAATGCGTAATTTAGTACTTTCTTGCATTTGCATTGCATTTTGGATTGCGTGTAGAGCATTTTGCATTATTCAAAGAAAACAATTCGATTTTTTCGATTTTTAGTTTATTTTGTTTTAGTAGGTTTACCACTTTAGCACGTTTAATTGCTTTTGTGTGTGGTTTTAGTTAAGTTTTTAAATGCCTAGCTCCCGTATGATTTTACTATGAGCAGTTTATAGAATGAGATAACATACCTGTGGGAATAATGTGATTAATTATTGGAAAGAGGTTATTTATTTGCTTGGCATTAGTTAAGAAAATTGGGTATTTGAGCATATTGCGAAAAATAAGCCTGTGAGCTTTTGTGCCTTAAACTGCTTTATATTATGCAGACTTATTTTTTTCTTGAGTGTATCATTTATGATTGATAGAACTCAAAAACTGCCCCGATATCTTCATTGAAGCCATGTGTGTGTGCAATTTTTGAAAATGATTTAAGGCCATATTTGTTTTAGCCTACTTAGCCTAAAAAGCCTACCTATGAACTCATGATTCCCTAGTTAGCCAATTTTGAGCCAAAACTTTTATTGTTAGCCACATTAATCTTTAACATGATTTTGTCCCCAAATGTCTTGAGCTTAAAGAAAATGAACAAGTTTGGGGAGAATCAAGCGAAATTTTATGGAAAAAAAGAGAGAAAGTTGGCAAAAAAAAGAGGGATGAGCAGATCTTGGTAAAATGGAAAAATACATGAAGCTCAAAAAAGAAAGAAAATCTCTGAAAATGACATAGAGAAAATCGAAAGCAAAAAAAGAAAAAAATTAAAGCTTAAAGGCTAGAAAAAAAAAAAGATGGCAAAAGGCCTAAGTATGAAAAAGGAGAAATAAGGGTGGAATTGAAACATATAATGAGTATTATATGAATTTGGGTTGGTGAATTGCAAGTCTCGTATGCTTAAATTCTATTTGCTCAAGTCAACTCACTTAGTCCAAATTTTCATATCCTTACCAAAGAGCCTACATTAAAACCTAATAAAAGTCCTTTTTGATTCTTTTGTTGTGCACACAAAAGTGATAGAGATGTTAGACGATTCGCAAGCCTATGGTAGTTCTACATTCACTGAATTGAATTTGAGCGTAAACACTACCCATACACTTTGAGAGTAGAGTGATACACTATTTACTTGTGAGTCGCGATGTTAAGTATCCAAGAGAGTATTAATTATGCCGAGTTTATGAATGATGACTTCTTAATGATGAATGACATGGTTTCCTTGAGTATGGAGTCAAATGTTATTTAATGTTCACAATGTTCTTGAGTGTTCGCTTCGTTTTTACCCCGTATATTATTTTTATTTTCTTGAGGATGAGCAATGATTTAAGTTTGGGGAATTTTGATGTGTGTAAAATATACGTGCATTTTGAGTCTTAAAATGATATATATTTGATGCATTTGCATGCATATTTAGTATGTTTTTACTTAGTTTTCTTAAAAGGGCATGATATCTGCGTATTCTTGTAATTTTTACAGAAAAGGAGCTTAAAACAAAAAATATCATTGGAATTCTCGGCTAAGATTGATGAATGCGAAGAGAAGATCAAAACGACGAAAAAATGGACAAAAATATACTTCACACGGTCGGACCATGTGGTGTCATACGGCCGTGTGGAAATGCCGGAAACCAAACAACCGTGTGAAGTTGGGAAAAACAGGGGATCGGAACCAGGCCACACGGCCGGCCGTGTGTTCCCATACGGGCGTGTGAGAAAAGGCATCACATCGCACGGCCAGGCCGTGTGACCTTGCACAACCGTGTGAAGAAGGGTCAAGAATGCACCACACGGCCGTGTGGTGCCACATGGCCAGGCCGCGTGGAACTCTGCCACGACGCATTTTTCAAAGTTTTCTTCCCGTTCCAACTTGACAAATGATCTCTCCAAGCGTCTATAAAAGGGACCCAAGGCTTGCACGAAAATATACCACTTCATACAGAGAAAACACATCAAATAACACGGGAACACAAGAATCGAAAATCTTCTGAGAGAAAAAGGCTAGGTCGCGAAGAACACCACAAAGCTTTCGCATCTACGGGAGAACAAGAGCTTCGAAGTCTTAGGAGGGGAATCCATACTGACAAGAAGAGATTTTCTTTCTATGTCTAAGATGTCTTGTCTGTGCTTAAACGATGTCATAATGTTGATTCGAATTTGTCTATGAGTTTGTAATCAATGTTTGGCATATCTTTCGAATCTTAGGGGCATAATTGAAACTGTGGATTCATGTTAAATATGATTATTTGTTTTCTCAATTAATTCATGCTTTCTATTTTATGAATTCGAGTGTTTATTCTTAATTGCTTTTTATTTGGCCAATAATTTGTATGTCATATATGTTAGTCCATAATCCGGGAGGTGAGTTCTAACGAGACGAAAATCGAATTCAGACATAAACAGGGTAATGTATCGGGAGACTACTTCTGTTTGTGGGAACTAATTCAATTCAAAGATCTTTTGGGAGTTAATAATAATTGTGATGGATCGGGAGACCTCAATTATTATCAATCTACTGTTTATGCGCCACTCGGGAAGGGGAATAAACTACTTTAGGAGTTGAACCCATAAAATTGCATGAATTGGTTTTTAAAACATTAATTGCATTTAATATTGAAGAAACATGTTGAGATTATGTGCCTAAGATTGCTCATGTAGTTATTTAAAATACTTGTGGGGTTCGCAAATTTATTTATTTTTCCTTTAATTTTTGTTTTTTATTAAAACTTGATATTCCTCACTTCAATAAAATTGGAATGCGATGTTATTATAGCCTAAGTGTTTCACATATCAATCTTTGAGGAAATACGACCTTGCTTGCCATTATTATATAAACTACATTGTACACTTGAAGTTTATGATCCAGATATTTTTGGCGAACACCATGTGAATTTAGCTCATTTCCAAAGAATTTCAAGCATATTAAGATCATCAATCAGTGTATTAAAATCCACAAAGTTGTTCTCCTTTCTCTTTCTACCACCCTCCTTCTCATCATGATTACAAATATCATTAAAATCACCAACAATGCACCAAATGTCTCCCCATTTTTGCCTTGCTTTTTTGAGAAACTCCCACTGATTTCTTCTAATCACTAAATCCGTGTTTGCATGATAAAAATGATCCAACCATTAGTTTCCATATTACAAAGGCAAAACTCCACCTCAATGCAAAAGCTGTTCGAAATAATTTGAACAATTTGAACATTTTTGTTCCAACAAACAACCATCCCCCCACTAATGTCAATCGGATCAACACCAAACCAATTATCACCGATAGACAATTTCCCATCACAGTTTTAACAAAAGCTATTTTTTGGTTTCACAAAGAAATAAAAGCTCCGGGATGTAGGATCTCCAAGACTCCTTCACTTGGGAAACTGTAGAGGGTCCTCCCAGACCTCTACAGTTCCACACACATGCTCTCATTGATCACTTTGGGGCCACTTATGGTTGGCTACCTCCACCATGGCTGTTTTAGAATCACAAATTCTAGCTTTTTGGACTCACTTGCTCCTCCTACAACTTTGATAGCAAGATTTTCTTTATCCTCGAGGGGTTGAGTTTTCCTCTTTGATCCACATTTATTCTCTTTTGCTCCTTTTTCGCCCTCTTTCTTTATGGCAACAACAATTTGTTTTTTCTTTCTACTCCAAGTTTTTGATGTTCCACCCGAGCCATCAACAGGTTTTGACTTCCACAAGAGTGAGGGATTGTTGGATATGTCCATGAGGGAGGTTCTTGGATCAGAGTGGATTGGGACAGGAACCAAGTTGCAAGAATCTTGTTCATCAGTAAGCATATCCTCACAGCTGCCACTATCTGGTTGGACATGGTGGTTTGGGATATTGCTTTGTGGGGTTGGTTGGCGGGGAGGTGGAAGAGGGGGGTCATCGTCGGGATAGGGATTTCACCAAGGGCATGGGCTTTGAAAATAGGTGGAAGGGTGGCACTTTTTGTGGTTGTGGACCGAGAAGGTTTATGGTTTAATGGAGTTTCAGCTTAAGAGAAGGTCGGTGATTATGGCTTTAGGTGGGGTTTTACTAGGGGCATGGGCTTTGGAAATAGGTGTTAGAATGGGACATTTGGTGGTTGTGACTGGTTGGGCGGTGTTTGGGTTAAGGAAGTTTTAATGCTTAAAACAAGGTCATGGCTTACTACGCTTGTTTCCATGGTCACAGTGATCTGTTTTGGGGAGGATTTGGTGTTTTTTGGCGATAAGAGCTCAAGGGCTTTAATCCATTCCCCATATTGTCCTTCCCTAAAGACATTCTTCAAGATATCACAACTTCTAGACTCACATCCCTTATCGAGATGCCCTATCATCCCGAAATAATGGCACACATTAACAAACTTTTCATACATAAACTCAATACGTACCACCTTTCCATCCAGGTTGAGTTTTATTACTCTCATCGAGAGGCTTCTCCAAGTTTATCGTAGCAAGCAACTTCATGTGTCGATGATAGGCGTGAGTTTTGCATGTATTTTGAGGCGTATTTCGAGCTATAATGATGGGTAAACATGCATATACTCGCGTTAAATGTCACATATTCACTCCTTGTGGAAAAGATATTACACTTTGCTTATTTTGTAGGAATTTCATGATATTTGAAGCTAATTGAATGCGAATACGAGGAAAGCAAAGTGGAAACACGGAGAATTGAGTGGATATACGAAAAGTGAAGCCTAAAAGAGCAAAAACTGAGCGTTTAAGGAAAAGACAAGGGGCACACGGGTTGGGCGTGCCTCGTACACCACCCGTGCACCCCGTATAAATGTAATCGAGCTGCAAAGATGGCGCACGGGTAGCCCATGCATCGACGCATGACCCGTGCGTCCTACGGGTTGGAGTATTTCACCGAATGGCGCACGGGTAGGCCGTGCTCGACGCACCACCCCCGTGCGCCCTACAGAGAGTTAGGTAATTTCAAGCAGGTGGCGCACGGGTAACCCGTGCTCCGGCGCACCACCCGTCGTCTGTCCTCTGCTACTGAATCCCATAATCTGCAGCATTATGCCCTAAACTTGATGGTGGGTATAAAAAGGCTTTTTGGGGGGCGCACACAGGGGATATTCTGGCATTTTTGGGATCTACAACACAAGACAAGGGTCAACTCTTGGAAGGAGACATCAAGGAGACAATCGGGTTGCATCAGAGCTTGAAGAACGGAGATATATCGAGAGATTGTCGACGTTCCTAAGTTTTTCTTGCTTCTCTTTTAGTTTCAATCTTTCATTTTCATTTGTAATGACTTTGAACACTTTGTTTATAAGTTGTTTAATCATGTGTAGCTAAACTCTTGTGATTTCCGGGTTTTGGAAGTAGATTAATGAACTCTTGTTGGATGTTTTAATCTTAGTTGAAGTTATTATCTTGAAGCCTATTTGAGTATTTTGAGCTTATTCTTGTTTTATCACTTGATCAATGATTTAACTTGTTTGATATATTGATTCATAATTCGAGAGATGAGTTTCAATATTAGATCTTAAATACTCGACACATATATTTGCATGAATTGAGAGGTTTGTAAATATTTGTGAGGTCAATTGATCTTTTGTGCTTTTGGGAGTTGAATGCTTTATGTTGAGTAGAGATGCTAGCATAAGTATTTCAATCTACATTTTATAAGCATCTCGAGAGGGAGGATAAAATAGCTTTGTGATCGTCTTATAGGAATATTGATAATAACGTGGCTTGATTAAACCGGACAACAAGAGGATTATTAATCGAAACCTTAACTCGAAATCATTTCATTATCTTGATACTTCTTTCATTTGTGTTATCTTAATCTTGTGTTTTAGTGATTTAAATTGTCTTAATCTCAATACAACAATCATCAAATTTCAATCGTCTAAATAAAAATAAGACTATCTTGGATCAATACTTAGTATATTAATTTATTAGTCTCCGTGGATACGACCTTGCTACCTTATTCGATAACATACACCGTACACTTGCGGTGAAGCTAAAAATATAGGCGAACAAGTTTTTGGCGCCGTTCGGGACTAATACAATTTATGGTGCTAATATTGCGATAGATAGAATTATTCTTAATTTAGACATTTTTTTATTGTGATTTTAATTCCACATTATTTGACTTGTTTCTTTTAGTTTGGTCCAGGTAGTGCATGAACACGCGCTCTAGGCGGGGGGACTTAATACCGCTCATACCGGAAGTTGAGGCTTTCGCGAGGAGAATCAGTGCTACCACTAGACGGGCTGAAAGACAACACAATCCGATAATGGGGGATTTGAATGAACTACCAATACCGGCAAACAATGGTGGGAACGAGTTACCGATACGGTTCAACAAAGAAGCCATTTGTGATTACTTTCAACCATAAACAAATCGTAATTACGGTGGTATTGCCCATATTCCTATCAATGCCAACAATTTCGAGCTCAAACCTAAGCACTAATCAATATGGTGCAAATGAGAATCGCTTTGGGGGTTTGCAAATCAAGATCCTAACTCTCACCTTGCGCATTTTATCCAAATATGCAATACGATCAAAATGAACGGAGTCTCGGATGACGCCATACGATTGCGCTGTTCACATTCTCTTTAAGGGATAAGGCGAGAAATTGGTTGGGTACTTTGACGCAGGCGTGTAAGCACATGGGACGAATCGAGCCAAAAGTTCTTGTTTAAATTCTTTCCACCGAGCAAAACTTTGCAGCTCAAAAGCGAGATTACTCAATTCCGACAGTTCGACTCAGAGCCTTTGTATGAGGCTTGGGAAAGGTTTCGGGATTTGTTACGTAGATGTCCACAACATGGGTTTCCGGAGGATCAACATTATTCTTCTTCTACAATGGTTTAATGGGACAAACGAGGGCCTTTGTAGATGCCGCAATGGGAGGAGCATTGTTGGCAAGGTTTCCACAAGATGCCTTGAACCTTCTTGAGAAATGGCCATGAACAGCTTACAGTGGCCATCCGAAAGATCCAATGTACAACGAGTAGCCGAAATCTCGGATTCAGACCCAATTAAAACATTGACGGCACAAGTAGCGGCTTTGACAACTCAATTGAGTGTATTCACGAAAGGGCCGTAAGCATGCACGAGCATGGGTAGTGAAGCTCTTCTATATCCGATGGAAGAGGTAAATTTTGTGAATAACCGAATTTCAACAATTTTCGAATAATTCAAACCCAACAAACTACCATCCAGGGTTGAGAAATCATGAAAATTTTTCTATGCAAATACAAAGAATGTGTTACAACCTCCGCGGGATTTAATGCTTCAAGTGGAGACGGTAATGGGGAAGGCAAATCGTCGTTGGAAGATGCACTCACCTCCTTCATAAATCAATCTAATGCGTTCATGAATGACACGAGGAGCCGCCTCGCTAAGCAAGACCTTCGGATGGATAAGTTAGAAAAACAAGTGACAAGCTCGATAATGAATCGAGACTCAAATGGGTCAATTGGCTACAATTGTGGGTGGTCAACATCAAAAGGGTCAATTTCCAAGTAATACGGAAATGAATCCTAAGAACAATGCAAAGCGATTCGTTTACGGCGATGCGAAATATGAAGGGTCTAAAGAAAAATCTGGGAACCCGAAACTTTCGGATGAAACATCTAGGCGGGAAGCAAGAGAATCCGTGATGAAGGATGATATTGAAGAAAATAGGAAAGACGAGAACAAAGAGGCGGAACAAACAGGATCGAAAAGCTAAAATCATCATCTAGCTCGAATATATCTAAGTTGCCTATATCTCTTCCCTTTCCTCAAAGATTTCAAAAGAAAAAGCTTGATGATCAATTTGCCAAATTCCTTGATATATTTAAGAAATTGCACATTAACATTCCTTTTGCAGACGCACTAGAACTAAGCAGATGCTTAGAACTATGCGAAATTTCTTAAGGATGTTATGTCAAAAAAGCGGAAGATGACAAGCTTTGAAATGGTGAATTTGACGGAAGAATGTAGTGCAATTATCCAAAGAAAGCTACCACAAAATCGAAAGATCCGGGAGTTTCACTATCCCTTGTGCTATTGGTGGTAATTTCTTTAATAAAGCATTATGTGATTTGGGGGCAAGTATTAATTTGATGCCTTTGTCCATTTTCGAAACTTGGATTAGGCGACGTGAAACCAACTACGGTGACATTGCAACTTGCGGACCGGTCATTTACGTATCCAAGGGAATTATTGAAGACGTCTTGATAAAAGTTGATAAATTTATATTCCCGTGGATTTCTTGGTATTGATATGGAAGAAGATCGAAGACGCGTTCCACCGATACTTGGACGCCCTTTCTTAACAATGGGTAAGGCCTTAATAGATGTGCAAAAGGAGCTCACATTACGTGTTAATGATGAGCATGTTTTATTTTCTATATATAAGGCAATGAAATTTCATGACTCGGTAGAGAATTGTAATTTTTGGATATAGTTAGTTCATGCATTGAGGATTATGTTGATCATACATTGTCTACGATGATGATTTGGAATTTGGTCTAACCCACTCGTGCTCAATGTCGAGTGTTGTACTTGATTTTGATAACCAAGATTTGTACGATTATGTTTGTGCCTTAGATCATATGCGGAACTACCTAATAGCGCAAGAGGCGAGAACACAAAGCCGAAAATAAAGGAGCCGAACTTACGAGAACGCACCACCCATGCATCCACGCACGGTTGCCCGTGCGTGATGTTTGAAGGAACGGGTTGAGCTCTCTAAAGAGTGCACGGGCCGTCTTGCGCGGCGCATTGGGTAGCCCGTGCGTGAGATCAAATGACAACACCACCTCCGAACTCAAGCAATTACCTCGAACACCTCAAATATGCATTCCTAGGGGCAAATAATGCAAATCCGTAATCGTTTCATCTCTTCTCAATCCTACTCAACTTGATAAACTCATAAAGGTTTTACGAAAACATAAGTCGGCACTAGGATGGTCTATAACTAATTTAAAAGGCATAAGTCCATCCATTGTGATGCATAAAATTCGGATGGAAGATGTTTATAAACCATCGATGCAAAACCAAAGACGACTAAACCCTATTATGCAAGATGTGGTTAGGAAGGAAATGTTGAAATGGTTGGATGCCGGGATCATATATGCGATATCCGGCAGTTCATGGGTGAGTCCGTACAAGTGGTGCCGAAAAAAGGGGGTAATAGATGGTGAAAAATGAAAATGAGGAACAAATTGCTACTAGAATTATTACCGGTAGCGAATATGTATTGATTATAGAAAACTTAATGATGCCACTCGAAAAGATCACTTCCCCCTCCCCTTTATCGATATGATGTTGGATCGTCTCAGAGGTTATGATTATTATTGCTTTTTAGATGGTTATTCCGGTACAATCAAATCATGATTGCGCCGGAAGACCAAGAGAAAAACAACATTTACATGTCCGTATGGCACATTTGCATTTAAATCGCATGCCATTTGGTTTATGTAATGCGCCCGCCACTTTCCAACGTTGTATGATGGCTATATTTCATGATCTTATTGAAAAAGTTATGGAGGTGTTTATGGACGATTTCTCTGTGTTTGGTGATTCTTTTGATAATTGTCTTCACAATCTTTCCCTAGTTTTGCGGCAATGTGAAGAGACCAATCTAGTACTAAATTGGGAAAAGTGCCATTTTATGGTACGCGATGGCATTGTACTTGGTCATCGAGTCTCTTCTCGCAGTTTGGAAGTTGATCGGGCAAAGATTGTAGCAATTGAGAAGTTACCACCTCCTACAAACGAAAAGCCATTCGAGCTTCTTGGGCCATGCCGGATTTTTACTGAAGGTTTATCCGTGACTTTTCTAAAATTTCTAAGCCCTTGAGCCAACCGTTAGAAAAAGATGCTACTTTCATTTTTTCCAATGAATGTTTGTAGGCGTTTGAAACGTTGAAGACAACATTGGTGACCGCACCTATACTCGTCGCCCCGCATTGAGTCAACCATTTGAGCTAATGTGTGATGCAAGCGACTATGCGGTTGGGGCTGTTCTCGGTCAAAAGAGGGAAAAATTGTTCCATCCATCTACTATGCAAGTCGAACGTTGGACAATGCTCAAATGCAATTATACCACAACCGAGAAAGAGATGTTGGTGATTGTTTTCGCATTCGATAAATTCGATCTTACTTGATCGGGACAAAGACGATTGTGCACACCGACCATGCGGCTATCAAATACCTCTTTGACAAGAAGGATGCGAAACCAAGGTTGATTCGATGGATCTTATTATAGCAAGAGTTTGATGTGGAAATCAAGGACCGGAAAGGATGCGAGAATGTGGTAGCAGACCATCTGTCTCGATTAGAAAATCAAGAGGGAGCAAAAGGAGGTACGGGATTGATCAAAGAGGAGTTTCCTAATGAAAGATTACTCATGCTTGAGGCAAAGTTCCCATGGTATGCGGACTTTGTCAACTACTTGGCTGCCGGAGTTCTACCTCTGGATCTATCACCGTATCAAAAGAAGAAATTCTTACATGATGTAAAGTTCTACATGTGGGATGACCCCCTACTCTTTAAGAGGTGCGCGGATAAAATCATAAGGAGATGCGTACCTCAAGAAGAATGGGAGGGAGTCCTACATCGATGTCACTCTTCACCATCTGGCGGACACTTTGGTCCCACTCGCACCGCAGCGAAGGTATTGCAAAGTGGGATATATTGGCCCACTTTATTTAATGACTGTTATTTGTTTGTGCAACAATGTGACAAGTGTCAGCGAATGGGAAACATTTCAAGGAGGCACGAGATGCCAATGACCAATGTAATTGAAGTGGAGTTGTTCGATGTGTGGGGGATTGATTTTATGGGCCCTTTTCCATCATCTTCGGATATCAATATATTCTACTTGCGATGAGAGTATGTATCCCATTGGGTAGAGGCAATTCCTTCCAAAACAAATGATGCTCAAGTTGTAATGCGATTCCTTAAGAAAAACATCTTTACTAGATTCGGCACTCCAAGAGCTTTAATTAGTGATGGAGGGTCGCATTTTGTAAACAAATTGATGAGCAACTTGTTGGAAAAATATGGAGTCAAACATAAAGTTGCATTGGCATATCATCCACAAGCCAATGGACAAGCGAGTAAGTGGCTAACAGGAGATCAAACAAATCCTTGAAAAGACGGTGAACATCAACCGAAAGGATTGGGCGTTAAAATTGGATGATGCTCGGGGCATACCGGATCGCATATAAGACACCGTTGGGCACATCTCCATATCAACTTGTCTTTGGTAAGTCATGCCATTTGCCGGTGGAATTGGAGCACAAAGCATTTTGGGCGGTCAAGAAATTGAATCGGATTTTCGAAAGCCGGCGAGGAAAGGTTGCTCCATTTGAATCGGATGGAAGAATTTTGGGATGAAGCTTACGAAAATTCCCGAATTTACAAGGAAAGAACCAAGAGATGGCATGACAAGATGATCAAGAAAAGAGAGTTTTTACCGGGAGAACCGGTGCTCTATACAATTCACGCCTTAAATTTTTCCCGGAAAACTCAAGTCTAAGTGGTCGGGGCCATTTGTGATAAAGAAAGTGTTGAATCCACCTGGGATTGTAGAATTGTTGACAAAAGAAGGTGAGACTTTCATGGTAAACGGCCAACGGATTAAGCACTATTTCCACCGAGGGAATCAAGAGGAAGTGACATCCACCACCTTGCGCGATCCGTAATTTAACAAAATAGGCGTCAAGCTAAAGACGTTAAATATAGCGCTTGTTGGGAGGTAACCCAACGGTTTTTCGTGTGACTTTCATTTTTGTGTGTTTTTGTTTCATTTTTGTGTGTTTTTATTCAAAAAAAATACCTAAATTGTCAGACAAAAAGTGCGCGCGGGTAACCCGTGCATCGGCCACCCGTGCGCCCGCATAGAGTTGGGCAAATTCACGGGTGGCGCACGGGTAGGCCGTGCTTGATGCACCACCCGTGCGCCCGTCTGAGAAGAGGTTTAAATATGATAGTTTTTAAACTATCTTCTTCTCCAAAACTCCCCAAATCGCGCCCCACTACCCCCAACTTCATTGCCTTCGAAATTTCTTGCAAATTCTACTCAAATTTGTCCATTTAATCCCTCCCCCATCACAATTGAACTTCACTTCACATTGAATTCGAATTTGCTTAAAGAATTGTGAGCAAAAGCACCTAGGGTTCAAATCATCTACTTCGAGTTTAACTTAGAGAATTCCGGTAAGAACACCGTTTCTCCTTGTCAATTCGTTGTCAATTATGTATTAGGGATCATGATAGGTGTTTATTTTGATATTTTTGCTATGAATTATGTGAATTATTCTTTGAGGCAAATTATCAAACACCTTGTGGGCTTGTGTAATTGAGGAGATTTAGGATGAATTGTTGATGAATAAGGCATGGCCAATGATTGTTTAAGCTAATACTTGTCTAGAATGGCCATAATTTTTGCTTGCTTGGGGTAGTTGATCGATCAAAGTAACGTGGGCAAGTGAATTTGCATCACCTAATATGTTAGCTTTAATCCCCTACTTTGTTGTTGCCATTGATGATATTGGGATGCTAATGGAATGTATTTCAGGTACAAATCCTTCATGGCGAGCGAAGAAACCCCGGGGTGGAAGGAGACGTGCATGTGGGGCGGCACAACGCGAAGTGGCACGCTGCCGGAGGTCGACCAAAATAGTCCCGAGGCACATGGGGTCAACTTGACAAATGCCGATGATCTTGAGCGATGGAATCGCTTGATCGGTCGCCAAATAGCTCCATCCCGCTATGCCGACGATGATTGTACCCAAACTTTAGGGATACATGAGGACGTGTGGCATCTTTTCGCAAAGGTTGGATGGACGAACTTCATGAGCCGAATGTGGCCGACATTTAAAAGATACACATTGGAGTTTTTGAGTACCGTGGAAGTACTCAAACAAGGCGGGACCTTTGAATCGTATATGATAAAGTTTCGGTTGGGGAATGTTCGTAGACAACCGTCTATGACCCAATTGAACACCATTTTCGAGGTCCCAACAAACGCTCGTACCGCCCGATGCCCCATTATGATCAATACGACTTCTAGAGAATGCTTGTGGAAACACCACAAACGGGGCCGATGTTATATGCCGCGCGGACCGCCAAAGCCTCATGGATCCGGAATCCGCTTTTCGGTATATACAATGCGTGATCGCATCCTCCGTGTTCGCCCCGAGAAAATATTAGAGGATGACGACTAAGGAGCTCTACCTCCTCCGGTGTATGGTCACAAACACCCCCTACAACACCTTCGTCAATTTTGCCGAGCAAATCGAATTAGCTTAGCTAGGCGGGAAGGGGGTACGATTTCTATAGGGGCCTCATTACCCCTATTGCCCGGCATTTCAATGTCGATTTACGAGGCTTAGAACCTATCTCGGCAGCACTCGAGTTAATTTGGCATCGTTGCACCACATGAAGTTCATAGCAAATGAAGACAACATATTGGTACTTCTACAAAAGAAAGGTGTTGCATTTCCGTTGCCTAACCCGCCATACACCACCGTCGATACATTGATGGACACCACCAACTTCCTAATGAACTCGATGCACATAACCGAATTACCGAGGCTATAGAGGCAAGAAAGAGGCGTAGAGTTGAAGGTTTCTTGGATGAAGAGGATATGGTGGCGGAGGAGGATGAGATACATGGACGCGAAATGGGGATGGAACCTCATCACCCCCAAATTGGGTATGATATACCCGAGTCCTCACACGGAGCGATTACCCCGACATTCTCAAAGCGGGGATCGTCCCCGGTCCTTCTCATAGTGGAGGACCCCAGCGGCGCACGATTTTCAAGACATGTTATATGCGTTTGGGAGGACTTGAGGCGACAAGAAGAAGAGTTGAGGCGGCAAGGAGAGGATTTGAGGCAACATAGGGTTGATTTTCTCGCGTTCAGCGAGTGATCCGAGCGGCGTTCCGAGGAGACGTGGCAAGTGCTCCAACAGCTACAAATGTGGCATATTTCTCAAGTCCACTTTCCACCACCACCGCCGCAGTGATTCAGGTATATCCCCATTTTTCGTTATTGAAATTCTATTTTTCCCCTTAGGACACTATAATTTCATTCAAGTTTGGGGGGGAGAGATAGCTTTTAAATACATGAAAAGTGTGGATATGAAAAAAAAAAATTTATTCATGCATTTTGTGTTTCATATAGTTGCATTAGAGCATTCTAGGTTGCATTTGCATTAAAGCACGTTTATAGCTTTCGTAGTGGTTAGAGAGTGAGTTGACCAAGCATGTTGCAACTTGTTGTTGTGTGTTGATTGAAAATTCTTATTGTTAGGAGTGGATGTTGGTTACGAGTTGATTGAGCCTTGAATAGATGACATTGAGCATGTTGATATGGAAAACTTGGTTTGATGCTTTGAATTGCATAATTGCAAGCCTGTGAGCTTTTGAGCCTTTACTGCTTGTATCTTGCGCAGTCTTGTTGTGATTTGAGTGTATCATTCATGTCGTTAAAATTCTAGAACTTGCTTGGGTATCTCTGTCAAGGCCACATGTTGTATGCGAATTGTGAAGGTGATTAAAGGCCATTTTTGTTAGCCCTTCAAGCCTTTTGCTTACCTAATGATGATATTGAAATTTCTAGTTAGCCAAGTTGAGCCTATAGCCTATTTCTTTGATAGCCACGAAATTTAACTCTTGATCTTAATATATCCATCACCTAATACTCGAATGTATAGCGTTGAGTAAAGGAATGAATGAGGATGAATGGGTGGGAATTGAAAAGTAGGATAAGTGGGCACACTTGGTTAAATGGGACATAAAAAGGAAGGAAAGGAGTTGAGTAAAAAAAAAAAAAATTTGCTGAAAAGTTGATAAACTTGGGGGGCGAAGGATTGTGAATGGAGGCGATTCTCAAAAGAAAGAAAGGAAATGGAGACAAATGAAGTTGATAAAAATGAGGGATGATTGGAGTAGCATATGGGATTGTAATGAAAATGATTGATATGCTCATCGGTCTATATACTCGAGTTTGAGTCACTTTATCCAAAATTTCCTACCCAAACCAAAGATCTTTCATTATAACCAAATGAGAAAGTCCTTTTTGATTCACAAATTGCATACACTCTAGTGGCGGAGATATGAGACGAATTGCAAGCCTATGGCAATTTTGCGACATCGAATTGATTTGAGCGTAAACACGTCCTATATCCTTGTGAGATGAGAGTATACACTTAACTTTCGAGTTGGAATTGAGCATTTCACTTTGTTTACTTGAGGCGTGTTCTTTGATCGAGATATTTGAGGCTTGATTGGTTTGTTGCTTGACATTCATGATGAACAATATGAATCTCTTTTTGGATCCGTTGTGTGCGCTTTTATTCTTATCTCCTGTTGTGCTTGATTGTATTTTAAAAAACAATTTGTTGATCGGGACGGTCCATGGTGTAAGTTTGGGGGATTTTGATAGGCGTGAGTTTGCATGTATTTTGAGGCGTATTTCGAGCTATAATGATGGGTAAACATGCATATACTCGCGTTAAATGTCACATATTCACTCCTTGTGGAAAAGATATTACACTTTGATTATTTTGTAGGAATTTCATGATATTTGAAGATAATTGAATGCGAATACGAGGAAAGCAAAGTGGAAACACGGAGAATTGAGTGGATATACGAAAAGTGAAGCCTAAAAGAGCCAAAACGGCGTATACGGAAAAGACAAGGGCACACGGGTTGGGTTGGGCGTGCCTCGACACCACCCGTGCACCCATGTATAAATGTAATCGAGCTGCACATGGCGCACGGGTAGCCCATGCATCGACGCATGACCCGTGCGTCCCTACGAGAGGGTTGGAGTATTTCACCGGAATGGCGCACGGGTAGGCCGTGCTCGACGCACCACCCGTGCGCCCTACGAGAGTTGGGTAATTTCAGCGAGGTGGCGCACGGGTAACCCGTGCTCTCGGCCGCACCACCCGTCGTCTGGCTGAAATCCCATAACTGGAGCATTATGCCCTAAACTTGATGGTGGGTATAAAAAGGCTTTTTGGGGGGCGCACACAGGGGATATTCTGGCATTTTTGGGATCTACAACACAAGACAAGGGTCAACTCTTGGAAGGAGACATCAAGGAGACAATCGGGTTGCATCGGAGCTTGAAGAACGGAGATATATCGAGAGATTGTTGACGTTCCTAAGTTTTTCTTGCTTCTCTTTTAGTTTCAATCTTTCATTTTGATTTGTAATGACTTTGAACACTTTGTTTATAAGTTGTTTAATCATGTGTAGCTAAACTCTTGTGATTTCTAGGGTTTTGGAAGTAGATTAATGAACTCTTGTTGGATGTTTTAATCTTAGTTGAAGTTATTATCTTGAAGCCTATTTGAGTATTTTGAGCTTATTCTTGTTTTATCACTTGATCAATGATTTAACTTGTTTGATATATTGATTCATAATTCGAGAGATGAGTTTCAATATTAGATCTTAAATAATCAACACATATATTTGCATGAATCGAGAGGTTTGTAAATATTTGTGAGGACAATTGATCTTTTGTGCTTTTGGGAGTTGAATGCTTTATGTTGAGTAGAGATGCTAGCATAAGTATTTCAATCTACGTTTTATAAGCATCTCGAGATGGAGGATAAAATAGCTTTGTGATCGTCTTATAGGAATATTGATAATAACGTGGCTTGATTAAACCGGACAACAAGATGATTATTAATCGAAACCTTAACTCGAAATCTATTTCATTATCTTGATACTTCTTTCATTTGTGTTATCTTAATCTTGTGTTTTAGTGATTTAAATTGTCTTAATCTCAATACAACAATCATCAAATTTCAATCGTCTAAATAAAAATAAGACTATCTTGGATCAATAATTAGCATATTAATTTATTAGTCTCCGTGGATACGACCTTGCTACCCTATTCGATAACGTACACCGTACACTTGCGGTGAAGCTAAAAATATAAAGGCGAACAATCGACCATTTGCACTATCACCCTCCGGTATACTTATATCCCCGATTTTCGAGAATGATTTTCCTATTTTCAATCCCACTTCCTAACTAAGCCAATGTGTAGGAATATTCCATACCGAACCCGAGTTCAACTTCCTTGAAGGTTTCACTTTCCTCATTTAGCCATTCCACCCATTCACGGAGAATAATGAACTGGTTGTCCAAAGTCCATTAGTCCCATCTTTGACAATCTTCTTATATTTTTCCTCAAGCCAACACAAATTGGTAGCGATTAAAACCCATCTTTCTTATGGTAAAAACCCTCACCGCCAAATAAAGCTTAGAGTCTTTCTTAATCCGGTAAAGTTGGCCCTTTTATTTCCACGGATTTTCCCAAACAAGCTTCTAGTGCATTCATTTATACTACGTTGGATATCTCCAAAGATCGATAGATATCTCGAGCTTTTCCTCTTCTAAGTTAATGAAAAGGAGCGAGCTTGTTCTCTAACTCGTCCGCCATCCTTTCCTTGTTCACACTCATACACAGCTAAGCTTAAAAGGGTTGACCACCTGCAAAAAGAAGAAAAGAAAACAAGCACACAAAGAAATATTCCACGAAAAAGCATAGGATAAGTGTAGAGAGAAAAATGTAGTGGGAAGAAAGGAAAAAGGTTCTAACAAGATACTAGGAAAGGACAAAAGAAAATAGACAAAGGATAAAAAGGTAACAAAAAGAATGAAGCATTAATAGTAGTTTTTTAACGGATTTGTTACCACCATTAATGCATATTGAAGAAGCTTGAAACCGAGATCTAAACACCATTCATGACGGTTCCTTTAACAAACTAACCTAGTATACTAAACCTCGTTTGCCAACCCCACAAAGAGGACACACACTTCCCAAGAGAGAGAACAAAGACACCTCCAAGCGGCAGGTCTTATGTCGATTTAACAAATCCTCTAGGGTAGAGGGAGGTTTTCCGGCCAAAGACTATTTCAGACGTCCCTGGCGGAGATTCTGCTGTAAAATTCCAGCCAAAGTCTCATGCTAGACATTAGCAACTTCATTGATGACTTCTACATGCCGATTCATGAACTCCCACATCGTCTCTCATTCCTTATGTCTTACTTGGAAGAGGTGAGTGATTGTCTTGGGACACTTTCCGTTGATGGAAAACTGTTGCATGAAAGTTTGGTGAATTTTTCTCGATCCGAGATTGATCCTACCGGGAGCTGGTTGAACCAAGCTAGTGCTCGCTTGGTCAGAGTGGTGCAGAACACCATGCAGTAGGAGACGTCCATCATGTCGTCGAGATCCGCCTTTGCGTAAAATTTATCTAAGTGTTCATAGGGATCTCGGTTCCATCATACTCCCGGAGGTTATAAGTCTGATACCCGGGTAGTGGCTCGATCATGATGGCGGGGGCGAATGGACTCCTATTCATCATGATGGTAGCCCGCGAGTTGACATGGTTGGCTTGCACTACTTGGGACTCTTAAGCTAGAGGTGGATCTTCACGATTCTCACTGCATCCTTCATCTCTTCTTCCCTGACATGCCAATTCAGGGTCTTTAGTGGCGGGTGGAGCCTGGGATAGTATCCCTATGGCTTCGGCTGCGGCTTGGTGCCTCAGAGCATTCCGGGAAGCTTCATCAAGCAGGGCTTGGAGATCTTCCCCGGTCATGAAAACTTCTTCTGCGGGCGGAGCTTCTCCAGGAGGTGGGGTAGGTGCCCCTCTTGCTTCCGGTGGGGGCGGCACTCCTCCAGGTGGAGAAGGACTGGCCCCCCATCTTTCAGGTGGTCGTTCCTCTTGTTGGTCTCTAGCTCGTGGCTAGCAGCTTGGGATCCAGCTCCCCGTGCTTGAGATCGGGTCTGCATCTTTGTGTCTTTTGACTGTTCCCACAGACGACACCAAAATGATGTTATTTCTTAGGGCAAATCATTCCAAGTTAAGGTTTCTGAATTAGTCTAAGTTTTCTTCTCCTAAAGCTGGAAGTCTTCAGAGATGTGAACTTTCCTGCAACACCAGCAAACGTTAGACGGACCCTGGGGTTGTCCCAAGGAGGCCTCTCCGATGCTAAAGTCGACGCTAAACGAGATAGAATATTACAGTCACCGAAAATCGAAATCTCTTGAATTAATTGAGAGTATGAGAATATCAGAATATGACTTACAAATGAGATGGATGGAGTTTTATATACCTAGGTAGCGGACCTCATGGGCCGCGTAAGAGAAAGCTACACGTGGACCAGACCCGAGCCTCGTGGACCAGATTATTCCATCTGTAGTCCACTAACTAATGGGTAAATTTAGATAATATTAATCAAAAAATGACATTTTTGCACCCAACAGTTCTCTTAAATCATTCTGTAAAACAATTAAGGTTGATTTTTTATTTCTTTAATCTCTAATTCATGATTTATTTGTTTTGTAAAATCTATTTATTATTATTTTTCATTATTTGATGATTTTATATTAATTCAACTATTGTCATGTCATGGTACAAGTGATTTATTTTCTTTTCAGTCACCTAATTTCTTCTCTCTCTTTGACATGTCAGCACAATTCGCCGGCCCACTCAACAAAGTCTCCAAATGGTATAAGAACGTGAGGGTCATGATGTGACTTTTCCGCAAAATTTAGTGATTTCAGGTGTTGGAAGTCATCAAATTGCTCAATTTTTTTAACGTTGTCTCGAATTACCACCACCTCTTTTTATTGTACAAATTTTACCCCTTTCATGATATTAAATTATTTTTAGCCATTTTTGTGAAACACATATTCTTTTAGCTATTTGACTACGTAAAAACCCAATTTTCTCTTGAGTAAATTTAATTGCACCAAGGTACACTGTAGCGCCGATTACTGTAGGTTGTAGCTCGACACTGTAAATTGACATTATAGCGCCAAGTTCTTGAGGCGACATCAGCACCCGAGTTACTATAGCTCGATATTGTAGCGCTGATTCACTACAACGCCAAGTTACTGCATTTCGTAACTCGATTTATATGTCCAAAGTTCTGTATTTTGTGTTCTTTCTTCCTCGTAACAGAGATGTTTAATATCTGTACAAAATCCTGGCTTATAATGGAAATATTGAAAAAAGAGTTTAACATCATTTTCGAAATACCAAGAGATGGAATGTCGTCAATGTTAGCCATAATTTTTTTAAAGAAATTGAAAGAGAGAGTAAGAGAACTTAGAGAGAGAGAAATAAGTGAAAGAGAAAGATAAATAGATCAAATATTAAATAAACATGCTAGAAGGCCGAAGAGTATGAATGCCTTTTGTTATGCCAAAATGACTAAAAAATATTTGTTTTCAAAAGATGGCTAGTTTTCATTATAGAAGTGGTTATTTTGACTTATTACCACTAAAGAAAATGTAGCATTAGGAAGTCTCATGCGGACAACTTCATATATATTTAAAAAAATGTAGAATTAGCATGCGATTGCTTGCGAACTTTTTACACAAATTTTTATATTTGAGGGAAAAATTGTGGGATATGATTGTCTGTAGAAGTAATGAATTTTTTTATGGAAAAAAAACTCACTTCTCTCCAAAGTTAACTAATTTTTTTCTGTTTCTCACATTTCCAATACCCAACCATACTATTGATTTATATGTCCTCATCTTCTCTAATGATGAGCTTCTATAATTTATTTCATTTATCACCATTTTTAATATTTTGTTCTTAATATTGATAACAAAAATGTATAAAATGATATCCATATTGTCTATTTTTGGTTCAGTTTTTATTTTTCATTCAAATTTTTTGCATCAAAATTTACATTATTATATTTCCACAAAACATTCGGCAAACAATCAAACATTTATAATATATTCTCCATTACATTAACAGAAGCATTATTTTTTCTCAACATATACAACTGTCACTTTTAAAAAAATTCACCGCTATTCACTCGTAAAATAAAAGTGGAAGGAATGCTTAAATCTCAAACTCCACATGAAAGACATGATGTTTCGTTAAAAACAAGACTTGGAAGAGCAACAAGAGGATTTTTCCTTGGAGTTGTCAGCCAGGTGTTTCAGTCATATCCAAGTCTTTCCCTTTGGCTCCATCAGGCAATTCCCAATCGAACTTGTGTATGAGATTTGCTATTGTATGCTCCATCGACGTAACTGCAAATTCAAGTCCCAGACATATTCTTCTCCCAGCCCCAAAAGGCATCATCTAGAAATCGAATCCCCTGAAATCCACAGAACAATTCAAGAATCTCTCAGGCATAAATTTTTCGGGTTCCGGTCAACAAACCGGGTCTCACCCGATAGCCCACGGGCCACGCGTTAATCAAGACCATTGTCTCGGGTTCGATGTCATATCCATTACTTTGACATGTTCTTGTGCGGCTCGGGGATATAGAGCAAGTGGAGGATGGCAACGTAATGTTTCCTTGATCACAGCTTTCAAATACTGCATTTTCTGCAAGTCTTCAGAAGTTATGTGTTGTTTTTCTTTCATAATATCTCTTATTTCATCTTGGTTTTTGTAAAATTATTATGTGGCCCACGTGCAAATAATTAAGGATTTAATTATTTAAATAATGAGTTTAAATATTTAATTAATAGTTTAAATAATTAAGTTATCAGATAAGATTTAAATTGGACAGTTAAGAGGTGGTTTCTGTTCCACCTCTACACACGTTGATATAACGTGTTTGAGAACGTTTCTCCCAGAATAGTTATTGGCAGATAACTGCTCAAGAAACCGGTCCTCTCTCTGCCTATAATAGAACTCATTCAGAATTGGAAAATCTATCACTTAAAAATTATCGTTATGTGGGATTAACGAAGACCAAGAGAGAGAAAGTGGTTTCTTCCATCTTCAACAAAGAAAGACATGGTTGCTCCAGGTTAGTACCCTAATTACGATTTGATTGTGAAAATCATAAAGTTCAAGATTCGGGATTAAATTTATGTTTTCGTTATGTCTGAAATTTTATGCTTACATGTGGTATCAGAGCTCTCATGATTTTCCGATTAAGAATTTTATTTACAAATTGCGAATCATGTTTTTTCCGCGTCTGTTAATCACATTTTGGGATATTATTTGTTAATCAATGTGTGGTTTGATTTGGGCATCAAGGAATCTGGTTTTTTGTTTTACTGTATGATAATTTCCGTATGAATGCGTAATACATGCGGCAACCCTAATCTAACTGTTTCAGTATTATTTTATTGATTACGATTCAAATCTGTGATAATCTTCCACTTATAAGATGCATATTTTGTATGAATGAATCTGTATTACTTGATAATCATGATGTAGTGATGCTTAAAGCCATGTCTATTTCAATTAGCATGAATAAAATAATGATAGTTGCATTGGTTGACTTTTACGTACTGCACTAATTTTATATCATAATTGAAAGCTACCCATTTCTTATGTTTATATTCAAGTGTATGTATATTACATTATGTTAGATCATGTTCCTCTTCTTAATGTCTGCTCAAGGATGACTTTGCTTTTCAAATCACGAATGAAAGCTAAAGCTACTGTACGCTAATTTCAGAATTTATGTGATAGATGGTTGGTTAGTCATCAAAGTGGCCTAATCGTAAAGTCTATCTAATTGCATAGTTTTTATTATTTAATTTGACGTCTATATAATGAATAATTTGTTAGTCACCAAAGTGGCCAAATTAGAAAGTACTTATAGATGTTAAATTAAATAAACTTTCAATTACCCATGATAATGTGATGCTATTAATTGAAATGACATGATGATATTTTGTAGTGGGTATATTGAAGTTCATTGATTATAGAATATTTACGGGTTACTCAAAGGTTGATAAATTATTTTTATAATCAAGAACATAACTGTGGATAATTAATATACTTGATTAGATGTGTTTAGTATATCCAAAGATAGCAGGCATGTCTAGTTAGAGTATATTTAATTACCAATAATGTAAACTCAACTTTTAGCATCAATTACCTTTAATGTAGTACATTGTTGGATCACCCAAAGGAGAACTTCAATGTACATTTATTGTTTCATCTGAATCTATAGTATGTAATCTCAAAGCATTAATGATCAATCAACTCTTTTAATTGCAGTACTATTCCCCGCTTCTCTTCATTCGCATGCTTAAATGCATTCCAGTGTATAATGGGCTTAACTTCTGCGAATGGTGCGAACAAATCCAATTTCACCTTGGTGACTTGGATCTTGACTTAGCACTTCAAGTTGAGAAACCCGCTGCTATTACTGACACTAGCAATGATGTTGAGAGATCTGTCCATACTGCATGGGAAAGATCAAACAGACTGAGCCTGATGTTTATGCGGATGAGTATAGCAAACAACATCAAGTCTACCCTTCCTCACACTGAAAATGCTAAGGAATTCATGAAATTAGTAGGAGAGCGTTCCCAAACTGCTGATAAGTCTCTTGCTGGGACATTAATGGCTACTTTGACCACCATAAAGTTTGATGGTTCTCGTAGCATGCATGAACACGTCATTGAAATGACAAACATTGCAGCAAGACTTAAGTCCTTAGGGATGAACGTGGATGATAACTTTCTCGTGTAGTTTATCTTAAATTCACTGCCCTCTGAGTATGGTTCGTTCCAAATGAACTATAACACCATGAATGACAAGTGGAATGTGAATGAACTTCATGGTATGCTAGTTCAGGAGGAAACACGGATTAAGAATCAGGGGACTCATTCTGTTCATCTCGTAACCAATCAAGGAGCTGGTAAGAAAGCCGGAACAAAGAAAGAAAAGGGCAAGAATAGACCATTTAAAGTGAATGAGTCAAATGCCCAAATCTAGAAAAAGGAACACAGTAACCTTAAGTGTCGTTTTTGTGGAAAGCCAGGACACTTCCAGAAAGATTGCCTGAAACGTAAGGCATGGTTCGAAAAGAAAGGTATGATTAACGTTTTCGTATGTTTCGAATCAAATTTAGTTGAAGTTCCTCATAACACTTGGTGGCTTGATTCCGGCTGCACCACTCACGTTTCAAATACGATGCAGGGATTCCTTACGACCCAAACCATAAATCCAAATGAAAAGTACGTCTTCATGGGAAATCGAGTCAAAGCTCCAGTTGAAGCCATTGGAACTTATCGCCTGATTTTAGATACTGGACACCATTTAGATTTGTTTCAAACTCTTTATGTACCTTCTGTTTCTCGCAATTTAGTTTCTCTTTCCAGACTTGATTCTGTTGGATACTCTTTTAATTCAGTAATGGATGTTTCAGTTTGTTCAAACAAAGCCTTCTTATTGGTTCTGGTGTTCTTAATGATGGCCTATATAAATTTAGGATTGATAATCTTTTTCTTGAGACTCTTTTTACCCCATCATAATGTTGGAACTAAACGTGGTTTAGTGAATGAAAATTCTTCTTACTTGTGGCATTAACATTTGGGGCATGTTTCCAAAGAAAGATTAGAAAGATTGGTAAAGAATGGAATCCTCCCGGATTTAGATTTTACGATCTTGGTATTTGTGTGGATTGTATTAAAGGAAAACAAACAAAACACACAAAGAAAAAGGAGCCACTCGAAACACATTCTTCTTGAAATAATACACACCGATATTTGTGGGCCTTTTGATGTTTCCTCTTTTGGAAAAAAAAAAAAAAAGATATTTTATCACTTTTATCGATGACTTTTCACGTTATGGATATGTCTATCTATTACAAGAAAAATCTCATTCAAGAAATGCCCTTGAGGTATTTGTTAATGAGGTTGAAAGACAACTAGATAGAAAAGTGAAAATTATCGATCGATAGAGGTGGTGAATATTATGGAAAATATAATGAATCCGGGCAATGCCCAAGCCCATTTTCCAAATTCCTTGAAAAACGTGGCATATGTGCTCAATACACTATACCAGGTACACCACAACAAAATGGTGTAGCGAAAAGGCGTAATCGTAATCTATTGGACATGGTTAGGAGTATGTTAAGTAATTCTTCATTACACACATCATTGTGGATGCATGCACTTAAAACGCCATGTATCTCATTAAAAATAGAGTTCCTAGTAAGTCGCCTTCTAAAACTCCTTTCGAGCTTTGGTAGTAGGAAACCTAGTTTAAGGCACTGCATGTTTGGGGTTGCCCGGCGAAAATAAGAGCGTATAATCCACAAGACAAGAAATTGGATTATATGACAATCGATGGTTACTTCATTGGTTATCCCGAAAAGTCTAAAGGGTATAAGTTTTATTGTCCTAACCATAGTACAAGAATTGTTGAAACCGAAATGCTAGGTTCATTGAGAATGGTGAAGTTAGTGGGAGTCAAGAACCACGAAAAGTGGACATTCAAGAAGTTAGAGTGCAAATTCTTTTGCCTATAACTTCTTTTAAAGTTGTTGTTCCTCCAATTATTGAATGACTTTAATGTTGGATAAGAACAACAAATTAACGATCGAGTCACCCACAATGAAGATAACATTGATGAACCTACAATAGTAAATGAACCACAACAGATAGCATTAAGAAGGTCGATAGACAAACACGATATGCTATCTCTCGATGATTATGTGGTTTATTTACAAGAGTCGGATTTGACTTAGGAATTGATGATGACCCGTTTCATTTTCACACGCCATTGAAAGTATTAATTCTAATAAATGGTTTGATGCCATGAAAGATGAGTGAAAATCTATGGAACATAATGAAGTCCTGGGACCTTGTTGAATTGCCCGAAGGTTGTAAAAGAGTCGGGTGTAAATGGGTCTTTAAGACCAAACGTGACTCAAATGGCAATATCAAACGATACAAGGCCAGACTTGTTGCCAAAGGTTTTACTCGAGAAAAATGGTATTGACTATAAGGAGACATTTTCACCAGTCTCTAAGAAAGATTCGTTTAGAATTATTATGGCTTTGGTGGCTCATTGTGACTTAGAGTTACACCAAATGGATGTGAAAACTGTCTTTCTGAATGGAAATTTGGAGGAAGATGTTTATATGGATCAACCTGAAGGTTTTTCCACAGAAGGAAAAGAACATATGGTGTGTAAACTTAAGAAATCAATATACGGACTTAAACAAGCTTCCCGTCAATGGTATCTTAAGTTCAATGATACCATCATGTCTTTTGGATTTTAAGGAAAACACTGTTGATCGGTGTATATATCTAAAAGTCAGTGGGAGCAAGTTTATCTTTCTGATTCTGTATGTTGATGATATCTTGCTTGCAACGAATGATCTTGGTTCATTGTATGAAACCCAGAAATTCTCTCTAAGAACTTTGAAATGAAGGATATGGTAGAGGCAACTTATGTGATCGGAATAGAAATATTTCGGGATAGATCACAAAGAATGTAAGGGTTGTCTCAGAAAGCATACATTAATAAAGTTCTAGAGAGATTTAGAATGGAAAAATGCTCATCAAGTGTCATTCCAATTCAGAAGGGAGATAAGTTCAGTCTTATGCAATGTCCAAAGAAATAATTGGAACGCAAACAAATGAATGATATTTTTTATGCAACAATTGTTGGGAGCTTGATGTATGCACAGACTTGTACGAGGCCAGACATCAATTTTGCTATTGGAATGCTTGGCCGATATCAGAGTAATCTAGGAATGGATCACCGGAAAGATGCAAAGAAAGTCTTGAGGTACTTGCAAGGAACAAAAGACCATATGCTTACTTATCGAAGGTCTGATCATCTGGAGGTGATTGGTTATACAGATTCAGATTATGCCGGATATGTTGATACTAGAAAATCCACATTTGGTTATTTGTTCCTATTAGCTGGGGGAGCAATATCTTGGAAAAGTGCGAAAGCGATCTGTCATTCTTTGCATCCACTATGGAAGTTGAATTAAGTGGCATGCTTTGAGGCCACAATTCAAGGAAATTGGTCATGAAACTTTATTTCAGACTTGGAATAGTCGACAAGATTGCCAAGCCGCTGAAAATTTATTGTGATAATTCTCGCGCTAGCCTTCTTCTCTAAAAATGACAAGTATTCCGGAGGTGCTAAACATATGGAACTAAAGTACCTTTGCCGTTAAAGAAGAAGTTCGAAACAAAAAGTGTCAATTGAGCATATCATCACTGATGTCATGATTGCAGATCCGTTGACTAAAGGATTGCCTCCAAAGTCATTTATTCGACATGTCGAAGGGATGGGCATTCTGAATGTAACTTTAGAATTATATGCTTTAAGTATTTGACACTTTGAGGTCTCTTATGTATTGTTTCTAACATTAATTGATATCATGTTTGTCATTGATGTATACATGAATGTTGACATTACTTTAATGGGATTTGTCGACTTAGACACTAATGTGGACCATTATTGATATTTGAGGTATGGGTTATTTTAAGTAGAAAACTAATATTGTGGTACATGGAAGGAACTATGTCGGACTAACGACATAGAACCGCCATGACCCATATTATAATATACTTATTATAACATTATGATCTGACCAATGAATGTAAGACTTATCTTTATGTTATGCGCATTACATCTTAATATTTAAACCATGAAGATTTATTTGTCACATGGGCTAAGTGGGAGACTGTAAAATTATTACGTGGTCCACGTGCAAATAATTAAGGATTTAATTATTTAAATAATGATTTTAAATATTTAATTAATGGTTTAAATAATTAAATTATCAGATAAGATTTAAATTGGACAGTTAAGAGGTGGTTTATGTTCCACCTCTACACACGTTGATAGAACGTGTTTGAAACGCGTTTACGCTGAGCGCTTATTGGCGATAATCGCCAAGAAACCGGTCCTCTTTCTCTTTATAATAGAACTCATTCGAATGGAAAATCTATCACTTAAAAAAATTATCGTTCTGTGGGATTAACGAAGGCCAAGAGAGAGAAAGTGGTTTCTTCCATCTTCAACAAAGAAAGACATGGCTGCTCAAGGTTAGTACCCTAATTATGATTTAATTGTGAAAATCATGAAGTTCAAGATCCGGGATTAAATTTATATTTTCGTTATGTCTGAAAATTTTATGCTTACAGTTTTTTCATGATTGGGGGTTGCCTTAAGAGCTCCGTCATTGTCCATACTAGAGTCGTCGCCGAAGTTTCAGTTCCAGCTCCCAAAACATCCTATTTTAAAATAATCCAGGAAGACATGGAATAAATTATAACAGGACAAAAAATAAGTTCTCTCACAATCTTCATTTTACCCAGTCAAATGAAGAAAACACGCATTGCACCAGTTTTGTGTTTATGTATTTGTCAGGTTTAGCCTAATTACAAAAAAAAACCTTGTTATGTTTCAAAAAGCTCTTTCCACCGTGACAGTGGCAACTGGTAAGATCAATGACAACTTAACTAACAAATAAACCAATGGAAAAACTATATGTTTTCTTGTAGCAACCATCTTCTGATCAAGATCTCATATACCTGCTACTTTAGAGAAGCTTTCATCTAAACGAACATCAAAAATAAAGTTTTCTAGTTGACTTTTAAGTTCATATAGAGTAATTCCAGAAAATTCGGCAGGATAAAATTTTGCAATGCTAAGTAGTTTCTCTTTGTCAAATGCAGAAAATGAATCATTTGGCTCAAAATATGCCATAAATAAAAGCAATTCAGTATTGAATCCATCACTCCTCCTTTATCTTATCCAATCTCACAAAGTGGTGCCAATTTTTTCCACCAAGTAATTAAATTTTTTCTTTCTTCGTGGCCTGTGCCGTGTGTTGTGCGGAAGCCGTGAAACGTGAAGGGTTGAAGGTTGAGTGTTAGTGGGCGTTGAGGTTAATCTCTCTAACCGATGTTATTAGTTCTTTTTTTATTATTATTATAGGTTAGAAGTGAAATTACATATATACCCTTAATTTTTTTTTAAAATCTCAGGGGGTCCAGTGCCCCCCTTGGCCCCACTGTCCCTTCGTCACTGGTTTTGTCCTTTTCCTGTCATACCTTTCTTGTATTTTTTGGTGAGGTAATTGACTATTTTTCAAAAAATTGATGCACTACATTTCCCGATATCAAGAAATGGGGGAAAAAAAGACAAAGTGGACAATTGAACTCAGAGACAATTTAAAAAAGTAAGTTTTTTTTTTAGGGGAAAAAAGTAAGTTTTCGAAAGCATAACAAAAAATAATTTTTGTTAGGGACAAAAATGCAAGGACTAGTGTATATGTCTTACCACAATTGTAGCTTTAACAGTGGTGAGGTCAATGGATTGCCCTGGGCTGCGTTTGGTTGCAGTCTGGTAATGGGCTAGATTAATTCCCAAGGTATAACTTTTGCTTATCCGATGAAATCAATCAAGGCTATTAAGTGGTTTGCTTGGTTTATTAGACCATAGGATATCATGGCCATTATTTAGTAACAAGTTTGGTGGGAATCCAAAATAACAGTCCAAAATGGGGTTTTTTACATTTATGTCCTTAATTATATGTTCATTTAGCAAATCTAATTTATTTCCTGCACATTTTCTATAAGTACTCATAAATCTCCATTCCTAAAGCATATATGCCTTTGTGAACTTACGTATGTTTTCTTCCTCTCGTAAACTGATATATGTTTTCTTCCTCCTGGAAATCACTAACCCAGCTCAAATCATGAAAAAATGAAACTAAAACACCTGCAAAAATCATTCTGTCACTATGAGAGGAAGCTAAAGTTTTATAACAGTTTATAAAATGGGGAGGAAATAAAAAAAGTCTGTTTTTGAACAGTAGGGATTCATATAGTTGAGGGCTGATTTGGTCAATTAATGTTTTAATATGGGGTTGGGAAAAGAATAAGATACTAGCTCAGGGGGTGGAGGTGGGATGGGCTATCCAATTATGATGTGGATTAACAACCGGGCCAGCACTTGTTTCAGGGCTTTACAAATTAGAACCAAACAATTTAATGCATATGATACACAATAAAAATGGGTCTTATCCAGCTTATAAAGGGCAACCAAACAAGCCCCTGGAGTATTACCCTTGTGTATACCAAGCATTATATCAATAAAGTTGTCTTTATTACTTTCATCAGCACCCTCATCCAAGTGCTCCTCAATCACTTTAATACTTTATCCATGATTTCATCCGTCTTCTTAGCAAACACATCCACTGCAGCACTAAAACCAGTCAACCAATTAATCCAACCAAACCCCGGAATGAATTCCCCTGCCGTGAAATTGAATAAAAACTCCCCAGCTCTTTTCAACCCTGTCAGATACTTCTTCCCAGTCCGCGTTTCACTAAATCTCTTCCCAAACGCCACACGACAAATCAAATCATTCGCCAGCGACGTAAACATGTCGGTCAAGTCAACGGGGGACGACGTCAAGCAACTCTGTCTAATCTTTTCCAACAGGAAACCTGTTTCCTCTTCCATGATGGAATTATACGATTTAACTCTTTTGCTGCCGAGTAGTTCGTGGACGAAGATGCTACGAAGCTTTCGCCAGTGGGGGCCGTAAGGCGAAGCGATTAGGCCCGACGCGTAAAGGATTTTCTCGAAACTAATTAGTACGGGCCGGTCTGCAAAGGCGAGATCATGAGTTTTTCATATCTCCTTGGCTATCTCTGCCGATGAAACTACGAGAGTTGGTTTTGAACCGAGTTTGAGAAGCATTATGGGCACCGGCCCCCCCAAAATTTTCCAAAGTTTTATTTTTACCCTCCAATAATTTTACAAATTATTTTTTAAAAGGTAAAATAAATAAATTAAGTTACAATTGCCCACCCAAAATTTTCCAAAAAAATTTTTCGGCCCCCAAAATTTGATAAAAACTTCAAATAATTGTCTTTTACAATATAAAAAGCTATTAATTATGTTAGTATATGAAAAAAAAAAATCGCATAACTTAAATTTGTAAACTCGGTCCGTTTTTCGCCCCCCCAAAGCCGGAATCCTGCGTCCGCCACTGATTTTATGGGCCCGTATTTTTGGGATAAATTCCAGAGAGCGCGGTGAGGCAAATGGCCGAATTAATGAAGGTTTCCGATCAGGGGAAGGGTTGGTGGTGAGGGTGGTGATTTTTTTTTCTTGCCACCTGAATATAGTTTTATGGTGAAATACCATGCAAGGAATAAGAGTACGGGAGTGAACAAAAATGCATACTTTTGAAATTCGTCTTTCATTGTTTGATGAAATTAATGAGACAATTAATTTTGGGTTATGTGGGGATGTGTAATGAGCTAATGAGGGCAACTCTTTTTATAGGAGCAGATTAAATGCACGAAAATAGATTTTTTTATTTATTTTTTAATCCCATATACTTTATGGATCTTGCAACTTTGGACTATGCCTGTTGCTTGTGTGAATATAAAAGATTAAATTTACTCCTCCAGAGTTTGGATTTTGTTTAATTGCAAATGGGTCTTTGTTTTTGTGTCAAATTGGAATGCCAGGATGGTAAAATTAATATCCGCCAGGTGTGGAGGAGCTAAGCTGCTGGATTCCTGAAGCGTGCCAGCTCGAACATTGAGTCAGATCTAATGATCGTAGACCTGAAGGCTACGAGACCTGGTGCGCAAGACTAGGAATCCTATGAAAGAAATTTTAGGTTTGCTGGACCTTTTTGAATAAGCAAAATGAATCTTGATATAATCTATTTTCCTATATTGTCGAGATATGTTCAAGAATCCAAATCCTACTATGATGTGGATTTGTTTAGTTAGGAATAAACATGGGTATTGAGTTTTGATTTTAAGGTATTCAATCATTATTATTTTATTGCAAGTATATTATAATAATGTTCTCTCCATATTTTGGGATCTTGTATTGTATTTTTAAGATAGTAGGTAGTGAGTTCCATTAGACAAATATAATTTAAAGATAGTAATATTTTAAGTAGAAAATTGATAATAGTTGGTCCCATATGTATAACTGAATGAAAAGGTAGAATAGTGATTATTAATCGCTATATGATAGTGTATATGGTTGAAATTTAAAATTATAGGTTTGAGATGTTTTATGTGAAAAATGGAAAGTGAAAATGATTATTTCCGTAAAAAAATTGTAAACAAACATGATTCAGTTTTTATAAATAGTTGGAAAATGAAAACAGACACTTGGAAACATAAAGAAACAAGGCAAGAGTCTTTCAACTTTTTGAGATTTATCCTTTTGCTCCACTTTTGCCCAACTCATAAAAAAAAAATCAGAAATATTGTGATATGTAAGTTAATAATTAAAGTTCGTATTTTAGCCAAAATGATATTTATATGGGCAACAAAAGTTCATGTTTTCATGTTAGCTAGGCACGTCTATATATCATGTTCTATCATTTTCTTTTTCGTCTTAAATTATTGACATAAATTAATTATAATATAGGATAGTATGTCGTAATTTGTTTCATTATCTTTTCTTTCAAACAGAGGAAAATAATTACCCATAAAAATATAATTTGCAATAATCGGTTAGCTTGCATATAATTTATATCATTAAAGTCGTGATCAATCTTTTGCTCCAATAGTAGAATCTTGTGTTGTAAAAATAATTAATTCGAGTTCGATCTCATAGGAATACATATGTTGTCCCTTCTTTACTGTCCCCAGAAAGAAAAAATTACATTATAAAAATCAGCGTGTAAATGTCCATAAAACACGTATTGTCACATCAAATTATTCTTCATCGAGTAATGGTGTTGATGAGGTCAAGTCTTAGTTATTTAATTAATTACCTCATGTATCATCAATTGAAGTATACTATTTAATTAATTACCTCGTGTATTTTTAATAAGAAGTATAATATTATTGCGGCTCATATCATAATTATGGTTCTTCCTAAGGCACAAAGTTAACATTCAAAGAGAGAAAATTGACGCATTAAACAAATATGAGCAATCAAGTAAATATCTGCAATACTCTCTCTCAAGCAAAAGTCCTCAGGCCTAAACTCGAAGTGGCTTTATCCAACACATTCCTGTGAAAAATAGAAGTCATACTTCAAAGTTGAAAAGGAAACCTGTTTTCAAGAACAAAAAGGTATGTTCTTCCAAGAAGTGAAAGAAATTCAGTGATGTTCAAGTTAGAACATGGTTCAAATCCGACGAAAAGGGTTATGTGATCAATTTCCTGATTTTAAAGAATCTGTAGTGAGTGATCAAGTTTTCCCTCATTTGCTTAATGTGAAGCCCCTTCCGAACAATAATCGTGGTCTATGATGATTTAAATTTTGTACTTTTGTAACAAAGTCAAAGTTTACATTATCCACACCCGTGTTGGGATTTGGTCCGCAAGATCCCGCCCGAGACATGCAATGGGCTTTAATTTGGAGGTCAATTGGATTATGGGATACCATTAATCAATTTGCCCAACCATACATTTTCTTAAAAGGGCCAAAGGATATGATTTGGAGCTCCCCGGATATGTATAACACCTTTCTTTTGATATGTGACCATTATTTGTTGCTAAAAACAAAAAGTTAAATTTGTGATTTTGTTCCCAATCAGTAGACATTATTCCCCTAACAATTGTCTTTTAGATTTCAATTCATCGTCTTTAGGACTATTTTGTACTTTTGTAACAAAGTCAAAGTTGCATTAGTAAATTCCAAAAAGATCCCTCACATAACGGATATGAGAAGAGTGGAGTAGAATTCAACCTACCCTACCCTATCATTCTGAAGGTAGAGTTTACCCTATCTCTTGAACAACAACCACTATAAATATTTGTGTCATTTAGTTGTCAACGCTTTAGTTTTCTTTGTTTCATCGTCCGGGAAATTATTTATTATGCCAAGAATAACTATTTACTTGCATTATATTTTCCATCCAACTAATAATAACAAAGATTAAAAATAAGTGTTAATAACCAATCTTAAAAAGGACGTTTAAAAACTTTCATCAATTATTAAAAACCACGTGAAAAAGAAGTATAATATTATTGCGGCTCATATCATAATTATGGTTCTTCCTAAGGCACAAAGGGATTTATAAAAACTAAATATGAGCAATCAAGTTATCAATACTCGAACCTGAGCCTAAACTTACTTTCTATTAATAGCTCTATGATTTGGACTAAATAGAAGTCATACTTCAAAGTTGAAAAGGAAACCTGCTTTTCAAGAACAAAGAGTGTATGTTCTTCCATTTGAGTGGTTAACTCTCCCGGAGTAGATTATGGATCAAGTTCGGAGTTTGAACGGCGTGAGTGAGGAAATTAGCTTGCGTGCTAGAAAAGTGAAGCCGGTTTGGTCTCTCAAGAGACTTTTTTGTAACAAAGTCAAAGTTGCAACATTTTCTTGTGATAAACTTACCCTATCCTCGATTTGTATTTAAAATTAAAATATTTTCCATCCAACTAATAATAACAAAGATTAAAAATAAGTGTTAATAACCAATTCAACCCCCCCTTCTAGACTTAAAAATTTGCAATTTATAAAAAGCTAATTTAACCTCTCTCGGAATGCATGAGTGGTTAACTCTCTCTGCCGAAGTTTGACCTTGTGATAAACAAAAAAATATATGAGAGAGTGAAAATGATATAAATTAAGTGATATAAATTAATAGTACAAGGGGGTAAATTGATACAATTGAATGTACAAGGGGTAAAGTGATATTCAATAAGAGTACATGGGGTAAAGTGAGATTTACCCTTTTTTAAAAGCTCGGGAATCCCAATTTGTTTTTCCAAATAAGAGCTTATTTTAACCACCTCCTTTGATTTTGACTATTTAATTATAATATTGTCATTACTAACATCTTAAAAGTTATACCATCTTATTTTGTCAAAACATTTCAACAACTTATTTATAAAATAATATCCAATATCTTATAAGTTCTAAAAACATCTTATAAGATATAGGAACTTATAAGATCATTTAAGCTTAGCTAAACACCCTCCACATTCGTAGAATACTAAATCAATCGAGTGTAAGATAACACCCTGCTTTGATTGATAGACATTGAGAATATATATATTAAATAGATTTGTGATCTTTTTCTATTTATTAAAATAATACAAGTACAAAAATATATATATTTTGTCAAAAAATGTAATCTCTTCTTGTATATATATATAAAATATATATATATATATATATATATATAAGATTTGGTTCAAATGATACCATCCTCCCTAGGTGAGACAGTGTGGACTCATCTTACCCATTGATTTTAAAAAATGAAGGGATATGATTAATTCAGTTTTTTTAATTATTTCCTAATTTTTGCTGATTTTAAGAGAACCCTCCTGTAAGATTGTAATTTTGTAATTCAAATTAGTGGTCCCATTTTTGAATTATTTCGGATTTTATGGTTCAAATTAGTGGTCCCAAATTTGGAGGTCCACATGATTTAAGGATGGAAATAGACAATAACTGATTGGATTATTATCAATTTTTCATCAAAATTTTTTGTGGCGGAATTTAAGGAACCTTTTTTTTTTCAAATATTTTTAATTTACATAGTTAGGGTTCTTCTTCTCTACTTGCATAATTAGACATCAAATAATGCATATTTAGTTATTTTGTTGCACTGTTTTAAAACAAAACATAATTGAATATAACGTATTGCATATGTAGTTATACTACACATAAATAGGTTCAATATAATGTATATTTAGTTATGAAAATGGATGTTGCTTTTGGAAATTATAAAAATGAGATGTTACATAATGCATTTTTTGATTTTGCATATTTAGTTATTCCACAATGCATAGATAGTTTCTAGATAATACATAGTTAGTTGATTTTGTTGCATAGTTTATGACATCTTGCATAGTTGATTTATCTTTGTACTACATATTAGTTTTTTTTTTGTCGCCGCATAGATAGTTTTTCGGATAATGCATATTTAGTTGAGTTTTGTTGCATATTTAGTTTTCGAACTCACTAATTTTTATACTTCGTTATTTCTCTTTAATAATATTGCACCGATTTTTCGTGTTTTTCTCTCAGTAATTTTCATGAACCGTAATTTTCGAATTCTTCACGTTTTTTTTATTTATTTGCGTTAATGGAGGAATGAGAGAGAATGAGAGAGAGAGAGAGAGAGAGAGAAAGAAGAGAGAGAGAGAAAGAGAGACGTGAGATTGGGAAAATGAGATGTATGAGAGAGAAAGAGATTTGATTCCATTTTTGTAGCTAACTTGTTATGTTATTTTACCCTACTACCCTTATATTGATTAAATTAATATTTTAATATATTTTTTATCCATTAAATCATACCCATTGATTAATAGTGGGGGATGGTTGAGATTAGTCCATTGTGTCTCACCTAGAGACATGGTCTCACTTGATCCCCCTATATATATATTCACACAATAAATAGCATTTCTATACAATCATATCTCATTCGTGAATCCCATGATAGAAGGGATTTAGTTGACTTTCATAGTTTAATAAAAATCTAAATTACTCCTAAGGATCAACGTGGATTGTATAGTATACCACAAAGATTGGGAAATCAATTGAAGATTTCCTACTTTTCCCGGATGAGATCTTTTGTTCCAAGATGGTGTTTCATCTCATATTCCACCGCCAGTATGATTGCCACGTATATAGAAGTTACCATATTAAAACTCCATAATTTAGGCGTGATTTATGCTCCAAAATTAATATGGTAACTTATATACACGTGATAATCATTCGTGCGGTGGAATATGATATGAAACACCATCTTGGAATATAAGATCTCATCCGTACTTTTCCACATTCTGTCCTTCAACGTAATGGTTTAGCCTATTTGAAAACGGATGGGATCTTCTATTCCAGGATGATGTTTCATCTCCTATTTCACCGCATAGATGATTGACACGTGTATACAAGTTGCCATATTAATTTTGGAGCATAAATCAAGCCTAAATTGTGGGATTTTAATATGACAACTTGTATACAAGTATCAATCATCAATGTGGTAGAATAGAAGATGAAACATCATCCTGGAATAGAAGATCCAATCCAATTTGAAAATTCTAATAGCCGATGGTGATATTTGATTCAAAAGGGTAAAGTGGATATTACCCCTTTTTATTTAGAAGATGAAACATCATCCTGAAAAGTCATAATTTGTGGTATAAAAGATTCAGATTTCATGTTCTATATTACTCTTACATTCTCTATTTCATTTCATTGGATGAATGACACGTGTATATGATGATGATATAATTATACACGTGTCATTTTAGTAATGGAAGAGGAATATGAAACATGAGATCATCTCTTTCCGTGGTATAATACTTAACTAGAAAGTTTACGCATTATTTACACATAATACTGAATGATATCCATATATAAGCAAAAACACAATTAAGTTTGGCAAAAACTCATGTAGGACCGTCTTACGGGTCTCAATCCGTAAGACGGATCCTATTAACCCGCGGATCCTGTTGACCAGGTCCGCGGGTCAAAGCCACTTGCTGCCCTTTTTTTCTGTTTTTCTTCCTCAGTTAAAGTAACAGTTTTATGAGAAAAAATATCGGTTGTTTTATATAAAGTATTATATTTTTTAATATAGCCACAGATTATGATTACATTACATTGAAGGAAAAATAAATATATCAGAGTTAAAGTAACATCTTTATAAGTAAAAGTATATATATTTATGAGACAAAATATCATGTTTTAAGAGTAAAAATATCTGTTTTTGGAAATAAAGTATTACATTTTTTAATATAGTCACATATTATGAATTCAATACAAAGAAAAATGAATAATAATTATGGTAGAGTTAAAGTATTACTTTTATAAATAAAAATATTTGTTTTTTGAGATAAAGTAACATGTTTTTTAATATAGTCACAAATTATGAATATATTACAATAAATATATATATATATATATATATATTTATATAACAGAGTTAAAGTAACACTTTTATACGTTGAAGTATCTATTTATTGAGATAAAATATCATGTTTTTTAATATAGTCACAAATTAGGAATGAAGGAAAGAAGGAAAAATAAAAAATAAATATGATATAGTTAAAATAACACTTTTATAAGTAAAAGTATCCGTTTGTTCAGATAAAGTATCAGATTTCTTAATACAGTTATAAACTAGGAACAAAAAAAGAGAAAAAATAAAAAATAAATATGATGTAGATAAAGTAAACTTTTATAAGTATCCATTTATTGAGATAATGTATCATGTTTTGTAATAGACTTGGGTTCGATTCTTAGCTTTGCATTTAGGGGCGTTTTTAATTTATTTTTTAATTACCAGGCTTATTTATGAATACGTTTATATACATTGTTATACTGAAATTACACAACAAGCACTAGTGGTGTAGTGGTAGAATACTATCTTGCGTCTATATAGACCCGAGTTCTATTCCCTTGTGGAGCGCTGAAGTGAATTTTGTTTTTAAATAACAGGTTGGGCGCGGGCTGTAGGATCCGTCTTACGGATTATGAGACGGTCCTACAAAAGACAGACCTACTCATTAAGTTTAGGGAAATGCAAAAATGATTCTTTTTTGAACTTGCAATTTACGTGTTTAAGTTTTAAATTTCGCAAATCGCGCGAGCACAAAATTTGGAGAAAAATTAGAAAATTGACTTAAATCAGAACGTGCCAGTCACTTGAATAAATTTTACATCTTTCCTTGTTTTAACTATTTTTTCATATAATTAATCACATCAAGTGTGGAAGGTCTTGTCCTCTGACAAGTATATTTGTTCTTTTTTTTTTTTTCTAACAAGTCTGTGATCTTTAGTTTTGTCTTGTTGTCTCTCTTATTTCGTTTCTAGTGTGTTTTCTTCTTTTCTTTTCTTTCGTTCTTTGTGATCATGTCGGAAGTCAACCAAACTATAGATGAATTTTTCAATAATCCTACCATTTCAAGGGAGCGTTCGTATGGATCATGGTTAAGGGCTCCGTCTCGCAAGAAGCTCAGTCAGGTCAGAGGTCAGAAAATAAGATCCTCCAATCCGGGGCAGAATTTCGATTCACAGAACCAGGACGATGACGGTTACGAAAATGTGATTCCTAATTTTCAGGCAACTGATGACCACGTGGAGGGAAGAGACACACATCGAGGAACGGTTTCGTGCGGAATAGGTGGAACAAAGGGTGCGACAATTAATATTAAAAGAGAGTTGATTTCAACAACCGCTCTATATGATATCTCTAACATTACTTTTACGGGGAAAGGGAACTTCATTGCTGCTAAAAATGGTTGTTGTACTGGGCATATGGTGGCTGAAATGGCTGAAGCAATAGGAATAAGAGAGGCTTTGAGTTGATTGAAAGATTATTGGAGTAATGCTAATGTTTCGTTGGAGACGAATTCGCTTTTGGTGATCAAAGCATTAATAGGCAAATTAATGGACAACTCGTATTTTTTGGATGTTATCATGGAGAGTAGGAATTTGTTGGAGTACCTTCCAAATGTGTCTTGTTCTTTTATTAAGAGATCAACGAATAGTGTTGCTCATGTGTTAGCTAGAGCATCGTATTCTACGTCTGGTGTCAAAGAGTGGCGAGATGATCCTCCCCTCTTTATCTGTGATGAATTGCAGTTCGATCTGCTTTATTAATGAAAGTTCTTCGTTTTGTTTTCAAAAAAAAAAAAAATAAGAAATGAAGATCTTAAAGTAACGTTGAATTTGACAGTAACAGATCATTTTGTCGATGCCAATTACGCTATTGCAACATCACAATATTTTAAATTTTACTCCTTGGTCAGTTTAACCCATTGTCAATTGTCAGGGACTTTCTTTTACATGGCGGCCAAGGCCGGGATGACTGATGAGGGGCAGCGGCCGTGGAGCGACGTCCAAGACCACACCGGAAATTCATTACTTCTAAATATTTTTGATGACACCCGAGCCGAGCTAGAAGCAAATTAGTCCACGTGGCCATTCAGCACATGTGTATGTGGGACACACGGGGCAACGCGGACCGAGCCGGTGACGTCAGCAGCTAACCTGATGATGTAACCAATGATGACATGGCGCGAGTTGGGCTCGGCTCCCTCCGAGCCCAACCATGGCGGGAAATTTATGGCGGGAAATTCAAAGGATAACCATCCAGTTAAGGAAGGCTAAGGGCATCATTAGGACGAGTAAGCTGACACTTGTCAGCATAACAAATAGATGAGTCGACAAGTGGCAAACACTTGGCCAGCATGCGCGCTTAGAGAAGGACAAGTGTCCCTTTAAAATTATTTTAGTATTAAGTGTAATAGTGATTATTTAAAACCCACTAATGAGATGAGTATAAATAGGCCTCATTTATGAGGAAGAAGACAAGCGAGAAATACTAGAGAAAAATGCTTGTAAAATTACAACTGTAAGAGAATACCGACCAGAAGCTTTCAGCTTGGTCTTTATATAAAAAAGGCAGAATTAGCCCTGAACTTGAACTTATTCGCATTTTCATGTATTACATTCCCATATATTTTTGCTTGTTGACCAAAACGCACGTCAACAAATTGGCGCTAGAAGGAGGGCCCATCTAGGTCCAGTCCTATTGTCTAGCTAAGTCAAGTCACGTGAAGTCAGGTAAAACTAGTGTTAATTCCCTTGGAAGGACAAAATGAGTCAGTTGTCTCGAAACGCTCATATAACTGAAGATCCGCCTATAAATAATCAAACTGGCCAAAATACCAAAAGCCAGAACGTGCCCCTGACTGAAGTAGGGAATACGACTTTGTTTCCTTTTGCTCAACTTATCGCAAACCCCACCTTTGTTCAACAAATGAACCAACTCATCTCCCAAACACTTGCAACCACTAATTCACAAGTACAACCTCCACCTCCTGTAAATACTCACCCGCTCAACCCCCCAGTAAATAACCCCCAGTAAATGTTAATATAAATCCTCAGGTCTCTGCACCTCCTCGTGATGAAGGCCAAGAGGCCAGTTCTGGTAATGAACAGCACGATCGCCGTGATAGAAGACGACCACGTGACGATGTAAAAGAGCAGAGTCGCGTGGTGGAGTCACATCCAGAGCCCGCACGCCACCACCGTACCTGCTCCGTGTTTGCAGGACAACTGGGGCTCGATCCTCTTCGCCCCACCCGATCGATAAGCTCCAGGCTCTGGTTTCCGGATGAAAGAGAGCCGAGAAGGGCCAATCAAACCCAGGGGCCTACCCCGCTGGAGGAACAAGAGGCGGAAATCTTGCATCTTCGCCGCCGACTAAACGAGTTGGAGGATTGTCCTGAAGAAGCCCAGTACCAAAGGCCACATCAGGTAACAAGCCGTCCTTCTATTGTATCACCTTTCGCTCCTAGCATTCTATCAACTCCACTACCACCCAAGTTAAAGATCCCACAAGTTGGTCTATACAACGGCGAGACCGACCGAACAACACACATCCACAAATACTTGGCATGGATGGAGCTTTACAGCCCTAGCGACGCAATACTATGCAGGGCATTTCCGTTAACGCTGGGCGACCGAGCCCACCATTGGTTTCGGACCCTGCCACAAGGGTCCATCCGCTCTGGGGATGACCTGGCCCCCGCGTTTACGGCGCATTTTCTTACTTCCAAGGTCCGAGCTGTACCGAAAGATTCCCTTGTAAATATTAAGCAGGGAAAGATGAGCCTTCAAAGAGTTACATAGCTCGGTTCAATAAACAGGTTCGAGAAATGGAACCAGTCTTGGATGACGCTATTTTAATTGCGGCCATGGCCGGCCTCGGCCCCGAGACATGGTTCAATTATTCTATCCAGGAATCGGGGGCGACCTCGTATCAGGAATTTCTTATCCGCGCGGAGCGCCACATCTATGCGGAAGAGGCTCTGGCTAGTCAACGCCCCGAGCAGAAGGCAGGGGGTGTGAAGAAATATGGAAAAAAGGAGCCCGTTTCAGGATCAGGGTCGGGTTTCATGCCTTTCTCAGAGAACCCGACCACTGGATATAAGGCACGACAGGATGTGCAGGCCGAAGTTGCTGCGCTAAGGAGTGCGTTGACCCACACTCCTTCAGCTATATGGAACGAAATACAGGATCTTAATTTATTGCCACCGGCTCGGCCTTTGAGGGTCGAGCCCACAAAATTGGATGCTCGAAGATACTGCACTTATCACAAATCGATAGGCCATTATACAGATGAGTGCCGAGACCTCATCAGAGAAATCATGCGCATTGTTCAAAGGGCGGTCTGAAGAGGTACGTCCACGAGTTACCACCAGCACCAGCGCTCACTCCGGGTGTAAATTCTGAGCGATTGACGAATCCAGCTCACCTACCGTTGCCGCCAAATGAGAATCAAGGCAGGGAGATTTTGATGATGTCCGGTGTGAATAAAATCAACACCATTGCGGCTGAGGATAACCGCTCGAATAGGAAAAGGAAGGCAGATGTCAGGCAAGCCGCCCATGCCGAAAGATAGGTTCGGGTGGCAGAAATTAGAGAAGGCCAACTCACGGGGCGCTTCGTCTTCTCGGACATAGATGTCGACCAGGTGGTCCACCCTCATTCCAACCCCCTGGTCATTATAACACCTATCCTAGGCATCCCGGTCCACAGGATTCTGATTGACTGAGGGAGCTATTTGTCGGTTATTTATGTCCGAGCTTTTAGGAGGTTGAACGTGGACGATAGCTTCATTCATCAATGTAACGATAGTATTTTGGGTTTTGGTGGAGGAAGAATTATCCTGCTCGGGGAGGTTGACCTGCCCATCCAGATGGGACAAGGATTGCACAAGCGGGCTGTCATCACCACATTCAAAATTATCAACGCCGATTTAGAGTATAACGCTATTATTGGAAGGCCGTTACTTTACCACTTGAAAGCGGCAATTTCAATATACCATTTTTGTGTGAAGTTTCCAACCCCGGATGCTCTCTTAAGCTTCGACCAGCGTAGATTAACGTGGTAGAAAGGGGGAAAACTAGTGGGACGGTGAAAGACGACCCAGGAGAGGAAGCTGAGCCCGAGAGGGAAGAGAGGGTTGTTTCAGAAAGTGATCCAGGTAGACGACCCGGAAAGGAACCAATGGTGGAGGATGGGGAAAAAGAGGTGGAGCCAGAGAACAAGCCGGCGGTTAAGGACGAGCTGTCCCTGCAGAAAAAAGAGGGGCAGAGTAAGAAAAGGAAACATGCGGAACCAATCGAACAGGTTGACACGGTAAGACAAACAACATGGGGATGCCAATTACGTATTGGCCACGACCTCAAGAGCCATTTGACGGAATTGATCGAGTTCCTCGGGAATAATCTTGAGGCCTTCGCATGGACGCACTGACATGCCAGGAATCGATCCCAAATACGCATCTCATCGTCTCAACATAGACCTTACATTCCGACCGGTAATCCAGAAAAGACACAAGCTCGGCCCTGACAGGCAGGTCGCCCTGGAGGCCAAGGTCAATAAATTGCTTGACAACCAGTTCATCCGGGAGGCCCTTTACCCTCGTTGGGTGGCCAACCCCATGTTAGTGAAGAAGAGTAATGGTTTGTGGCACCTTTGTGTAGATTTCACCGACCACAATAAGGCGTGCCCTAAGGACAACTATCCTTTGCCCAACATCGGTTACATGGTAGATGCCGCAGCTGGACATGAGCTTATGAGTTTTATGGATGCATACTCAGGATATAATCAAATTCGGATGCATCCGGATGACGAGGAGAATACGTCATTTTTCTCTGCTCGTGGCGTGTACTGCTACAAGATGATGCCCTTTGGGTTGAAGAACGCTGGGGCGACCTACCAAAGGTTAGTTAATAAAATGTTTGAGGAGTTGATAGGTCGTACCATAGAGGTTTACGTGGATGACATGTTGGTGAAGTCCTTGTACATATCTGATCATCTTAATAATCTTAATAAAATATTTGCCATTTTGCGAAAGTACAAGATGATGTTGAATCCAAAAAAGTGCACCTACGGGGTCGGTTCGGGTAAATTTTTGGGTTATATGGGTTAGCCAAAAGGGAATCGAAGCCAACCCAGACAAAATAAAAGCCATAATCGATCTTGAACCCCCTAATTCCGTCAAAAGAGTGCAAAGTTTAACAGGCCGACTGACCGCCCTAAACCGGTTCATTTCATGGTCCACGGACAAATGCAAACCTTTCTTTGAAATCATAAAGAAAAATAAGAATTTTGAGTGGACCGAACAGACACAGGCCGCTTTTGAGTCACTTAAACAACACTTAGCCTCAATCCCTGTATTACAAAAACCGACCTAGGGGGAAGACTTATATTTGTACCTCGCGGTCTCCGAGTACGCAGTCAGCTCGGTGCTGATTAGATTGGATAAATCCATTCAACATCCGATCTATTATACAAGCCAAGCGTTGCACGACGCCGAGCTCTGATACTTACCTATGGAGAAGTTGGCCTACTTACTAGTCATTTCAGCCCGAAAACTCTATCCGTACTTTTTGGAGCACAAAATCGTGGTCTGGACCAACTACCCATTGAAGCAAGTACTGCACCGACCAGACACTTCAGGTTGGATGATTAAGTGGGTTGTCGAGCTCAGCCAACTCGATATTTTGTACGAGCCACGCACAACAATTAAAAGGCAAGCGATGGCTGATTTCGTAGCCGAGTTCACACCTTCCATCCAGCTGGAGGTGGTCGAGGATCAGGAGTTGAAGTTGTTCATCGATGGTTCTTCCATCGCAGGCCGAGCAGGGGGCGGGATCGTTATAATCGATCCAAAACTCAAGGCCAAAGTCTTGCATGTTCCCCGAACTGAAAATATGCAGGCGGATGCCTTAGCTCGGTTGGCCTCAAGCCCGGGAACCGACGCGATCGCGGATGTAACCATCACTCAGTTGTCCGCTCTGTCACTTAATGCACAAAAGATACATGCTAATGAAGTGACCGAGCTGACCTGGATGACTCCTATCATCCAGTATTTAGAGAAAGGAATTCAGCCAGAAGACAAGACCGAGGCCAGGACACTGCAAACTCAGGCAGCTCGGTTTACACTACTGGATGGTGTCCTATACAAACGAGGATACTTCGTCCCGCTTCTCCGATACTTACCAGAGACGGACGATGACTATGCGCTCAGAGAAGTACATGAGGGTATATGCGGAAATCACGCGGGAGGCCAAACATTGGCTTACAAATTAATACGACAAGGGTACTATTGGCCGTCCCTGAGAAAGGATGCGACCGACCTGGTCAGAAAATATGAAAGGTGTCAAAGATTTGCACCGCAAGTTAGGTATCACCCTGAACAACTCACTTCCATATTTAGTCCGTGGCCGTTTGCCAAATGGGGAATGGACCTCATTGGACCACTCCCCACTGGCAAAGGGGGCATGAGGTATGCCATTGTGGCGGTTGATTATTTTACACAATGGGCCGAAGCGGAACCCCTGGCAAAGATAGATGAAGAAAAGATTGTTAACTTCATATGGAAATCCATCATCTGTAGGTTTGGGATACCATACTCGATCATCACAGATAATGGGAAACAATTTGATAACCAGAGGTTTCAAAATTTTTGTGAAGGATTCCACATTAAAAATCATTTCTCGACCCCATATCACCCACAGTCCAATGGACAAGTCGAAGCGGTGAAAAAAATACTTAAATATACTTTGAAGGCGAGGTTGGAGGAATCTAAAGGCAATTGGCCCGATGAGCTGCCCGGTGTATTGTGGCAATATAGAACAACGCACCGTGCGGCCACGGGGGAGACACCCTTCTCCTTGGCCTATGGAACTGAGGCTGGCATCCCCATTGAAATCGGAGCCCCTACCTTTAGAGTTGCAAATTTTTCTGAGAAAAACAATGAGGCCTCGCTCCGAGCCAAGCTAGACCTACTGGAGGAGAAAAGATGCAGTGCCGAATGAGAAACGCCGTATACAAACAAAGGAGTGAAAGGTACTACAACTCAAAAGTAAAGGAAAGAAAGTTCTGGGTCGGCGACCTCGTTCTAAAAAGAGTAACTGGGATTGAACCCATCCCGTTAAAACCGACCTGGGAAGGTCTGTTCTGGGTCAGTAAGGTCATGTCAAATGGGGCGTATGAGCTTGAGTACTTGAGTGGGGAGAAGTTCGCACATCCATGGAATATAACATACCTTAAGAGGTACTATCAATAAAATACCCAGTTTATCATTTCATCTGATATTATGTGAGCTCTCAAAAAGGGGGCAATTTTTATTCGCCTCGGTCAAGTGCCGAACGCCATTTCAATTGCCTCGGCCAAGATCCGAGCACCATTTCAATCGCCTCGTCCAAGTGCCGAGCGCTGACTGCTTGTCTTGGGTACGTCCCTTGCACATTTAAATAAGAGAATGCTTGCCCAAAAGGCGAGCCTGCCCAAAACAAAAGACTCGGTTTAAGTTCCGAGCATAAAACTTGGCAAATAAATTCAGGCAGCTGAAGCCCACAACTCATGCCATTCGAGCACTAAAAACCGAGCCCTATACTTAGAAAAGTAAAAGAGACAGAGCAGGAGCCATACGACAAAAAAGAAAGACGAGCACAATACTTAACAAAATTTGAAAATTCAAAAACATGCACAAGTGACCAAAAGAGATTCCATTCACTAAGCAACATATTTACATTGGGGGGCCGGAGCCCATTACATCAAGAGGCCCAAGGCCGCCTAGTCTACGCAAAAGGAAAATGCGAAAAGCAAAAACAAAAAATTTTCAAAAGGGAAAAATATTTCAAGCCTCGGCGGGAGGAGGGATCTCAACGTGCTCACTGGAAGCCACTTCTTCCTCTGGAGGATGTGCGTCTTGGCCACCGGCGGTCTTGACAAAGCGGGAACGAATGGTGTCAAGGTTAGCGTCCAACTGGGCGAGTTCCGCCTTGAGCTCAGCTACGGTCTTGCCAGCCTGGAGGTCCTGAAGGATCTCCCCGATGCTGGTTGCATGTCCGCAGGTCAGCATGAAGGCATATTCCTCCGAGTCTTTATAAGCCCAGACGGCCTCTGTACGGGCTTCTTCAACCTGTTTTCGGGAGGTTTCCTCTGCCTCTCTGTGGACTTCAGCTGTGCGCCTCTCCAATTCCTCGGCATGAGCATCAACTGCCTTTTCCAACTCTGCGACCTTAGCCCGGAGCTCTTTCTCGGCCTTATGGGCCTGGTCCCGCTCGGCTTCGGCCTTCACGGTAGCTTCTCTCTCCGTGTTCACCCTGGCTGCGGTCTCCTCTGCCTGGGTCTTCAGGGACTCCTGCACCCTCTGGAGGGTGGCGTAAGCATCCTGCAAATTGACATGCCGTCTCTCCAAGTCGGACATACATACTTCTTCTCTAGTCACGAGCCCCCGATAATCGCGTGCCATAGGAGTCCGATGATCCTACCCATGCCCCCCATGGCATACCGAGTCCGCTCCTCCCGGCCCGCTAAGCAAAATTGCTCGATGCCTGTGGTCCAAGCACGAGCCGAACATCCCTTGTGGCCCGACTTGCCTCGGGCGGGACCCTTGATTGCTCCTCAGTTGGCGTGGAGCACCTAATGAACTCCACGAACCACTGGGGCCGTGACCCAGCCATCCTATCGCAGGCCTCCTCCCTCACTTGACTTGGTGGGTTGAAATGGCCCTCCCGACCCAGGTCATCCGAGAAGGTCCTCGGGACCCCACCTGTTGGAACTTGCACAGGGGGTATCGGCGGGGTTGGCCCGGCCCTCTCCGTCTGCCCGGGCTCTTCAATCACAATGCCCTCTCTTCTCCTTGGGGTGGGGGACCCTCCATTTCTGGAGTATCCTCGACCACACGCTTACCGGCCCGGATCTCTTCTCTCCGGGCCTCCTCAGCATTAGCAGGCTGGCCCACAGTTGTTCTGGCTCGGCGGGTGGCTGTAGTCCTCACACGCTGAAGGCTGGCGAAGACATCCACCCCACGCCATGCAAGAAAATTGGTTGAGTAAGAAACAAAAAATGGAATAAAGTTAAAGAAAAAAATTCAGGAGTTACAAAGTATGCACCTTGGGCCCCAGTTTCTCTAGGCCGCTCCGGAGGACTAGCCGTCGCCAGGGATGGCCTCACCTGCTCCATTTGCACAGGCTGCTATCCCTGCTCATGAGTTTGTCCCCTTTCAGCCCTTGGTGGGCTCCTCTCAGGTTCCTCCTCGGCCTCCTCTTCCACCACCACTGCCTCTCCCTCGGCCGCTTCTCCGGCCTCAGGATCGGCGGGTAGGGCAGACCGCAGACCGGTCGCGGCTAGACGGGCCTCAGTAGCCAAGATCTCGATCCGTCTGTCTCTAGGGTCCATGGCCTGGATGTTGTCCAGCCGGCAGACAAAGGCAGCCGAAAGTCGACCAGCGGAAGGTCGGTTCCCTGAATAAAGGAAAAATCAAGGTCAAATAGACCCAAAAAAAAAGAGAAGAAGAGGAAGAAGGAAAAGGAAGAATGCACTTACGAAAGCTAAATGTGAACTCTGAAGGGGTATGGAGGACGGAATCCTCCACCCCGACGCGAGCTTGCCACTCGCCACTCGCCACTTATCCTTCCACTCCTTTAAGGATTGTGGAAGGCCTTCAACCAGCCCGTCTAGGTACCCAGGCCTAGTGTGCACATAGTACCACCCTGATGGCTGGCCCCAGCCCAGCGTCGATGGGGTCACCTTCCAGACGAACAACTCGTTCATCTCAGCGAATCGGGGTCGGGGGTATCCTTCCAGATGGAATAGCACCAGTAGTCCAATAATTCGACCCCAGGACAGGGGGTGCACCTGGGACAAAGAAAGACCCCATTTGCGAAACTACCGAGTGAGCACCACCGTTTGGTCCCAAGGGGTGTGAGTGTAAGGTTTAGAAGGGGGGTTGAATAAACCTTACCAACTTTTCGATTTAGTCCTTTTAAATGTTCGAGTTGATACTTCACACAAATTTGTGTCCTTGGTGGACACTAATTTAGTTAATCGGAGAGTTAGTCACTCAAATGCAGACTGATCGAGCCGTTGATAGAATAACTCAACTATTAAGACTAAAGACTTAGCTCGATTGTGGTTTGTTTTCAGTGGAAGACTTAACACCCTTAAATTTGGTTTAGTTTTGATTTAATACTTGGTTTTAGCACTTAGAGATTATCAAGTGGATAGCAAATTTATCACAGATTAAACAAATAAGATGTAGGAATTAAAGTCTTTGAAATGTAAATGACACAATAAGTTTTTATAGAGGTTCAAGATGGGGTAATTCTTCTACTCCTCTCTTCTCCAACTCCCGGAGGAATCCACTAAGTATTGATCGATATACGAGTGGTAATGTCCCGATACAAGTTTTGATCACACAAACACTTGATCCTTTGGGACTCGGTCACCGAGATGCCTTGATCACGCAGTGGCTTCTCGTATGACTCGAAACTTTCTTCACAGGGCAAATTGCCTTGCTACTACAACCCACTTGCTCAAGCTCCTTGGATTTGATCACGAAGCCCTCCAAAAACTTGAGACCGGTTCGACCTTGAACCTTCCTACAATCCTCCGTGGAATGTAGATCCCTTGATTCTTCAAAAATTTCCTATTCAACTGATTGAAGCTATCTTTCCTTCACAGGTGAGTGTTGGATTGATTTTCTTTGTAATGTAGGCTTGAGGATTGATCTTGAATGATTTGAGAATATCTTAGGTCACAGCTTCAAATGTTTGTTTGAATGTTCGTGGTTCGTAACCTTCTCTCAGAGTCATTCCTCAGCCTTTTATAGTGATCTTTCAAAAATATGCCCGTTGAAGAGATAGGCTTATTTTTGAAAGTCACTTGTGGTCGTTGGCTTTGTCATGTTGCAGTCCTTGGAATTGCCACTTTCTTGTATGAATTGTTCTTGACTTTCGTAGTTCTCGACATGGTGCGATGCTTCCCATTGGTTTATTCCTTTTGCACACTTCGGGATCCGAGCACTTCAAGAAAGGTAGTATGGAGATATTACTTGTTTAAGTAATTCTCTTGACTTAAATAAACGGATCTCTTTCATTGTTTGACTTGACCGCATTTTCTTAACATCCCCAGGTGACTTTGAGTCGCTTCCAATCATTTGATGACTCTTCTCATCACTTCAACCTTGAGACTTGGTCATGTCTTGAGTTAACTTGACGATATTTCACTCACCGTTTGCATCTCACCGCACCTTGATCGAGTTCCCGTCTTATCTTCTTTGCCATACTCACCGCCTCGCAATGAGTCTTCCTTCTAGTCTCCGGTTGTCTTCTTGCATGTTTAGGCATAGTGACTTAACTCGGCTTTGATCACCCTATCTATTACAATGCGCTTTACAACAAAAAATGGGGTGCCAACTTCCTATTCTAAGTTTTGCATGGCATTCATCAAAATCTACAAAATGATTTCCCAACAATTTCCCCCTTTTTGATGATGCCAAAACATAAAACATACATCAATAATTTAAACAACAAAGATACATACAAGCATATGTAGAATCACGTAATGTGTGTTAGAATCGATCTTTTATTGATCATAACATTATTGTTCTTTACATAGCTGTTTACAAGGTGTATCAGAGCTTAAACTAACAAAAATGTATCAGAGTTTAACCGGGGCTTAAGCTAACCATGCTGTTCTATATTTACACAAGTATAGAATTTGTACAGTTTTGTATAGAGTACAAAAGACTTACATAATGTGTATTTACATAGTAAAATACATGAAGGGGTGGACAACAACACTTCATCTCCTTCATCGCTTCCTTCTTTCATCTTCTTCACTCTATCTTCTCGATCTTCTTCTCTTTTTCATCTCAAATTTTCTTCTTCTTCTTTTCATACGCCTTCCGAGCGAGCTTCATCTCTTCTTAGTTTCTCTTGTCTCTCATCCAATAGCTGAGTTTGTCTTTTATTTTCTTCTTCAATTCTTTTCACATACTCAAAGATTGTTCTTAGCCACTTGCAGATTAGTTACTTCATCAAAACCACCCGGCCAAGATCCCTCCTTTCTTGCCTGGATCTATGTACTCAATGTTTTTGGGCAGAGATCTAGGTCCAAACCTCTTCCTCCACCACCGCTTCTTCCACTACCTCTCGGGCGTGTATTGTCTTGGGGTCTTCTTCTTCCCAGTGACTAGCGGAGTGACCAACAGAGACCGTCGGTAGTCTGCTTTGCTGTCGCCTTCTTCACATAGTGTGAGACCCTTTTCCCAAGATACAAGTCCCGTGCTTGAGCCATGGACATGTTTACAAAGTATCCTTTAGATGCGGCGTTTTAAATTCATCAATTGATCTTGGCTCGATTCGGCATCGAGATGGCATAAGTGTCTCTGTCTCATCAATGCCTCCATATTGTTTCGTAAATATCCATAACTCGGGCATTCATCCTTCCTTCCACTTCCTCCATCCCTCGCTTCAATCGTCTTTCTCTTTTCGACCATTGGTACAACAGTGTTGGAGTGGCGAGTCACTTGGAGTTTGGCTTTGATAATATCACCGTGACAAGACTCTGTTGGGGGTTTTAGCAATCATCAAGGTCACATATTTCGATCCTTCCCCTCAACAGACTTCCCTTTCTTTTCTCTTGATACTTCCTCGCTTGTCTTTCCCTTCACAAATGTTCCTCCTTCTCAACTTCGATCCCTTCACTTTTTTTAGGTATTCCTCTTCCCCTTTTTGGCATCATCAAAGGAGAGAGGAACCCCGAAACAAACTAGGGAGCAGAAGTCGAGTCTCCATCGATAGCCGAGTTCGCTTCGAGTCGGCCAAGGAGTATGCTTTGCACGAAATTGACGAGTAGCGTTGGATTCAACTTTAATCAACTTCATCTCACCATGAGAAGACTGAATTTGCGATCCATGTTTTCTTCCATACGCATGAGCTCATTCTTATTTTGCTCACGCAAGCCTTTATCTCAACATTGTGAGATTCATGCATTTGCTCAATGTGTTCTTTCAATTTTGTCTTTGCATCATCATTCTCACTCGCCGGACCAACAACTTGTTGAACAATGTTCAAAATATCTAGCTTGTTCCACATGCATTGTTTCTTCTTTGTTGCCACCACTCCCGGATTCTCGACTATTATGCCTCTCAAGTCGGCAGGTGAGGTTGGCATCCCCATTATCCGATCTCATGTCCATCGAGGCCTGGTGCCTCTCCATTCGTTCAATTTCAAAAATAATGCTTTGAACACCTCCCGAACTTCGCTTGTTCCTCTGTTTTAGCCGACGGCCAAGCATCGCCAAAATCATAGTCACCGAACGATGGTGTCGATGGAATGACAGATCTCGTCCGTGGAAGCATTCGAGATCTCTTTTCTCGATTCTTCGGGAGGTCGGGTACTTCCAGAGAGAAGGGAAAATATTCTACAAAGGGATCATCACGGGCAACTGGGATTTGTTCAATGATGATGTGGTGCTCGTGAGGTTCCTTGTGGAGTCGAACTCATTGCGGCTTGGGGAGCTGCGCGGGGACTCTGTTTGGTGGGTCTGTTGTGAAGTTGACCCATCTTGCCGAGCCTCGGCTATCTCAACAGCTTCATCGGTCTCACCGGTTTTTCCAAGTGAGTTGATCGGTCCTCGGCCTTATCGAGCGTCATCGGACGATGATGAGATTTCCATGGGTGGCTCATCATCAAAGTTGAAAGTTTGACGTAGTCTCGAGGTCGGACTTACTCGTGGTTGGAACATCCTCACCGCGTGTTTTGGATCATCCACAGGGGGATGACTCAACTTCATCGTCTCCTTCCGATCCCGAAAGGTTACATCGATTATCCTGGGAATCGTGAAGTGCACTTATCTCATTTTTCTCGATGGATCAATGATAGCAGGAGGGATGTTCTCAGTACTTGACTTCTTTTACCCTGGAAGTCTCAACCTCCCGTGGCCTTCATTACCTCCTCGTAGTCTCAATCTGCAATGAGGCCTTGACATCCTTTTCGACAAAGGTCACTGTCTTAGGGTCTTCATGGGTGGCATCCATTGGAGTCTCAACTCCATGGATTGCACTTTCGTCGCCAGTGTTAACTCCCATGGCTGTTCCTTCTTGTGCCTCGACCGCATCAACAACGTTATTAGCCTTGAGTAGTTGGCACCTCACCGAGACAGTCTCAATCGCCGAGCCTCGTTGATAACAACTTGTCAAGCACTTTATGTTTGTTCCTTTTCCACTTCGCCTCCTAGATTCATTGTGGAGTCGGCTACAACATTCTCCGACCTTGCACGCAGTGGAGGGAGTTTCCGTCACCGGCATACCAAATGAGTGACTTGGAATGGGGTCACTCGTCTCTCCGGACTCTCGGTTGTTCCCATTGAGTATTCACCGTTGGGGCGGTGGTAAGACACCTTTATTAAGGGTTGGCTCAATCAGGGTCCCCACTATCCCGCCATCGCTAGTTCCCTTAATTCCTTCTTCCGAGTGAGTGGGAAGTGGTGGCGGAACCACAGTGGCAATATGTTTGCACCACTCCCATTGGGTCTATCTCCACCGTGTTTTGGAGGACTCTCCTGGTCCCTCCATTATTCTTTGCTCATGAAGGATTCTCGATTCTTCCATTGCTTCTGCATTTGCAACTCTTCCGTGGCGTGAGTGGGGTCCAGTCCTCATCACTTTCTCGATAGGGCGTCAAGGTGAGGATGTGTATGTTCTGTGGTGCCCGTTATAGGGCGAGATCTTTGGCCTTCTTACGTGCCTCTCTCGCGTCCTCACCGCTTTAGCCCATTCATTTTCTTTTTCGAATTTCCAAAGTATATTCATGCAACTATCCTCGTCAAGGGCTTGCAACACTTTGTGTCCACCTCAAGAAATCAAGAGTTCTTCTTCCTCAAAAATGAACTCGGATTTTCAAACCGCACTCTGGATAGGCTCAACTCCATTTTCTCCACTCTCGCAGACGATTTTGAATGTCCGGATACAATGGAGACTTCCATTTTCATCATTCTCTTGCTGGCCCTCGTTTCCGGTATTAAGGGTAGCATACTTGTTGCCAACACCTTCAAAGAAATTTCTCTTCTGGTGGAGAGACAACCCCTGTTAACGGGTGATTTGGTTGTCTCAGCTGTGCCTTGTTCCTCAGCTGTTCTGTCTACAGCTGGGTCATCGAGTTGTCTCTGCTGATCAGCCACAACAGACTTGGCCGTTTCATCAATCACGCCTGGAGACTCTACTTCTCCGAGTAGTCTCGGGTATCTTTTCGGTGAGTGGTCGACTCGGCCCGCTTCTCAAGCTCGGACGCTTGAAAATTCTTCTCCTTCTTCTTGTTTGCAACAGAGGGATTTACCGGTTCGACAAGGTTTCTCCCGAGTCTTGGGCGGCGGGGGCCGTCTTTGTTTTTTCTTACGAGGAGCTAGCCGTCTTGGCTTATCGTTCTCCTCTTCTTGATGACCGGAGAAGGTATTTGAGATTCTTTTTCTCCGCTTGCGGCTGCAGGGCGGAGACACCTGCTGCGGGGCGATTGACTTCAGCTGCAGGGGCGGAGCACATTTATTTTTCTTTCTTTGCAGAGCAACCAGTTTCTTCTTAGCACTGCAGGGCAACCTTCTTCTTTGGTGGAGAGGAGACAGTTGTATCTTGAGTGGTGATTCTCCCTCACTCGTGACGCTCTCTTAGCGTATGCTCTCTTCTATGCGCCGAGAGGTTTGATCGAAACATTCTCTTGTTTACATGGAACGCCTTTCCATGTCGAAGAGGGACTTTCTTCACTTCCATTATTCGCCAATTACCAGGCCGTATCCCGAGATCCTCCAAATGTTCCATCCTCCTTGAAGGATTTGTTCCCTAATATCCGCGTAGTCTGCTTTGTAGACAAACTCGGCCCGCTTTACTTTCTTTTCTTCAATGATCGCAAATGGCCATTACGATCAATTTTGCTTTGACATTGGTCAAAGTCCAAATTTGATGTCTATGCATTTGGCAACGATGTCCAACAATTTGTGGTAGTCCTCCTTCAAGACCTCTTGTTAGTTGTGTAGACTATCTTTTCAAGACAATCGGTCTTGGCTACTTCCTTCCAAGTAGCGGCCAAGTCAACAGCAGCTTCATTGATTTCTCGTGCTCCTCCTTCCGCCGTAACGGCGGTGTTACGCCAAATCCTTGGCGTAATGATGAACTCCTTCCCGTGAACAGGAGGATTTGATCCCCTTATCGTGAATCTCGGCATTTACGTAGAACTCGTGCGACCTCTTCCACATAGGTCATCGGAAACTCCATCGTCAGAAATGGTTTTACCCCAGACGTTTCGAGTTTTTCAGCGATCTTCTTTACGAGGGCGTCATCGGACCCCTGTTTGACCATACCCTCGAAATCCACAAAGAGACCTGGTGTGGATTTACTTTCCTAGCTTGACAAAATCATGAGTAGATGCCATTTTTCAAGATTTCACCGAATGAAACTTAGAAGGTGATTTGAAGATTGATAGGGTTTTGAGAGAGTTTTTGCCTTTGCTTCTGAGAGAGAGAAATGAACAGTTTTTGGTAATGTGTGAGAGAAACGGACGAAAGAGTTTAAATATGGTTCATGAAAGGACATGCGGGTGGTTTTTGAAATGTGATCGAAATCAACGGCTTAGATTTTGCACGCCGATTAGCATTTAATGTCTCGTATTTAATGCGGCAACATTTATATCCAATCATGAGCTTGGTGTGCGGCTTTTGCCTGTACACATCATTATTATGCTGACGTCATTCTTAAAAACCTTCCCGCTTAGTAAAAATGACTGCAATTTTGTTACTTTGCTCATAAATGTTTCAGCTTATCCCTTAGCTGATTTAACTCTTCTTCTCACAGTTCTCCTAGTGACTCAGATGTCAACTAACTCGGTACAACCTGTCTTTCCGATCTGATTCACTTAGCCGATTTGAGAGTTCACTCTTTTTCCTTTTCGTGTTTCATTTCTTTTCTTTGAGTCTTCCGAGTGTCACCACCAATTAACCCTAACTCATGCTTGAGTTCTTCAAATCTTGACTCACATAATGGTTTTGTGAATATGTCAGCCAACTATTTATCAGTTGAAATATATTCCAAGGTAATGTCCTTCTTTTCAACATGATCTCTTATGAAGTGATATCTGACATCGATATGCTTTGTTCTTGAGTGCAACACAGGATTTTGAGTGATTGCAATTGCACTTGTGTTATCACACATGATTGGAATTTCCTTTTCTTCAACTTCATAGTCTCTCACCGCTTGCCTCATCCATAGGACTTGGGCACAATCACGCCCAGCCTGACTATTTATTTTGCTTCAAATTTGTAGAGGTGGCTATTGAATTTTTCTTTTTGCTAAACCAGGAAATTAGCCTATTTCCAAGCATTTGACATGTGCCTGAGGTGCTCTTCCTGTCAACTCTACATCTAGCATAGTCAGAGTCTGAATAGCCAACTAGTTTGAATCCACCTTCCTTTGGATACCATAAGCCAAATTCTTGGCTTCCTTTCAAATATCTCAAGATCCTCTTGGCTGCGATCATATGGCTTTCTTTTGGAGCAGATTGAAATCTTGTACATACACCTACATCAAAGGTGATGTCCGCCCGCTTCTTTGTGAGATAAAGCAATGATCCAATAAGTGCTCAGTATCTTGTTTGATCTACGGCTTGCCATCCGCATCCATGTCCATTTTGATGATGTATTCATTGGTATTTTCACGAAGACTTCTCTTCCATACCAAATTTCTTCATTAAATCTCTGGTGTATTTTGTTTGACTTATGAAGGTTCCATCCTTCAAATTTGTTTCACTTGAGTCCAAGGAAGAATGTCGCCTCTCCCATCATGCTCATTTCGAATTTGCTTTGCATGAGGTTTGAAAATTTGTCACACAACTCTTTGTTTGTGGATCCAAAAATGATGTCATCCACATATATTTGAACAAGCAATATGCTCTTCTTGTCTTGAATTATGAAGAGTGTTCTATCCACTTTTCCTTTTGTGAATCCGTTCCCGATCAAGAATTATGACAATGTGTCATACCATGCTCTGGTGCCTGTTTCAATCCATATAGAGCTTTCTTGAGTTTGTATACCTTATCTCCAAGAATCTTCTCGCTCAAATCTTGGAGGTTGTTCAACATATTCTTCTTCTTCAATAAACCATTAAGGAATGCACTCTTTACATCCATTTGATATGCAATAAAATTCTTGTGAGTCGTATAGGCAAGAAACAACCTTATAGCTTCCAATCTTGCTACAGGGGCAAATGTTTCATCAAAATTTATTCCTTCTTCTTGGCAATATCCTTTGGCTACTAATCTTGCTTTGTTTCTTACCACGTAACCTTCCTCGTTCATCTTGTTTCAAATACCCATTTAGTGCCAATAACATTTTGATGGGTGGGTCTTTGAACCAATTCCCATACTTTATTTCTTTCAAACCGATTCATCTCTTCTTGCATAGCTTGAATCCAATGTGTGTCATCCAATGCTTGTGACACATCTTTAGGCTCTATTTGTGAGATAAAGCATGTGAACATAGCTTCTTGTTGAGTTCGGATCTTGTTTTGACACCTTCTCTTATATCTCCAATGATTAGTTCTGGATGGTCTCTCGGCCATCTTACATCAAGTTGGAGTAAGTTAACTGATTCGATCGTCTTGCAGCTATGTTGCTTTGATCAGCTCTCTCGTCATCATTTAGCCGCAGATTTTCCGATTGTTTTTGAGACTCGGCTATCTCATCTACATCCGAGTTTATAATTCCAACTTCGGCTTGACATAGATAGGACTCTTCGCATGGTTGGTTGATTCAACTTATCACCGGTGACTCTTCAATGTCTTCTCCATTTACATTTGGCTCATCAAACACCACATGAATGGATTCCTCTGTAACCATAGTCCTCTTGTTGAGTACTCTGAGGCTTTGCTTTCACCGAGTATCCCAAGAAGATACCTTCATCGCTTTAGCATCAAAAGCCTTCAAATTATCTTTGCCATTGTTATGGATGAAGCATTTACATCCAAATATTCTAAAATATGCAACATTTGGTTTTCTCCCCCCCAAATCTCATAGGGAGTCTTCGCCACCGTCTGCTTATCATGCATCTATTTTGAGTGTAGCATCTTTGTGTTTATTGCTTGACCCAAAATCTTTTAGGTAGCCCCTGTTTACGCTAACATGGTCCTTGCCGCTTCTTTGAGAGTTCTATTCCTTCTTTCTCGCAACTCCATTCTCACAGTTTGTAGTCCTTGCCGCAGATAATTCATGACCAATACCATTTTCAATACAATACGAGTTATTATACCATTTACAAACTCGGTTCTTCTCATCGATCTTATTTTGATAATGTTTTGACTCTTCTCATTTTGAATCCTCTTCATCACCGTGTGGTAGTTTCGTAGAGTTTCTTTCTTCTTACACATGAATATTGTCCATGTATATCTTGAGTAGTCATCTACTACCACCAAGGTGTATTTCTTCCCACTTATGCTAGTTGGTTCAACTGGACCAAATAGATCCATATGTAGCAGATGCAATATTCTTGTTGAAGATGGACATGTCTTTTCTTTGAATGATGATTTGATTTGTTTTCCCATCTGACATGCATTACATACACTTTCCTTATTGTATACTGAGTCCGGAAGTCCTTCCACAAGATTACTTCGCAAGCTTGTTAATTGTCTTGAAATTCAGGTGACCCAGCTTCTTATGCCACAACCAACTTGATTCGGCTGTGCTCTTTGTTAGTAGACAAGTGCTTGGTGTTGTAGTTGACCAATCTACTACATACATGTTCTTTTGTCTGCATCCTTGCAACACAACCTCATTGGATTCAGTGTCCTTGATTTGGCATATTCCCATGTTGAATCCAACATTATAGCCTTTGTCACGAGTTGGCTAATACTCGCCAGATTGAATTTGAGTCCTTCAACATATGCAACATCCGTGATTTCTAATCCATTTTCTTGATGGATCCAATGCCTCTTATTTCTCCTGGAGCTTCATTTCCTCCAAATATGACTTTTGCTCCTTTGACATCCTTGAATTTTGATAGATTTTTCTTGTTTCTGTCACGTATGCGGAATGCCACTATCCATGTACCAGGTTCCTTGGCACTCACTTGTTCCTTTAACCTCGCAAACAAGGAAATTATGTTTTAGGTACCCATATTTGTCCGGGTCCTGAGGGGTTAGTATTGTGAGATGATCCAACCAACCTATAGCCAACTGATTTGACTCTAAGGGGTTGCCATCTATAAGTGCCATACTCATAATTAATTTTGGAAAATTGCTTGGGGATTCTAGGTTCATACAACTCTCTTTTGTCTGTATGCTGTATATATGTGTTTTAGCAATTGCCTTCTTTGGGTAGTTGTGATATCTCTCGAGTGTAGTGCCTAGGTGCATATGTTTGCTGATGAAAGCTCTTATACCTTTGGAATGGCCTTTCTTTGAGTTCTGGCCTTTGCCATTTGGGCTTATATTCCATAGGTCTTTGCTGATAGTTCACGTTATTCCAATCAACTTGGCTTGGGTACATTCTACCATTCCCTTCATATATATTTCTTTTATAGAACTTCCGGGGTTTTTGGTAGCTCTGTTTCTTCTTTACAGAGTATTTTCTGTTTGAAGTTTGCTGAGGAAATCGACTGGATTTCTTCTCAGTTGTCCTCTCAGCACACTCAACTGGTTGTTTTCCTTTTCCCTTACATCCAAGGCCAGTTTGCTTGTGATTGTGCTTTGGAATAAATGTGTGTGCACTATTTGGAGTTTTGGATTTTTGAGATACTTCATTACTTGAAGATCCTTTTTCCAAAATCACTTTTGGAGCTTGACATAGCACAGAGGAATTAAATCCTAAGCCTGTCTTGTCTCCACATTCTCTTTGACTCATAATAAGATCATCCAATGATTTAGATGCCTTAGTGAATGAGGCAATCACATTTTTGAGGTCATTCTCCTCTTTTCTATTGCAGTTATCTCTGCTATTAGCTTCGCATTTTCAGCCCTTATAATTTCATTTTCATCGCTATTTGACTTAGGGTACTCGGCTCCTTAGTCACCGTGAGTTTTTTGACATTTAAGCGATCGTTTTCCTCATTTAGAAGTGTGTGTGAGGATTTAATGTGTTCAAAGTCTTTCATCATTTTGCCTAATGAATCATAAAGATCGGTGGGTGATGAAGTGTGTGTGTCACAATCACTATCACTAGAATCCGAGTGTGATGAGTCGAGTGTACCTCATCTTCTTGGTCAAGTTGGTCTTGTTCCTTAGCCATCAAACAGATCAAGCCTTCTTCTCTTAGAGTCACTTGAGTAGTCGCTTCACTACTCTCGAATCACCGTGTGTCTCTTGACTTGGCTGTCTCGGCCGATCTGCACCAACATTGCCTTTTTCTTTTCTTATCTTCTTTCTCTCAAGACCTTTCTTTCTTCTTCATTCCTGTATTTGTTGACTACGGGATATCGGCAATCAATGGCATAGTAGACCTGGTTGCCTGCGGTTCAAAGATAGATTTTCAACCTTTTGATCGACTCTTTCCATTCTTGGATTGTCGGCTCTTTGATATTCACTTTTTGATGCTCTGTTTTCTTGGTTGGCCTATCTTCCCTTGACTTGGAAGGAGCCGAGTGTCTTCGGAGGATTCGCCCTTGCCTCTCTTGTAGTTCTTATTGAAGAACTTGTTAAACCTTTTAACCATCGTGGCTATTTCCTCAATGACTTCTTTGACCTCGTCAATTGCCATCCTTAACAATTAGAGCAGCTATTTTTTTTACATCCTGTCTCTTCTTGGTCTTTTCTTCTCGGCAAATTCGTAGGCTTTAAGATCCGAGAATAGCTCATGGTTGGATGTCTTGGATAGGTCCATGGAATGTCTTAGTGCCATGACCTTCATTTCCCATTCACCGAGAGACTTTTTAGGATCTTCATACACATTTCCTTCTCGTGTATATTTTTTTCCAAGTGCGAGATAGCTCGTTGGTAATTTCTATGAACCGAGCATCCAATTTATCAAGGTCTCTCTCTGCGATCATTTTGAAATTCTCAAATTTCTCAGACAACCACTAATAATTTATTTTCCTTGATTTGCTCTCGAGCCTTTACAAATCAATGTTAGCTTGTCCCGCATTTGTTTAGCCGTTTTGCATGATTTCACTTTATTGAACATGGCTTTGTCCAAGGTTTTGTAAAGAATGTCCTTGGCCACATTCTCCAGGTTATATCTTTTCTCATCATTTGTCCATTCACTCTTGGTTTTTCAACCATAGGTGTGCAGGGAGCAACATCCTCTTCACCTTCATGCGACTCTCCTTACAACTGTGTTCACTTTTAAAATTTGCAGTGGCCCATCCTCTATCACTATCCACATCTCATCATGTAATGCTGACAGATGAGCCTGCATACGAATTTTCCAATCATCAAATTCTTCAATTGTGAACATAGGTATGCGTGTCAAATTTGCTTCCATGATAATAACTTTTGATGGTAAAAGGAGTTTTTGAAAACTTAAGTGCTAAAACAAACTTTGAAAAATTTAGAGATCTAGTTCAGTAACCAGTGCGGAAGGCTCAATGAACCAACCGCTCTGATACCACTTGTTGGTCCCAAGGGGTGTGAGTGTAAGGTTTAGAAGGGGGGGTTGAATAAACCTAACCAACTTTTCGATTTAGTCCTTTTAAATGTTCAGAGTTGATACTTCACAGCTGTGTCCTTGGTGGACAGCTAATTTAGTTAATCAGTAGAGTTAGTCACTCAAGAGACTCGACTGAGCTGTTGATAGAATAACTTAGCTATTAAGACTAAAGACTTAGCTCGACTGTGGTTTGTTTTCAGCGGAAGACTTAACACCCTTGAATTTGGTTTAGTTTTGATTTAATACTTGGTTTTAGCACTTAGAGATTATCAAGTGGATAGCAAATTTATCAGCAGAGTTAAACAAATAAGATGCAGGAATTAAAGTACTGAAAATAAGATGCAGGAATTAAAGTACTGAAATGTAAATGACAAAATAAGTTTTTATAGAGGTTCGAAGATGGGGTAATTCTTCTACTCATCTCTTCTCCAACTCCTGGAGGAATCCACTAAGTATTGATCAAGATATCTGAGTGGTAATGATCCGAGATACAAGTCTTGATCACACATCCGACTTGATCCTTTGGGACTCGATCCGGAGATGCCTTGATCACGCAGCTTGGCTTCTCGTGCGACTCGGCTTCTTCTTCACAGGGCGTTTGCCTTGCTACTACAACCCACTTGCTCAAGCTCCTTGGATTTGATCATCGAAGCCCTCCAAAACTTGAGACTGGTTCGACCTTGAACCTTCCTACAATCCTCCGTGAAATGTAGACCCCTTGATTCTTCAAAAATTTCCTCTTCAACCGATTGAAGCTATCTTTCCTTCACGGTGAGTGTTGGATTGATTTTCTTCGTAATGTAGGCTTGAGGATTGATCTTGAATGATTTGAGAATATCTTAGGTCACAGTTCAAATGTTTGCTTGAATGTTCGTGGTTCAGGTAACCTTCTCTCAGAGTCATTCCTCAGCCTTTTATAGTGATCTTTCAAAATCTGCACGTTGAAGAGATCGACTTATTTTTGAAAGTCACTTGTGGTCGTTGGCTTTGTCCTTTTGCAGTCCTTGGAATTGCCACTTCCTCGTATGAATTGTTCTTGACTTTTCGAGTTCGACATGGTGCGATGCTTCCCATTGGTTTATTCCTTTTGCATGCTTCTGGGACTGAGCACTTCAAGAAAGGTAGTATGGAGATATTACTTGTTTAAGTAATTCTCTTGACTTCTATGCAACGGATCTCTTTCAGTTGTCTTGACTTGACTGCATTTTCTTAACATCCCCAGGTGACTTTGAGTCAGCTTCCAATCATTTGATGACTCTTCTGTCACTTCAACCTTGAGACTTGGTTGTCTTGAGTTAACTTGATTGATACTTCACTCAGTTGCACCTTCAGTCGAGTTCCCGTCTTATCTTCTTTGCCATACTCAGCTGCCTCGCAATGAGTCTTCCTTCTAGTCTCTAGTTGTCTTCTTACATGTTTAGGCATAGGCGACTTAACTCAGCTTGATCAGCCCTATCTATTACAATGCAGTTTACAACAAACAATGGGGTGCCAACTTCCTATTCTAAGTTTTGCATGGCATTCATCAAAATCTACAAAATGATTTCCCAACACCAGCGGTAGTGGGAATCGCAACCCATACAGGAGACTGGGGACGTGTACGGCCATACACCCCTCCGGCGGGTGCTCGGGGCACTCCACACCGTCCAGCAACCAAAAGTGTATGCTAACCGGAATTCTATACTTCTGACGGAGGGCCGCTAGTTCTGGAATCATCAACATGTTGGGTATGTCATTTAGGTTGCAAGGCTTCCACCGAGTCTCCACGCGTAGCCGGGGTCCTCCTCCCCGTCTGCCATCTCCATGACGATGGCTCCTATGCTCTGCGGGCCTTACAGCCCCCGAACCCTCGGAGGCCTCATCAACCTCCTCCTTATGCTCGCGCTCGTGCTCTTGGGGGTCCATTTCTTCTTCCTCCTATCGTTGATTGTTTTGGGGACCGGTATTTAAGGCTTCTTCACTGGAATCTCCACGGGCTAACCCAGGCTCATAGAAAATACCCTCTCGATAGATGGTGACTGGCAAAGGGTCAAAAATCGTGTGCGTTTGTTCTAGTGGATTCTCAACTGGAGGCGTATGATTTGAACTTGAAATCTCAATAACACTGGGGCTGTGAGATGGAGTTCTTCGAACTGGAGAAAAAGAAACAGAGGGGTCAGAAGGAGGATCTTCGATTTTAACCCCAACACTGTAGCTACGACTCTGACTATCTTTGAAAGAAGACATGTATTTGAAGCAAAGAAGAGAAAGAGGGTTTTTGGAAAAAATACCTAACTCTGAAGTCTCTGAACTCTAAGGACCGACTCGAAATTTTTGCTCGCTCTCAAGGATACTGCTCGGAAGACTATGGATGCAAAAGTGTAGAATGCAGGATGAAAGATGTATTTATAGGTTAAGTCCCCTCGAAAAATGAGACACCAACTCAAAAGACTTGTCCTTTCAATTCAAAAACTGTCAGAAACGTCACATCCCCACGTACCACTGCCAGAGCTGTCCAAACTCTTCGGTGCACAGAGTTGGTCCAACCAAGAGCCGCCACGTTTCCGCCATCATGATACTATAATTATTGCGCCGTTTCAGGCATTAACTGCTAAACGACAGGTGTTAGGGAAGGGTGACTTTTGAGGATTCCTCTTCCCCATTAAAAGCTCATGATTAACATTAAAGTTTAAATCCGACTTCAAGAATCCTTCCCTCGGAATTAAACTTGGGGGCCATTGATGACACCCGAGCCGAGCTAGAAGCAAATTAGTCCACGTGGCCATTCATCACATGTGTATGTGGGATGCGTGGGGCAACACGGACGGAGCCGGTGACATCAGCAGCTGACCTGATGACGTCTCCAATGATGACATGGCGCGAGTTGCCATGGCGGGAAATTTATGGCGGGAAATTCAAAGGATAACCATCCAGTTAAGGAAGGCTAAGGGCATCATTAGGACGAGTAAGCTGACACTTGTCAGCATAACAAATAGATGAGTCGACAAGTGGCAAACACTTGGCCAGCATGCGCGCTTAGAGAAGGACAAGTGTCCCTTTAAAATTATTTTAGTATTAAGTGTAATAGTGATTATTTAAAACCCACTAATGAGATGGGTATAAATAGGAATCATTTACGAGGAAGAAGACAAGGGAGAAATACTACAGAAAAATGATTGTAAAATTACAACTTTAAGAGAATACCGACCAGAAGCTTTTATCTTGGTCTTTATATAAAAAAGGCAGAATTAGCCCCGAACTTGAACTTATTCGCATTTCCACGTATTACATTCCCATATATTTTTGCTTGTTGACCAAAACGCACGTCAACAATTTTAAATAAAAGTTAATACTATTAAATTTCAAAGCAAAAGAAAACAGAGAACCAACAATTCTAAGCTTAAACCTGAAATTAATGAAATAAAAGAGGAATTATCTATCCTTAAAAAGGAAATTAAAAATATTCCTGCCACTTCTAATAAAGAATTATGGATAAATGATATTTCTTCTAAAGAAGAAGAAAATGACGAAGAGATAAAATCTCAAGATAAAATAAATCAAATTTCTTCCGTTACATCAGAAAATCTTCCATTACATGAATTGTTTTTTTTCCATTTTCCTTACAACCAAAAACTCATTTCATTAACTCTCTTTTAAATATTATTCAAAAGAAGAAAAATGTATATGTCATTTACAAGAAGAAATTTCTTTTAAACCTTTACAGAAAACTTTAGAATCTCAAAAGATTCGAGAAAAAGTTAAAGGTATTCAAGAAAAAATATTTAAAGATATAAGAGCTGAAATACCAAATACTTTTAACACATGGTAAGTCTACCATATGAACTACATTTTGATGAAAAAACTATTCCTACAAAAGCTAGTCCTATTGCTATGAATCAAAGACATCTAGATCTTTATAAAAAAGAAATTCAAGAATTACTTGAAAAGTGTTTAAATAGACCTAGCAAACGTCTTTGGAGTTGTCGTGCATTTTATGTTTGAAATGGCTGCAGAAATTGAAAGAGGAGCTCCAGGACTGGTTATTAATTACAAACCACTTAATAAAGTGCTAAGATGGATAAAATATCCAATTCCAAATAAAAAGGATTTGCTTAACAAATTATATGAAGCAAAAATATTTTTAAAATTTGATATGAAGTCAGGATTTTGGCAGATACTTCTTAAAAAAGATGATCATTACAAAACATTTTTTACCGTTCCATTTGGATATTACGAATGGAGTGTTATGTCTTTTGGATTGAAAAATGCTCCTTCAGAATTTCAACATAGTATGAATGATATATTTAATCCTTATATGGATTTTACAGTTGAATATATCGATGAAGTTTTTTAATATTTTCAAAAAGTATAGAACAACATTTTAAACATCTTGAAACTTTTATTTATATTATTAAAAAAGTTGGATTAGCAGTATCTACTAAAAAGGTATTGCTGTGCCAAACCAAAATAAATTTTTGTGACATTATATTGAAAATAGATCTATATATCCTATAGAAAAAGCAATAAATTTGTTTATAAATTCCCTGATGAAATAACTATAAAAATCAATTGCAAAGATTCCTTCGAAGTCGAAATTATGTTAAAGATTTCTATAAAAATTATCTTTAGATTTTAAGCTTTTATTTCAAAGGCTTAAAAATAGTCCTGAATCATGAACAAGAAGTCATGCTAATGCGACTAAACGAATAAAAGAAAGAGTTAAGAATCTTCCTTGTTTAACTATTTCACATCCTACATTACTGAAAAAAGTTGAAACAAACGCTTCTGACATTGAATATGGAGGAATTCTTAAACAAAATGATGGATCTAATGAAGATCTTATTAGATATACTTCAGGGTTATGGAACCAGACATAGAAAAAGTATTCTAAAATAAAGAAAGAAATCTTATATATTGTTCTATGTTTTACTAAATTTGAAATTGGTTTTTTAAAGAAATATGTTTTAACAAAAGAGGTTAACAATATGGCATCTAAGCAAATATTTGCTCGATGGCAAGCTATATTATATATCTTGCTTTGAATTCGATATTAAACATATATCTAGAAAATCTAATATGCTACCAGATTTTCTAACTAGAGAATATTTGCAGGGACAATCCCTGGAGACCCGGACGAAAGCCGATGAATAGAAATTCATCTTCTTCAAAAGGTGCTAAAAGCACAAATGAGACTTCTTTAAAGAAAGCAACATAAGACTCTTCTCAAATTAAGAGTGATTTTAATCCAATTAAAAAGTATGAAAATGATGACACTGCATATGATATACAAGTATATCATGATGCTTTTTTCTCAAATAGTCTTAATAAGACTATCGACGGCGAATTAAAATATCATATGATATACAAGTATATCATGATGCTTTTTTCTCAAATAGTCTTAATAAGACTATCGACGAATTAAAATATCCTTATGTAATTTCTAATTGCATGAAATATTGTCCAATTGAAGAAATCCTAATATGCTTACCATGATAGTTCATGTAGCACAATCTTATCTTTTAAAAGATTTACCACCATTATATGGAAAAAAAATTCGAGAATACTTCGAGCCAATTCTAGCTGAACCTAGTTCAGTTTAAATAACTCATATGAATAGAGGAGCAAATGAATATAGCTTCTCAAAATTACTTATTAAAAATATTATACCACCCTCAAATTGGGGACTACAACTGTTTCAAATAAGGCAACTTAATTCTTATAAGGCATTGCCCAATCTCTATAATTATGATGATTATATAAAAGCTTGAAAAAATATATTATATATATATATATATATATAATAACAAACGTTTTGCTAAATTTATTTTCCCGCCCATATAAATGTTGTTAAATTTGTAAAAGACATTTTTTTTTGGTTAAATTAAAAAGGCGTTTATTTAATGGTTAGCCGTCACCGATTTCATGAATCCAATTTTTAGAATTACAATAAGATAATTTCTAAACTTATGCGTTACCATTGATTGTGGCAAGCTAATTCAACTTTCAACTTTCCTTAATTATTATTTATTGAGTAATTGAGGTAATATTGTAAATTTTCCATAAAAAACTTATTTGCCTTTCTTTAATTTTTTGATTGCAGAAAATTAACGTTTCCATTAGATGTGCGATAATAAGGAAAGCTTAAAAGTTGTGGCGCAAGTGAAAAAAGACTTTTCAAATGTACCTAATTACAATAAGTAAATATTTTGAATTTGGTAACTCAATTACATACAAAATCTAATTGTCGTGTGACAATTGCCTTCTGAATTCTAAATTAATTACAACAAATTCAGTTTTCAATTTCACCAAAGCTGTATGAAGAAATTCTTTTTAATAACTGGCCAAGTAAAATATAAACGGTAATTCAGTTAATTTCATAATCAAATTTCGAGATAAAAAATAAACAGATTAAATTAAATTTAAGTAAAATTAATTTTCCAAAAATAGTTTAATTGCTCACCTAAATTTATGTCATTCAATTTCATTATAAACCATCACATTCAAAACGAACTTCTGAAATGCAGTAAACTAATATACAATCTGTTAAATTAAGCTCTACGCTATCAATATCAATGGCACCCTTGATAACTCTCATTCGTGATTTGAATATAATAAAAACACAATGGGTTATTAAGCTTCGTCTTATTCGATTGTATGAAAGCCCGCATACAACGACAAAAATTAAATACAGAGTCTCGAATGGGTCTTTCATGACAACGAGGTGACATGCATTTACATAATTCTTCGTTTAATTTTACAGATATTAACTGATCTAATTTATGTTGTAGGGCGATCGAATTCATGGGGCTGTGAGACGTTTTCAGATTGACCAGTTCAAAAAGATTTGAAAGAAGGTCGTGTTTGTGCTATTCGTGAATTTGTTGTTGCTAACCAAACTGACAAGTACAAAGCCACCACAACCAAGCACAAGATAATATTTTGTGGCAAAACTCATGTTTTTGAAATGTTTGATAATTCGTTCCCAAGATTATTGATCAATTTCAAGAATTTCTCTGAATTGTCTAATGTTGAGAGTGTTGATGAGACACTGTTGTTTGGTATGAGCTTTATATATTTCTAAATTTATTGTAGACATGCAATGATTAAATAAGATGTTTTTCATAGCTTAACTGTTAAATTTTCCAGATGTAATTGGAAGGGTAGTGTCTATGCAGTCTGCACAGAACAAAGAGTTTGGAGGGAAGATTACCAGATTCATCGAACTGACACTAGAAGATTTGGATTAAAATTTTATTAATAAATTTAAAAAAACATTTAATTTTTTTAATATTTAATTTTCAGGAACAATCGTATATGTTGCACACTCTGGGAGAATTATGTAGATATGATCCTAAAGTATCTTGAGACGCAAAATTTAGAGCCCATTGTTCTTATACTGCAGATGTGTCAGACAAAGGTTTTCAGAGGTAATATTGAATATTGAATAAGTATATATTATTACAAGATTAAATTATAAAATAAATATTTATTAGTTTGGGCTTATGGATGTTAATAATTTTTTTTCAGATCAAGTGAAGGTTTTGAATTCGTTTCATGTTACAAAAATAATTGTGGACACCAGCGTTGAAGAAATCATTGATTTTAAACAAAGGTTAAAAATTTATCGTAATTTCTTTTGTTTTGTTGTATTTTAAATTTAGATTATTTACAAATAATTATTTTTTCCTATTTTAGGATTCCTGAAAACAGCACACATACTAGGTCCATCAACTATGTCACAACTCCTTCTACTCGAACTATTGTGGAGGATTTAGAGTCTGAAAACTCTTTCTTTAGGATATTAGATCAGTTGTATAAAAGAGGAGATGTTGCAATTTGGACTTTTATACAAAATAAAATTTATTAATATATTTCTTTATTCATAATATATTAAATTTTATTTATTTTTATCATTTTACAATAGGTTGAATGTTTCTGGATTTGTGCAAAGATAGTTTCTTTTATTGGGGAGTGGTGGTACCTTTCTTGCAATAAATGCCTAAAGAAACTTAAAGAAGCTGGTGAACAATTGAATTGTGCAAAATGTGACAGTCAACATTAGACTGATATTTTTAGGTACAAAATAGAATTTCAAACTGTGGATGAGACATCCTATGCATCTCTACTTTGTTGGGACAGAGATTGTGAGACTTTGATAGGCAAGCCTTGCACATTATTGAGGGAGGAGTCCATCCATGTAATTCTTATTTTTATTTGATTAATTATTGATTTTTTTGTAATTTACATTCAATTTTCTTTATTATTCTGTATTATGACACTATTTTTTTATGATTTTTTTTTTGCTAAGAAACAAAACATCGATGAGAATCCTGAGGAAATTTGTTCGCTGCTTGAGAAAAAAATATTGTTCAAAGTGCAAATCAAGTCAGAGCACCTTCAAAATTATACAGGAGCATTTACAGTTGTCAAGCTCACAGATGATCCTGCTTTGATTTCAAAATATGGTTGCTCTGTTTTTGAGAGTCAGGTATGTTGAAATATTATTGTTACTGTATCTTTAGCTATTGTATACTAAAATTATTAAAGTTTTTTAGGTGTCGGACTTCTTTTCAAAGCTATTCATCACATTTGAAGGTATTGATTTTTTAATGTTTGTTTATTAAAATGGTAGATTAAATATTGAATATTAAATGCATTTTTTAGTTTTAAACTATATAATTGTTTAAATTTTGTTAATCCTGTTTTTTAATTTTTTTTTAGGATTATTCATCAGAGGATGAGGTTAACACCCCAAACAAAGGTGTCAGGAAAACAAGCAAAGGGGTCGAAACTTCTAGTACTTAGCGTGCATTACTTGAGGAATTCTCATCCTCAACCACTTGCAAAAAAATTAAAGAGTATTATCAAAAAGGAAGACGACAAGGATGATTAGAATGGTTTTTTTAATTTTAGTCTACAATCGAACTATGGTTTTTATTGTTTTGGTTTTTTGAACCATACTATTACTTGATTTGACATTATTACTTGATTATATTTGAGTTTTTGTTGTCTCGTTGAAGACACTAATATTTTTGTACTTTAAGAATTCAATTTGAAACAATATTTTGATTATGAGCCCATTGTTGATTAATTGTGTTTTTTAATGGCATCTGACCATAAATTTTATCTTTTTAGATTATAAACAAAGAAAATTTAAAATTTAATAATTATATACCTTAGCAGAAATACCTTAGTAGATATTTAACCACATTAATCTGAATTCCACTCACAAACAAACTATTAAAAATCATATAATGAAGATCCTATTACCAATAGAATTCCACTACACTCACGGTGTAGGGTCAAATGGCTTTGTTTGTTTAGAATCTTCTTTGTATTAACTTAGTATTAAACAGAGCAGTGCATATAAATGAGATAGGTAACCGAATCATAAAGAAATTCATACACAATATAAAGGAATTCGTAAACAGTATAAATGAATAAAAAATGACAGATCTTACTTTTTCATCTAAAAAATTTCATGATTCTGATATGAACATTTATAGAAGATATACTCATTAATGTACTATATGGTAATGAAACTTGACATTGATCATAAAAATGATTTAAATTGAGATATTACGAGGTAATCTTCAAAATCAACATAGTGATCTTCAAAATCAACATAAAAATGGTAATAAAATAATATTCTATATTTTTACCAAGTTTCCTTATTTCAACCGTGCATATAAATGACATAGCTAACATGATCATTTTTCAGTTCAAAGTTAATAAAAAAACAACATGGGCTAATTCAAAGGACAAGAACACAGTAACCAAAAAAACCAATACACAGACAAAAATTTACCATGAGACAACTTAAAGGGCATAATAGTTTGGGCAACAAACGCAGAAGGGATGAACGCAGTTCACGCAGTATTATGATTTGTATTGTTTATCAAGATATATTATATTTAGTTTGCCAATGAAATTTTGAAATCAGTTTTGTTTATCAATTATTCCTAGAATGCTACTTACCTGTGTCTCAAGCTTGCCACAATTATTACATTTCATGTTTTCTTACTATCACTTGACCTGAAAAACAGAAAAATATTATCAGTCAATAACATAACATTATTTAAAAGCCCTCTAAGGCATAAGAACTTTAATATATTCAACGAATGCCATTAAGATGTGTTGTATGTTGATTTGTTTCAACATTAAATATGTTTTTTACTTTTTTTGACCAATTAGACCGCTGCATATATTGCTGGAAATACTTTATGCTCATGTTATATAGAAAGGAAACCACATAATATTAAAGTGATTCGAACATCTTTAACTTAATAAACAAATATAAAATTCTAAAATAGAAAATAAAATTAATAGGATGAAAGATAAATTAAAATTAGAACAGTTAAGATATAACTCTTATCTTTCTTGAATTAATATTTTTCGCAATAGGACAAATAAAATCGAACAAATAATAGTTCACTAAAATTTTGACAGTAAGATAAATTTTCTACCATTGAAAACCCGAATGAACTAATCTACAGTTTATCAAAATAAGATCATTTTTCACTAAAATAGTTCACTATCCTAATAAACACCTTACTTAAAACTTTAGCTGAATATTTTACAATAAAAATAAAAAAACCGTTATATTATTCAAATTTGAACATGAAAAAATTCACAAAAATAGAAATCAGACAAAAGATACATAGGGAAGACTAACAACTTATCTTATTTTTCCGTGTATATCCTTCTCGATCTGGATGTTTTAAGATTTATTTTTGAAACCCCGAATAAACTAATCTGCAATATAAAAAAACATTAAAATACAAAATATTAAAAAAACGATAGTTAATAAAAAACCAGACATAAACAAAGCCACTTATCTTTTTTAGGAAATAACAGATCTGCACCTTGAGTGTTCAGATCTGAAAAAATGGACCAAAAACTCGAAAAAAATCGTTAAAATTTTGAACTTATTAAAAACTGAACAAGTTTTTATCGTCAAAACAAAAGATATGAAAATAATTAGGGAATAAGATAAAATTATCCACATACCCGGACCAAAAATCGGTGGCAAAAATTTAGGTATACTAATTGGTGAAAAAATTAAAAATACTACTTTTAAAATCAATTTCTAGATGATAATCTACAACATAAAAAAAAAGATATTAAAGTTCAAAATATTTAAAAATCTCGACATAAAAAATAACCAGATCTACGAATCGAAGCTTTTTCTTCGGCAATCCTAGTAGTGATATTCATATTAGTTATGAAATTTATTATATTTCTTCTTCTTTTGCAGATCTGGTATTGAGTGAGAACCAAATAAAAAATCTTGCCTTATTGGAAATTGAAAAATTATTGCGAAGTCGTGTTAAGAGTCTACACAATTTTTATTCGATGCCATTTCTGGAAGTTGACAATCTTCAAAACCACCGAAACAAACTGATATACGACGAGTTGCACTATGATCCTAAGGTGCTATTGGTTGAGCACCATAATCTACTTTCCAAACTCAACGATGAACAATGTAACGTTTACTCCAACATAATGCATGCGGTGGTATCCAATAAAGGTGGTATGTTCTTTGTCTAGGGATATGGAGGCACAAGCAAGACATTTTTGTGGAGGACTTTATCTTCGGCGTTGAGATCAAAAGGAGAAATTGTACTAAACGTGGCATCGAGCGGCATATCATTTCTTCTGTTTCCAGGTGGCAGGACTGCGCATTCACGATTTGTTATTTCCTTTACCCCAAATGAAGACTCAACATGCAATATCAATCAGGAGAGTCCGCTTGCGGAGTTGATTATTCGTTCTAAGCTTATAATCTAGGACAAGCACCGATGATGCACAAGTATTGCTTTCAAACACTAGAAGAAACTTTAAGATCTCTTTTAAAACTTGACAACTCGTTGGCAGAACACACACCGTTTGGAGGGAAAACTGTTGTGTTTGGTGGAGACTTTAGACATATATTGCCTATTATACCTAAGGAAAATCGTCAGGAAAATGTGATTGCAACGATTAATTCATCGTATTTGTGGAAAGATTGCACAATTTTAAAACCGACTAAGAACATGCGTCTTCAAAGCTTAAGTGGAACCGATGATTATGCAGATTTGGTGCAATTTTCTGAATGGATTGCAAGCATTGGAGACGAAAAAATTGGAGGATTGAATGATGGTTGTGCAACTATTGATATACCTGATGATATCTTGCTAGAATCTTCTGGTGATCCGATTGCAATTATTGTTGAAAGAACTTATCCGATGTTTAGAGACACCGTTGATGATCCGACCTACTTGAAAGAGAGGGCTATACTGGCATCGACCCTCGATGTTGTTGAGTCTATAAATCAACATATGGCATCTTTAAATTCATCTGAGGGCCAGACTTATTTGAGCTCCGATAGCACTTGTAAAGCCAATTATACGTTGTTGTTTCCCGAGTCACCAATCACAAGGGTTTGGAAATATTAGTTGTCAAGAAATTTATTATTAGATTTTGATGATACCATGTAAAACTTAGAATAGAAAGTTAGCACCCATTTTCCTTGTATTTCTAGTTGTAATAGATAAGACTTCATGAGCTGAGTGAAGTTAGCTATGTTAAAGAATGCAAGAAGTAAACTGAAGACTGAAGTGAAGACCCAAGTGTGTGGCAGCTGAGTGAAGTTAAGATGGAAGGCACAAACTCGACTGAAGGAGATCCAGCTGAGGAACATCTGTGTAAAGGTCGAAGAAGTGTCAGTCAAGTCAGTAAAGAGCCGAGTCTACTAGTTGAACTGACAGCTGAGTCTTTCCTAAAAGGATGGAGTAGACTCAAGTCAAAAGGGTAAAGGCAGCTATCAAGTCAAGTCGTCTGACATTAATCCGTTGGATGGAAGTCAAGGATAATACTCAATATAGTAATAAGTCCAAGCTGCCCTGTCTTAAAATGTTTGGCCCAGAAACGTACAAAAGGAAGAAACCAATGGGAAGAACTGAAGCTTGTGTCAAGCCCTGAAAAGCTGCAGTGTCATTTAATAGGAGGAAGGGTCAACATCACAATGCTGCAGGTCAAAAAAAGACAAGCCAACGAACAAGAAATTGTCATTTTGAAAATAGCCTATCTCTTCAACGGGCAAATTTTCAAATAAACACTATAAAAGACTGATGAAGCATTTGAGAAAAGGTAACCAATCTAACAAGAAATTTCAAACAAGCAAAACCTGCAAATATTATGTCAGCTTATCAAGAAATTCCTCAAGCCCAATACTCGAAGGAACTCGATCCAACACACGCTGTGAAGGAAAGAATATTTCAACCAGTTGAAGAGGAAAAACTTTTAAGAACAAAAAGGGGTTTACTCTCCAAGTTTGAAGAAGCTGTAGTAAGGTTCAAAGTCGAACCAGAAGTTTCAAGCTCGTTGGAAGGATGCGCGATCAATTCCAAGGGGTTTGAAGGGAGTTGAAGTAGCAAGGCAACCGTCTTATGAAGAAGCTGAGTCGCATGAGAAGACAGCTGTGTGATCAAGGCTATCTCTAGACTAAAGAACTACTTTGTAACCTGATCTGTTACTTAGTGGATTTCTCCAGGAGTTGGAGAAGAGTGGATTAGAGGAATTACCCCATCCTCGAACCACTATAAAATTTATTTGTGTCATTTACTTACAACACTTTACTTTCTTGCATACTTTTATAATTGCTGTTAAGTTAAATTGTCAACCCAACTAATAATAACATTGCTAAACACGAGTGTCAACAACGTGCTTAAAATTTACAAGGGTATTAAGTCTTCCACTGTATAAAACCAAATCAACTAAAACTTAAGTGTTAGCTGACGCAATTAAGTTATACTATCAACAACTCAGTCGAGTCTGTTGAGCGGGTAACTTTGTTGAAGTAAGCCAACCTAGCTGTCCACCAAGGACTTAGCTGATTTGAGTCAACTTTGTTGATTTATTTTAAAAAGACTAAAAAGTGAAAAGTTGGTAAGGTTTATTCAACCCCCCTTCTAAACCTTACATCACACCCCTTGGGACCTACAAGTGGTATCAGAGCAGTTGGTTCATTGAGCCTTCCGCATTGGTTACTGAACTAGATCTCAAACTTTTTCAAAAGATAGAAGACTTGTGTTTTCAAAGTTTTTCATTTCAAAAGAAAAATTATTATCATGGAAGCCAATCTAACTCGTATTCCAACGTTTACTGTGGAAGAGTTTGATGATTGAAGATTCGCATGCAGGTGATGTGTGTAAAATATACGTGCATTTTGGGGCATAAAATGATATATATTTAATGCATTTGCACGCATATGTACTATGTTTTTACTTGGTTTCCTTAAAAGGGCATGATACTGCGTATTCTCGTAATTTTTGCAGGAAACAGAGCTTAAAATGAAGAAATATTAGTTGGAATGCCCGGATAAGATTGACGAATGTGGATAGAAGATCAAAACAATGAGGGAAGTGGACAAAAACACTTCACACGGTCGGACTGTGTGGTGTCACACGACCGTGTAGAAATACCGGTATGAAACCACACAACCACGTGAAGTTGGGTAAAAACAGAGGACGGAGCAGGCCTACACGGCCGGACCGTGTGATCTCACACGACCATGTGGGAAAGCGATTGCACCGCACCACCTGCCTATGTGATCTCACACGGGCGTGCGACCAGGGGCTAAAACCAAGACCACACGGCCGTGTGGTGCCACATAGCCAAGTCGTGTGGGACTCTGCCAATATGCATTTTTCAGTGTTTTCTTCCTATTCCAACTCTACAAGTGATCTCTCCCTGCATCTATAAAAGAGACCCAAGGCTTGCACTGAAATATACAACTCGATACAGAGAAAACACATCAAATAACATAGGAACGCAAGAATCGAGGATCTTCTGAGCAAAGAAGGCTAGGTCGCAAAGAACACCACAAGGCTTTCGCATCTACGGGAGCACAAGAGCTTCGAAGGCTTGGAAGGAGAATCCATCCTGACAAGAAGGGGTTTTCTTTCTATGTCTAAGATCTCTTGTCTGTGCTTAAACGATATCGTAATATTGATTCGAATTTGTCTATGAGTTTGTAATCAATGTTTGGCATATCTTTCGGATCTTAGGAGCATAATTGAAACTGTGGATTCATGTTAAATATGATTATTTATTTTCTTAATTAATTCATGCTTTCTATTTTATGAATTTGAGTGCTTATTTATAATTGCTTTTTATTTGGCCAATAATTTGCATGTCATATTTGTTAGTGCGAGATTCGGGAGATGAGTTCTAACAAAGACGAAAATCGAATTCTGACATAAACAGATGTAACGTGTCGGGAGACCTACAACTGTTTGTGGGGAGTCATTCAATTCATAAATCTTTTGGGAGTTAATAATAGTTGTAACGTATCGGGATATCTACAATTGTTATTAATCTACTGCTTATTTATCACCCGGGAGGGGGAATAGACTATCTTAGGAATTGAACCCATAGGATTGCATGAATTGATTTTTAAAACTTTACTTGCATTTACTATTGAAGAAACATGTTGAGATTATGTGCCTAAGGTTGCTCCTATAGATGTTGAAAATGCTTGTGGGGTTCACAAATTTATTTATTTTTATTCTTTATTTTTGATTTTTAGATAAAATTTCTTAATATTCGGTCGCTTCAATAAAATTGGAATAAAATGTTATTATAGCCTAAGTGTTTCAAATATCAATCCTTGAGGAATACGCCATTGCTTGTCATTATTCTATAAACTACACTGTACACTTGCAGTTGTAGGAACCAAAATATTTTTAGCGAACAAGTTTTTGGCTCTGTTGGTGGGGATTGATTAGATTCTACTTAGATATAGTAATAACTAGTTCAATCTTAATTGAGGCATATTTTCTAATTTTTTCAAAATTTTCGAAATTATTTTTATTTTTATTTTTGTTTTATTCGGTTCTAACATTGTTTTTGTTAAGTGCATACAGTGCATGATCACACGTTCCAGATCGACCCAGCCAATACCCGTTGATTTGGAAATCGAAAAGACAACAAATCAACTAAGGAAATGAGCCAAATCAATGAAGGATGGGACAAACTAAACGCAGTAAACAACAGAATCAATGAGGAGCGCCCACCGTGGTGCATCCAGACCGAATTATGGAAAAGCCGAGAAGAGCGATTAGGGACTATTTCCAGGCGAGGTAAGTCAAACTTATGGGGGTGTGGCCGTCGCATGAATGCAAACAATTTTGAACTAAAACCATCATTGATCTAGATGGTGTCGCAAAACCAGTTTGGGGGTAGAGCCGTTGAGGATCCAAACGCGCATCTGGCACACTTTTAAGAAATTTTGCGATACTATTAAAATGAATGGTGTTTATGAGGATATCATTCGATGCCGCCTTTTCGCCTTCTCTCTACGTGATAAGGGTAAGGGATGGTTATGTGCTTTAACACCACCAGCCGCAAATTGGGCAGAACTAAGTCAACGGTTTCTAGCCAAATACTTTCCCCCCAGTAAAACGCTGCAACTGAAATCTGAGATCGCCCAGTTTAGGCAATTACATGCTGAGCCACTATATGAAGCATGGGATAGATTCAGGGAATTGCTAAGGAAGTGCCCTCAACACGGATATACCGACTACCAACAAGTTAAGTACTTTTATAATTGTTTAAGTGGAAACACAAGAACAATTATAGATGTTGCATCTGGGGGTGCACTACTAGGGAAATATCCTGAGGAGGCACTAGACTTGTTAGAGGAGATGGCGAACAACAGTTACCATTGGCCATCCTAGAGATCTGAGGATAAACGTATCGCGGAAATTCAGGATGAGGATAAGATCGCCATACTCACAGAACAAATATCCATGCTACGTATGAAACTGGATGCGATGCAGCAAGTAACTCAAAGAGAGGTAGCAGTGGTTGTGGAGGAAGCAAATTTTGTAGGACAACAAGGTTATAACAACTACAGAATTAATCAGACACAACCTTACTATAATCCAGGGTTGCCAAAGGAACATAAACCATCTATAGAAGACATGCTAGCTTCATTCATCGGAGAAACTCGAGCTCGACTACACCAGGATGAAGCTAAGATAGACATAATTGAGGATCATGTAACTCAATTAAATACTAACATGAATGATAGATTGAAATCTTTGGAAAAACAGGTGGGGCAGATTGCTACATCAATACATAGCCACACCAAAAAGGCAAATTCCTGAAAGATACAAGGACATATACGGGAGAACAGTGCCAATCCATTCGTCTGAGTAGTGGAACAAGTTATGAAGGTCGAAATATGCCAATTGATCAAGAAATAAAAGCAATCAAGGAGCAGGACACGGCAGAGGAGGTGGCGCCACCCCCTGTGGAAAAAAAGAAGGTAAAATATGCTCCAACTATTGCAAGAACTGAGGTACCTATCCCTTTCCCACAAAGGTTTCAAAAAAAGAAATTATATGATCAATTTCTAAAATTCTTGGAAATTTGTAAGAAAATTCAAATCAATATACCTTTTGCGGATGCACTAGAACAAATGCCAAACGATGCAAAATTTCTTAAAGATAACACGGCAAAGAAAAGAAAAATGTCAGAATATGAAACGGTGAAACTGACATAGGTGTGTAGCGCAATTATTCAAAGAAAGTTACCTAAAAACGCTAGGATCCCGGGAGTTTCACGATTCCATGCGTAATAGGGGGAACAATCTTTAATAAAGCACTATGAGACTTAGGTGCAAGCATTAATTTGATCTCATTATCAATATTTCGAAAACTGGGATTAGGCGAAGTAAAGCCTACAACAATTACCCTATAATTAGCAGATCACTCGATAACATATCCGAAAGGGGTGATTGAAGACGTGTTAGTGAAGGTAGACAAATTCATCTTTCCAGCAGACTTCATTATGTTGGAGATGGAAGAAGATCGAGAGGTTCCATTAATTATGGGAAGACCATTCTTGGCCACAAGTACAACACTAATCGATGTGCAAAAAGGTGAATTAACATTGCGAGTAAATGATGAACACATATTATTTTTGATTTACAAAGCTATGCAATTTCATGAAAATGTCGAACATTGCAATATGATTGATGTGCTAACCCCATGCGTGGAAGCTGAGTTTGAACAGGTTGTGATGAAAGATGCAGTGGAATGGTGCTTAAGTCACTCAGTTGAATCCCAAGGTATGTGTTTGGATGTTACTAACAATGAGGTTATCAATTTCGTGTTTGCCTTAGATTTGTGTTCTGAACACCCCACACGACCATGTGGAGCAACACGGCCCGGCCATGCAATGCACGTCTCCAGACGCACACGACCGTGTGATGCAACACGGTCAGGCCGTGCGATACGCTGCAGTTGAAGACCTCAAGTCACACGGCCATGTGACACAACACGAACTGCCCGTGCGACCAATGGTCGACATCCCACACGCCCGTGTGACCTTACATGGCCATCCTGTGCAATCAAACTCCAACGCCCCAATCCCACACGGTCGTGTGGCTTCACACAACCCGACCGTGCGACAAGTGTTTTCAACTGAAAATTCAAAAAACGAACTGCCGAGCTCTCCAGAACTTAAACCTCTTATGGACCATCTCAAATATGCATTCGTAGGCGACAACAAGACCTATCCGGTAATAGTTTCTTCTTCCCTTACTGAAAATCAATTGGAAAAACTACTGCATGTCTTAAGGGAACATAAAACTGCGATTGGATGGTCAATTTCTGATTTAAAAGGTATAAGCCCTTCGATTTGCATGCATAAAATAAAAATGGAAGATGATTGTAAACCTTCTGTGCAACATCAACGAAGACTTAATCCAATTATGTAGGAGTTCGTCAAGAAGGAAGTACTTAAATGGTTAGATAATGAAATAATTTTTGCTATATCCGAAATTGGGTAAGTCGATCAAGATCAAGTCGTACCAAAAATGGGAGGAATGATGATAATAAAAAGTGAAAATAATGAAATCTTAGCTGCTCGAGTTGTTACAGGTTGGCGTATTTGCATTGATTATCGAAAGATAAATGCAACAACTCGCAAAGATCACTTTTCTCTCCCCTTTATGGATCAAATGTTAGGTCGCCTTGCAAGTTATTAATACTATTATTTCCTGGATGGGTACTCCCGGTATAATCAGATTGTGATTGCTCCAGAGGACCAAGAAAAAATAGCCTTTACATGCCCTTATGGTGTATTCGCATTTCGTAGATTACCATTTAGGCTATGTAATGCACCTACAACATTTCAAAGATGTATGATGGCGATATTCCATGGAATGATTGAAAACATAATGGAAGTCTTCATGGATGACTTCTCAGTTTTTTGTAGTTTGTTTGATCATTGCAGAGATGTGAGGAGATGAACTTAGTATTGCGAGGAGACGAACTTAGTATTAAACTAGGAAAAATGCCATTTTATCGTAAGAGATGGCATTGTACTCGGTCATCGTGTTTCTTCCGCAGGTTTGGAAGTCGACCAAGCAAAGGTGGTGGCATTTGAGAAACTTCCACCTCCAAAGAACGAGAAAGCAATAAGGAGCTTTTTGGGACATGCGGGTTTTTATAGATGCTTTATTCGAGATTTTTCAAAAATAACTAAACCCCTCTCCCACTTACTTGAAAAAGATGTACCTTTTGCTTTCACCTCTAATTGTCTACAGGTATTTGAAACACTAAAGAATGCTCTGGTGACTGCACCAATTTTGATCGCACCGGATTGGAGTCAACTTTTCGAGATAATGTGCGACGCAAGTGACTATGCAGTAGGGGCCGCACTGGGACACAAACACAAAAAGATGTTTCATGTTATTTACTATGCAAGTCGAACATTGGATCCGACACAACAAAATTACACCACAACTGAAAAAGAATTGTTTGCAGTGGTGTTTGCATTTGACATGTTTTGGGCATACTTGATTGGAACAAAGACAATAGTCCATACGAACCACGCTGCGGTCAAATACCTATGCGGAATAGGCTCATTTGATGGATACTCTTGCTACAAGAGTTTGATATCAAAATTTGGGATAGAAAAGGGTGTGAGAACGTGGCAGCTGATCATCTCTCACGACTCGAGCAATCAACTGATGAAAACACAAAGGGCACAACAATCAAAGAAATATTTCCGGATGAATTAATCCTGATGGCTGAAACGACCATCCCCTGATACGCTGATATTGTAAATTATTTAGTAAGCGGGGTTTTACCACCAGATATGACATATCATGCTAAAAAGAAATTTGTTCATGATGTGAGATATTTTCGGTGGGATGAACCTCTATTATTTAAAATATGTGCAGATTCAGTTATTAGGTGATGTGTACCTCAAGAAGAATGCGCAAGCATTCTGGAGCAATGCCATTCATCACCATGTGAGGTCCACTTCGGGCCAACACACACTGCGGCTAAGCTATTACAATCTGGTTTCTTTTGGAGTTCTATTTTCAAAGATTGCTATAAGTTTGTTTTGTATTGCCATAGGTGCCAACGTATGGGAAACATTTCAAGGCGACACGAGATGCCGTTAACTCTAATAATGGAAGTGGAATTATTCGATATTTGGGGTATAGATCTCATGGGACCATTTCCAGCATCAAATGGATACTTATACATTCTTCTTGCAGTGGATTATGTATCCAGATGGGTAGAAGCTATCCCTACTAAAACAAATGATGCCAGAATAGTGTTAAAAGTTTTGCAAAAGAATATTTTCACTAGGTTTGGCACTCCATGGGCCCTAATTAGTGATGGACGGTCGCACTTCTGCAATAAATTATTAAATAATATGATGGAGAAATACGAAGTGAAACATCGAGTGGCCGCCGCTTACCACCCACAGTCAAATGGGCTAGCCAATGTATCCAATAGGGAAATTAATCAAATCTTAGAAAAAAACAGTTAGCATAAATCCAAAAGGTTGGGCTTTAAAGCTCGATGATGCTTTATGGGCTTATCGTACGGCATACAAAATATCTCTGGATATGTCTCCATATCGATTAGTCTTTGGGAAATCATGCCACCTTCCGGTGGAATTAGAACATAGAGCATTTTGGGCAGTAAAAAAGCTTAACTTCGACATGACCGCAGTAGGCGAAAAGAGAAAATTGAAAATAAGCGAACTAGAAGAATTCCATCAAGATGCATACGAAAATGCCCAAATCTACAAAGATCACACAAAGAGATGGCATGACAAGAAAATTTTGATACGAGAATTCCTACCCGGGCAAATAGTACTGCTATATAACTCAAGGATACTATTTCCGGGTAAGCTTAAATCAAGGTGGTCTGGCCCATTTGTAATAAAAAAGGTGCTATCACCAGTAGGAGCCATGGAACTACTAGCAAAGAATGGTCGAACTTTCATTGTAAATGGGCAAATAATTAAATACTATTATGGGCAAGAAACACCACAAGAAGTTTCAACCATCTGACTGATTTGAATTATTCATGTAAGTACTTATTATGAATTCCTCTTTCTTTTGATAATTTCCTCATATGTTCGGGACAAAGCATATTTTAAATTTGGGGGGGGGGGAGGGTTGTCAAGAATGCGTAATTTAGTACTTTCTTGTATTTTGCATTGCATTTAGGACTGCATGTAGAGCACTTTGCATTGATATTTCCGGGAAAAAAAATTCGATTTTAAATTTGGTTTTTTGATTATTAGTTTATTTTATTTTAGAACGTTTAATTGCTTTTGTGTGTGTTTTTAGTTAAGTTTTTATGCCCAGCTCCCGTATGATTTTACTATGAATATTTTATGGAATGAGATAACATAATTGTGGGAATAATGTGATAAATTGATAGGAGGAAAGTTATTTATTTGCTTGGCATTTATTAAGAAAATTGGGTATTTGAGCATGTTGCGAAAAATAAGCCTCTGAGCTTTTGTGCCTTAAACTGCTTTATATTATGCAGACTTATTATTTCTTGAGTGTGTCATTCCTGATTGATAGAACTCTAGAATTTGCTCTGGTATCTTCATTGAAGCCATGTGTGTGTGCAATTGTTGAAAATGATTCAAGGCCATCTTTGTTTAGCCTACTTAGCCTAAAAAACCTATTGTTCACCTTATTTTTAGCTTCACCGCAAGTGAACGGTGTAGTAAATAGATAGGGTAAGCAATGTCGTATCCATAGAGACTAATAAATCAATGTACTAAGTATTGAGATTTAAATATTATTATTTTTATTTAGATGATCGAAAGTTGATGGTTGGTTTGTAAAAGTAAGCCAAGATTTTATCATAAAAAGACAAAGTAAAGAGTTTGATTGAAAGATTAAGTGGATGAATGGATTCCAGGGTTATGGTTTCAATTAATATCCCTCTTGTTATCCGATTAATCAAAACCAAAGTTATTATTATTCTTCCCTATAAGGGAATCACAAAAGTATTTACCTTCTCTCTCGAGACACAATAAAAACGTTGATTGAATTATCTATGCTAGCATCTCTACTCAACATAAGATAAACAACTCCCAAAAGCATAAAAGATCATTTATCCTCAAATGCAAAATATTCATGTCAAGTACTCAAGATCTAATATTGAAACTCATCTCTCGAATTATGAATCAATACATTAAACAAGTTAATCCAATGGCCATTTGATAAAACATGAAATAAAACAGAGTACTCGAATAGGGTTTGAAATAATAACTTCAATTCCAATTAAACATCAAACAAAAGTATCAATTTTACCTAATCCAAAACCCCGGAATCACAAGGTGTTTAGCCGGACATGGAAAATAAACAATTCATAGACAAATCGTTCATGTTCAAATCTAACTAGATGAAAGTAAAAGATACAATGGAATAAGCAAACTCAGGGATATTGATGATCTCTCGATCAATCTTCAATCCTCAAGCGTGTGGTTGCGACATCGATCAATCTCTCGAATCCTCCGGTAGAAGATTGCTCTTTTCTCTGCTTTCTAGGGCAAAACGAGCAAAGCGTTTAATTAATACAAAACGAGCAAAGCGTAATATCTTTTTCACTTTATACGAATATGGCCCATTTTAGTGAGTTAATGCATGCTTAACAACCTATTATATCCAATATTATGCCCAAATTACATGCAAAACGCACACTAATCACCTACCTACGAACTCATGATTCTCTAGTTAGCCAATTTCGAGCCAAAAACTTTTATTCTGAGCCACATTGATCTTTGAAATTTAAACATGTTTTTATCCTTGAAATTTCTAGAGCTAAGTTTGGGAAAGAAGTGGCGAAAAAAAAAATTTATGAAAAAAGAGAGAGGAAATTGACAAAAGAAAGAGGGATGAGCAGTATCTGGGTAAATGAAAAACAATACATGAAGCTCGAAAAAAAGAAAGAAAATCTATGAAAAATTACATAGAGAAAATCGAGCAAAGCAAAAGAAATTTTTTGAAAATTGTGAAAAAAGTGAAAGCTTAAAGGCTAGAAAAAAAAGAAAAGAAGTATGAAAAAGGAAATAATGGTGGAATTGAAACATGAAATGAGTATTATATGAAACTGGGTTGGTGAATTGCAAGTCTGTATGCGTAAATTCTATATGCTGAAGTCAAGTCACTTAATCCAAATTTCCCTACCCTTACCAAAGAGCCTACATTACAACCTAATAAAAGTCCTTTTTGATTCTTAATTTGTGCACACAAAAGTGGTAGAGATGTTAAGACGATTTGCAAGCCTATGGTAGTTCTACTTTCACTGAATTTAATTTGAGTGTAAACACTATCCATACACTTTGAGAGTAGAGTGATACACTATTTACTTGTGAGCCGCGATGTTAAGTGCTCAAAAGAGTAATTATGCAGAGTTTATGAATGACGACTTCTTGATGATGAATTACATGGTTTCCTTAAGTATGGATTCAAATGCTATTTAATGTTCATAGTGTTGTTGGGTGTTCGTTCGTTTTTACCCCTTATAATATTTTTCTTAATTTGCTCGAGGATGAGCAATGCTTTAAGTTTGGGGGATTTTGATGCGTGTAAAATATACGTGCATTTTGGGGCTTAAAATAATATATATTTAATGCATTTGCACGCATATTTACTATGTTTTTACTTAGTTTCCTTAAAAGGGCATGATATTGCGTATTCTTATAATTTTTGCAGGAAACGAAACTTAAAATGAAGAAATATCAATTGGAATGCAAGGATAGGATTGACGAATGCGAATAGAAGATCAAAACAACGCGGGAAGTGGACAAAAATACTTCACACGGTCGGACCATGTGGTGTCACACGGCCGTGTGGAAATGCCGGTGTGAAACCACACAACCATGTGAAGTTGGGCAAAAACAGAGGACGGAACAAGCCCACACGGCTGTGTAGGAAAGGGATTGCACCGCACCACTTTCCCATGTGATCTCACACGGGCGTGCGACCAAGGGCTGAAACCAAGACCACACGGTCGTGTGGGACTCTGCCCAGACGCGTTTTTTAACGTTTTCTTCCTAATCCAACTCTACAAGTGATCTCTCCATGTATCTATAAAAGGGACCCAAGGCTTGCACGAAAATATACAACTCGATACAGAGAAAACACATCAAATAACACAGGAACACAAGAATCGAGGATCTTCTGAGCAAAAAAGGCTAGGTTGCGAAGAACACCACAAGGCTTTCACATCTACGGGAGCACAAGAGATTCGAAGGCTTGGAAGGAGAATCAATCCTGACAACAAGGGGTTTTCTTTCTATGTCTAAGATCTCTTGTCTGTGCTTAAATGATGTCGTAATATTGATTCGAATTTGTTTATGAGTTTGTAATCATTGTTTGTCATATCTTTCGGATCTTAGCAGCATAATCGAAACTATGGATTCATGTTAAATATGATTATTTGTTTTCTTAATTAATTAATGCTTTCTATTTTATGAATTAGAGTGTTTATTTATAATTGCTTTTTATTTGGCCAATAATTTGCATGTCATATTTGTTAGTCCATAATCCGGGAGATGAGTTCTAATAAAGACGGAAATCGAATTCAGACATAAACGGATGTAACATGTCGGGAGACCTACAACTGTTTGTGTGGAGTCATTCAATTCATAAATATTTTGGGAGTTAATAATAGTTGTAACATATCGAGAGATCTACAATTATTATTAATCTACTGTTTATTTATCACCCGGGAGGGGGAATAGACTATCTTAGGAATTGAACCCATAGAATTGCATGAATTAGTTTTTAAAACTTTACATGCATTTAATTTTGAAGAAACATGTTGAGATTATGTGCCTAAGGTTGCTCCTGTAGATGTTGAAAATGATTGTGGGTTTCACAAAATTATTTCTTTTTATTCTTTATTTTCGATTTTTAGATAAAATTTCTTAATATTCGGTCGCTTCAATAAAATTGGAATACGATGTTATTATAGCCTAAGTGTTTATCAATCCTTGAGAAATACGACCTTGCTTGCCATTATTCTATAAATTACACTGTACACTTGCAGTTGTATGAACCAAAATATTTTTGGCGAACAGCAGGCTCACCTATTAGCCTTACACGATGAAATGTGGCTTGTCATAGAGGATGGGCCACGGCAAATATTGAAGGTTAATACTGCTGTGAGAAGAGCACCTCCAGGTGAAGGAGGAGATGTTGCAGCAGAGCCTAGACCAACCATGGTTGAGAAACCTCGCTATGAATGGACAAATGAAAATATAAAGAGATACAACCTGGACAATGTTATGTTTAATAAACTCAAGTCATGCAAATCAGCCAATGAAATCTGGGATAAGCTAACCCTGATTTGTGAAAGATCTGAACAGATAAAGGAAAACAAACTAACAGTTGTTGTGCAAAAAAATGAAAATTTTAAAATGCTTGCAGGTGAAAGTCTGGATCAGCTGGATGTCAGATTCACAGAGATCACAAATGAGCTTTCAGCTCTTGGGAAGGAGTACACTCAAAAGGAGATGTGCATGAAGATTTTAAGAGCCCTCCCAGCTAAATGGGAAATGAAGGTCATGGCCCTGAGACACTCCATGGACCTCCCAAAAACATCAAATCAGGAACTGTTCTCAGATCTCAAAGCCTATGAGTTTGAGCTGAGAAGAAAAGAGTAGGAAGAGATAGTTGTACCCAAGATAGCTGCATTAATGGCTAGTGGAGGGAAGAAAGCTAAGCCAAAGGAAACCATTGACATGAGGAAATTTCTCTCATAGTAAAGAGGTTCAACAAGTTATTTAATAAGAACTACAAAAGAAACAAGGGTGAGACCTTCAGAAGACATTCAACACCTTCCAAAGTAAGGGAGGACAGGCCACCTAAGTGAGCTGAACATCAAAGAGCTGACTATCAGAGAGCTGATAAACAGAGAGCAGAAAGAGCTGATCAGAGAGCTGAAAACCTGCATTGGAATTGCAGACAACTAGGACACTTTGATGTTGACTGTTCCTATCCACTAGTCAACAAATATAGATATGAGGAAGATAGAATAGTCTTCAGGGAAAGAAGACAAGAAAAGAAAAAAAGCCATGTTAGCTGCTGAGACTGCTGACCCAGCTAAGCGCAAAGAGCCACTAGACTCGGATAGAAGTGAAGCTGACTACTCAAGTGATACTAAGGAAGAGGCTTCAATCTGCCTCATTGCCAAAGAACAAGATCAAGAAGATGAGGTACACTCTAACGCATCTCATTCTGAGTCAAGTGATAGTGACTGTGATACACACACTTCATCACCCGCAGATCTTTATGATTCATTAGGCAAAATGATTAATGATTTTGATCACATTAAAACCTCACACACACTTTTAAATGAGGAAAACAACTAGCTTAAAAGCCAAAACACACAGCTGACTAAAGAGCTGAGTACTCTATGTTAAATAGCTGATGAGAACACCAAGCTGGAGGATGAAAATGCCAAGAACTTATCAGAGTTAGCTGCTACTGAAAAGAGAGAAAAAAATCCTAAAATGTGATTATCTCATTTACAAAAGCATCCAAATCATTGGATGAACTGATGATGAGTCAAAAATAGTGTAGAGACAAGACAGGCATAGGATTCAATTCCTTTATGCATCGTCAAACTCCCAGAGTGATTTTGGAGGAAGGATCCTCAAGCAATGAAGGAATCCAAAAGCCCAAAACACCATATGTTGCACCAACATCCACACCAAAACACAATCACAATCATAATGTCCTTAAATAAAAAGAAAAAGGAAAGAAACCAGTAGAGTATGCTGAAAGGACAACTAAAATAAAATTTAGAAAAGTCCATCAGCAGACTTCCAACAGAAAATGGTCCGTGAAAGCCAAACATAGCTACCAAAAGCCCCAAAGATTTCAGCAAAGAAAGTCATATAATGGGAATTGTAGAAACTATCCAAATCAGGCTGATTGGAATATCCATGTGAAATATCAGCAAATACCTATGGGATACAAGCCAAAATGGCAAAGACAACCTCAACAAAGGTCATTCCCAAGTCAAAAGAGCTATTATTAGCACAATTATGCACCCAGGCACAACACCCAGAAATTCCCCTATCACACCATGAAAGCAAATGCTCAAACAAATACACAGGCATACAGATAAAAGAGACAATTGTATGATCCTAAATCCCCCAAGTAATTTGCTAATGCGCATTATGATTATGGAACTGATAGATGACAACCTCTTAGAGTCAGATCATCTGGATATAGGTTGGTTGGAGCATCTTATAGCACTAACCCCCAAGGACCCATGCAAGTATGTGTACCTAAAAATTAATTTCCTTGATTGCAGGTTCAACGAACAACTGAGTGCCAAGAAACCTGGTACATGGATAGTGGCTGTTCCAGACATATGACAGGGAATAAAAGAAATGTGTCAAAATTCAAGGAAATCCCTACACTTGTACGCTTGACATGAAAAGTAGAGGCAAGCGGAGTCAAAGGCCGAGAAAGGTGCAAAAGTCATATTTGGAGGAAATGAAGCTTTAGGGGAAATCAAGGGCACATGATCCATAAAGAATAATGGACTGGAGATCACATATGTTGCATATGTTGAAGGTCTCAACTTCAATCTACTAAGCATCAGCCAACTCTGTGATAAAGGCTACAATGTGGGATTCAACATAGGAGTATGCCAGATCAAGGATAATGAATCAAATGAGATTGAGCTACAAGGAACAAGGTAGAAGAATATGTATATAGTGGATTGGTCAATTGCTACACCAAGCACATGTCTGCTAGAAAAGAGTACAGTCGAATCAATTTAGTTGTGGCACAAGCAGCTGAGTTACATGAACTTCAAGACAATCAATAAGCTTGCAAGGAGTCATCTTGTGGAAGGATTGCCTGACTCAGTATACAAAAAAGAGAGCATATGTGATGCATGCCAGATGGGAAAGCAAATCAAGTCATCCTTCAAGGATAAGCCAAGTCCTTCTTCAACAAGGATATTACATCTGTTGCATATGGATTTATTTGGTCCTGTTGAGCCAGCTAGCATCAAGAAATACACCTTAGTGATGGTGGATGATTACTCAAGATATAAATGGACTATCTTCATGTGTAAAAAGAAGGAAACACTGCAGAAATTGCCTCAGCTGATGAGAAGAGTTCAAAATGAGAAGAGCCAAATCATTATAAAGATAAGGTTTGATAGGGGAACTGAGTTTGTCAATGGGATTATAACTTAGTATTGTGTTGAAAATGGTATTGCTCATGAATTGTCAGCTGCTAGGACTCCACAACAGAATGGAGTAGCTGAAAAAAGGAACATAACTCTCAAGAAAGCTGCTAGGACAATGTTAGCTGAAGCTAGATTGCCTAAAACATTTTGGGCTGAAGCCATAAATACAACATGCTACACTCAGAATAGATGCATGATCAATAGGCAATTAACCAAAACTCCTTATGAGATCTGGACAGGGAGGGGAGACATCCAAATGTTGGATAATTTATGATATTTGGATGTAAGTGCTTCATCCACAACAATGGCAAGGACAACCTGAAGGCTTTTTATGCTAAATCTGATAAAGGTATCTTATTGGGATACTCAGCTGAGAGTAAAGCCTATAGAGTGCTAAACAAGAGGACTATGGTCACAGAAAAGTCTATCCATGTGGTGTTTGATGAGTAAAATGTAAATGGAGAAGACATTGTTGAGTTAGTTGAGAAGCAGAATCAGCCAAGTATGCATAAAAGTCCATATGTTGATGCAGATGTGAGAGCACTCAACCCTGAAGATGATGAGATAGCTGAATCTCAAAAATAGCTGGAAGGTTTATAGCTGAATGATGATGAAGAAGCCGTTCAAGACAACTTAGCTGCAAGACGGCTGAATCCTGCAGACTTACTTCAACCAGATGTGAGATGGCTAAGAGACCATCCATATGAGTTAGTTATTGGAGATGTTAGAGATGGAATAAGAACCAGATATAGAGCTCAGCATGAAGCTATGTTCACTTGTTTTATCTCCCAAATAGAGCCTAAAGATGTGTCTCAAGCCTTGGAAGACACACAATGGATTTAGGCTATTGCAAGAAGAGCTGAATCAGTTTGAAAGAAACAAAGTATGGGAATTGGTTCAAAGGCCTACTCACCAAAATGTTATTGGTACTAAGTGGATATTCAGAAACAAAATGAATGAGAAAGGATATGTAGTCAGAAATAAAGCAATGCTGGCAGCCAAAGGGTATTGCCAAGAGGAAGGTATAGATTTTGATGAAACCTTTGCTCCTGTTGCAAGATTGGAAGAAATAATGATGTCTCTTACTTATGCTGCACACAAGAACTTCACTGTATATCAAATGGATGTGAAGAGTTCATTTCTAAATGGACTTTTAGAAGAAGAAGTCCATGTTGAACAACCTCCAGGTTTTGGGCAGAAAACTATTGTAGATAAGGTCTACAATCTGAAGAAGGCATTGTATGCATTGAAACAAGCACCAAGAGCATGGTATGACACATTGTCACAATTTCTAATTAACATTGGTTTCACCAAAGGAAAAGTTAACAGAACACTCTTCAGAATTCAAGATGGTTAGAGTATATTGGATGTTCAAATATATGTGGATGATATCATCTTTGGATCCATAAATAAAAAGCTGTGTGATAAGTTCTCAAACCTCATGCAAGGGAAGTTTGAAATGAGCATGATGGGAGAGTTGACTTTCTTCTTAGGACTTCAAGTCAAGTAATTGAAGGATGGAACCTTCATAAGTCAAACCAAGTATACCAGAGATTTAATGAAGAAATTTGGTATGGAGAAAATGTCATCAGTGAAGATTCCTATGAACAATTCAATCAAGATGGATATGGATGCAGATGGAAAAGTTGTTGATCAAACAAGATATAGAGCCCTCACTGGATCATTGCTCTATTTAACAGCAAGCAGGCCAAACATCACTTTTGATGTAGGTGTATGTGCTAGATTTCAATCTACACCAAAAGAGAGTCACATGATTGCAGCTAAGAGAATCCTAAGGTATTTGAAGGAATGCCAAGAAGTTGGCTTACGGTATCAAAAGGAAGGAGGATTCAAGTTAGTAGGCTACTCAGACTCAGACTATGCTGGATGTAGAGTGGACAGGAAGAGTACATCATGTACTTGTCAAATTCTTGGAAATAGATTGGTTTCTTGGTTCATCAAGAATTAAAATTCAATAGCTATATCCATGGCTGAAGAAGTGTACATAGTTGCGAGCAACTGCTGTGCCCAAGTTCTCTGAATGAGACAACTGAGAGACTATGATATAGAAGAAAGTAAATTCCAATTATGCGTGATAACACTAGTGTTATTGCAATTACTCAGAATCTAGTGTTTCACTCAAGAACAAAGCACATTGATGTCAGATATAACTTTATAAGAGATCATGTTGAAAATAAAGACATCACCTTGGAATACATCTCAACTAATAAGCAATTAGCTGACATATTCACTAAACCTCTATGTGAATCGAGATTTGAAGAGCTTAGAATGAGCTAGGATTAATTGAGCTGAGTTAGGACACTCAGAAGACTTAATCAACAAAGACAAAGAAGAGAGAAAGAAAAATATGTAAGTTACACATTTCAGCCAAGTGAAGCAGCCAAATGGGAAATCAGTTGTATCGAGTTAGCTGATAGTTGAGTGGTCTCATGAGAAGAGAGAAGTAGAGTTAAGTCACTTTTGGAAGTTAGCTGAGTTATTTATAAGGTAAGTGACAAAACACAGTCATTTTCTGCGAGCGGGAATGTTTTTAAGGATTACGTCAGCATAATTATAATGTCAGAACAAAAGTTGCACGTTTAGCCTATGATTCGATATTAATGTTGTTGCCTTTAATGCGGGGAAATTAATGCGGTTGCAAAGGTTAAATCCTGACCGTCGAATTTGATCAAAATTTTCAAATTCCAGAAACCGTCCTTTCAAGTCCAATACAAGCCAAAACCTATTTTCTTTCTCCTCACAAACTCTCTCGTGTTCAACAAGCAAAGGAAATTTTTCCCTGTAAAAGTCGTTAAACCCTAGTTTCAAAAGGAAAGATTTTTCGTTTCTTTCACCATTTATTTTCTAAGAAAATTGAAGCATCGTACGATTTTATCAAGATGTCTGAAATGATCCACTCAGGATCTATAGTCGATTTCAAAGGTATGCTGAACAAGGGTTCTGATAAGGCCTTAGTGAAGAAGATTGCCGACGAGCTTGAAAAATCCGGTCTGAAGAATTTTCTCACTATGGAATATTCTCATACGTATTTAGAAGAAGTTGCCATGTTCTATGTCAACGCTGAAGTCCATGATAATGAGATTCGCTCAACTGTCCACATCAACGAGATCAAGATCACTGCTACTGACCTTGTTGAACACTGCAAACTGCCTACTAAAGGGCTAAAGGAGATTGCTGAGAAGGATGTGAACCTAGCTACTGCTTGGAAGGAAATCGCCAAGCCTGAGTCAGCTGCGAAGGCCGTCTATACAACCAAGAAGGCTTTGATAAAAGATGATTACCACAAACTGATGGACATTGTGTCCAAATGTGTCGACATGAAGTTTGGCAGCTTTAATTAGTTGTCTCAAACTAAACTTGTGGTGATGGCTGCGACTATGGAAGAAAAGAAGGTGTAGGTCCCAAGGGGTGTGAGTAAGGTTTAGAAGGGAGGGGGTTGAATAAACCTTACCAAATTTTTGATTTTAGTCCTTTTAAAAATTACAACAGAGTTGACTCAAACAGATGTGTCCTTGAGGGACAACTAAGTTGGTTATTCAGCTAACTTAGCCACTCAACAGACTCGATAGAGCTGTTGATTGAATAACTCGGTTGTTTAACCTAGACTTAACTTGGTTGGTTTGGTTTTATCAGCGGAAGACTTAACACCCTTTGATTATTAATCAGTTGGATAAAAAATATGATTCTAATAACAGATATAATGTAAGTATGCAATAAGTAAATGTGCTGAAAGTAAATGACACAAATGTTTTTATAGAGGTTCGAAGATGGGGTAATTCTTCTAATCCTCTCTTCTCCAACTCCTAGATAAATCCACTAAGTAACTGATCCGTTTACAAAGTGGTGAACAGTCTGGAGACAACCTTCATCACACAGCTGGCTTCTCTTGCGACTCAGCTTCTTCACAGGGTAGCTGCCTTGCTACTTCAGCTCACTTCTCATGTTCTTGGATTTGATCATGAAGCCCTCCAACAAACTTGATACTGGTTCGACCTTGAACCTTTCTACAATCCTCCTTGGAAAGTAGAGCCCTTTTGATTCTTCAAAAGTTTCCTCTTCAACAGATTTGAAGTTGTCTTTCCTTCACAGCTTGTGTTTGAATGATTTCCTTCGAATTTCAGGCTTGAGGACTTGCTTGAATGTACTTAAGAATATTACAGGTTAATTGCTTGAATAATGCTTGCTTGTTCGTGGTTCAGGTTATCAAGGCCACCTCTTCTCAAAAAATTCCTCAGCCTTTTATAGTGCACTTTTGAAATTTTGCCCGTTGAAGAGATAGACTGATTTCAAAAGTCATTTTTGTTCGTTGGCTTGTCTTGTCTGCAGTCCTTGATGTTGACATTTTCTCGTATTAAATGTCTTGCAGCATTGTAGATTATCTGACACACGGTGCAGTGTTTCCCATTGATTTATTCTTTTTGCACAAATCTAGGACTAACACTTCACACCTGACAGCTTTGACATGTTACTATTCTGAGTAACATTCTTGACTTTAATCATTGGATCTAAGTTAGTTGTCTTGACTAGACTGCTGTCTTTACCCAGGTGACTTGAGTCAGCTTCCAGTCAATGGATGACTCAACTGTAACTTAAACTTTGAGACTTGGCTTCTTGAGATAACTTGACTGACACTTCTTACAACTATTCTTCAGCTGACACTCCTTCGGTCGAGTTCTTGACTTCCTTCTTGGCCATACTCAGCTGACACACAACTGAGTCTTCAATCTAGTCTGCAGTTGACTTCTTGTATTCCTTGGCATAGCTGACTTGACTCAGCTTTTCCAGCCTTATCTATTACAATACAAATTACAAGGAAAATGGGGTGCCAACTTCCTAGTTTAAGTTTTACATGGTTTCATCAATATCTACTTAATAAATTTCCTAACAATTTTCCCCTTTTTGATGATTCCAAAACTTAAAAACATTCAACAAAACATAAACAACAAAGATACAATCAGATCTTTTTCTCTTCTTCTCCTCTTTTTCCCTTCTTTTCTTCTTTTCATAGGCCCGTTTAGAAGCATCATCCCTTTGCTTCCTCGCAAGCAATTCTCGTGTATGCCTTTCATTCTCTTCTTTTTGTCTTCTTACTGCCTCAGCGTTCTTCCTTACCACTTCTTGGTTGGCTAGGTGATCATATCCAGCCCAGTAGATCAAACCTTTCTTGTCAAGATCTACATACTCTACATCCTTAGGTTTTGGTCGAGGTAGGGAACCTCTTCGACCACCACTTCTTCCTCTATCCTCGACTCTTCTCTTCCTCTACCTCCGGGTGCGTCTTTGTCTTGGGGTCTTACGCTTTCCCGGTGAGTGACTCTTTGGAAGATCTGCTTATCGACTTCTTGACATAATGCTAGACCTTTCTCCCAATACAAATCTCAGGCTTGAGCTAGTGCTATTCCTTGGAAGTATCCTTCTGATTCGAGTGTTTTGAACTATTCAACCGATCTAGGCTCAGATCCATCATCAGGTATAACATCCTGATCTTTTCCTGCTGGAATACCACCAAATTATTTCATTATTTCGTGAACGCGAGCATCCTGCTTTTGAGAGAACTCCTCAAACCCTGCTTTAATAATCTTCATTTTCTCTGCCATTGGCACATCAGAGTGTTCAATTGGTAGGGTCACAGGGAGTTTGCTCAGGATGGAGGCAGTAACATGACCTTGCTGAGGGTTTTCAACATACATCAAAGTCAGATCCTTCGAACTTTCCCCCTCAGTTGTTTTACCTTTCTTCGCAGCTGCGTCTTTCATCTCAGCTGCGTCTTTCTTCAATTTCTCTTCTTTTAATCCCTTGAGGAACTCCTGTTCCCCCTTTTTGGCATCATCAAAGAGAGAGGAACTCCAGGGAACATACCGCTTATGACAAAATCCAGTCTGCTGATCGTAGAGTTCTGCTTGGGTAGGGGGCTCGGATGCAAGGGAAGGTGTTTTGGACTGTGCTGCGAGAGCAGGTGCTTTCTTTATCTTAGCTGCAGGGGCAACTCTCTTCTTCGGGGGAGAGGTCTCAGCTGTGTCTTTGGGGTCAGCTGATTCCCCCTTACTAGTATCAGCTTTCTTCGCGTGAGCTCTCTTCTGGGCTCCAAAAAGGTTTGCCCGAAACATTCTCTTGTTCACGTGAAAGGGCTTGCCATGACGAAGAGCAACACCCTTAACTTCCAGCAAATGGCCAATCACAAGGCCATATCCAAGTGAGCATCCAAAAGACCCATCCTCCTTAAAGGTCTTGTTCATAACATTCTGGCAGAGTCTGCTGTAGATAAACTCAGCCCAATTTACCTTCTTCCCTTGCGTGATCACAGCCATGATGATCAGCTTTGTCTTGGACAGCTGATTGAAGCTGCCAAACTTTATGCCGACACATTTCGAGACGACATTCATCAGTTTGTGATAGTCGTCCTTCAGCAACTTCTTGTCAGCTGTGAAAACCACTTTAGCCGCACAGTCGGGTTTGGCCACTTCCTTCCATGCAGCAGCCAAGTCGACATTAGCCTCATGTATTTCCTTCATGCCCTCCGAGGATAAGAAACAGTGCTCAACAAGGTCTTTTGCACTGAGTTTGATGACCTTGCTGTGGACGGAAGATTTGATTTCTTCGTCCTGCACCTTTGCATTGATGTAGAACATAGCTACCTCCTCAAGGTAGGTATGAGAATACTTCATAGTCAGAAAAGGCTTGAGACCAGTCTTTTCCAACATCTCCGCTATCTTCAGAACCAGGGTCTCATCAACACCTTGCTTTACCATTCCATCAAAATCCACTGAAGAACCAGTGTGGATTTGCTTCAAGAGTATCACAAAATCATACTTTGGAGCCATTTTTAGAGATTTTTACCGAACGAAAAGTGAAGAACTTGCTTTGAGAGACCTTAGGGTTTCAGAGAGAATTTTTCCTTTGCTTTGAAGATGAACAGTTCGCGTAGTGAGAGAAATGCAAAATTTCCGTATATAAAAGGTCGTGAAAGGACATATTTCGGATTTTGAAATTTTTCATCAAAATCAACGGCTAAGATTAAAACGTCAAAACCGCATTTAATCACTCGCATTTAATGCAGTAGCATTATATCCAATCATATGGTTTACTATGCAGCTTTTACTGTGACCGTCATTATTACACTGACGTCATCCTTAAAAATATTCCCGCTTATTTAAAACAACTGTGTTTTTGTCACATAGCTCATAAATGATTCAGCTTATATCCAATATGACTTAACTCTGCTTCTCTCTTCTCATGATGTAGCTCAGCTGTCAGCAAACTCGATATAGCTGACTTCCGGATAAGACTGTTTCACTTGGCTGAAGTGTGAAACTTGCTCTGCTTTGATTTTCTCATCTTCTTTCTCTGCTGATTGAGTCTTCTGAGTTTCAACTCAACTCAATTAACCTTAACTCATTCTTGAGTTCTTCAAACCTTGATTCACATAGAGGCTTTGTAAATATATCAACTAACTGTTTATCAGTTGAGATGTATTCCAAGGTGATGTCTTTCTTTTCAACATGATCTCTTATGAAATGATATCTGACATCAATGTGCTTTGTTCTTGAATGCAACACAGGATTCTGAGTGATTGTAATAGCACTAGTGTTATCACACATAATTGGGATCTCTTTTTCTTCAATCTCATAATCTCTCAGTTGTTGTCTCATCCATAAGACTTGGGTACCACAACTGCTTGCAGCTATGTACTCTGCTTCAGCTGTGGATGTGGCTATTGAATTTTGTTTCTTACTGAACCAAGAAACCAATCTATTTCCAAGCATTTGACATGTATCTGAGGTACGCTTCCTGTCAACTCTACATCCAGCATAGTCTGAGTCTGAGTAACCAATTAACTTGAATCCACCTTCTTTTAGATACCATAAGCCAACTTCCTGGCATCCCTTCAAATATCTTATGATTCTCTTACCTGCAGTCATGTGGCTCTCCTTTAGTGCAGATTGAAATATTGCAGATACACCTACTGCAAAGGTGATGTCTGGCCTGCTTGCTGTTAAATAGAGCAATGATCCAATGAGTGCTCTATATCTGGTTTGATCAACAGCTTCGCCATCTGCATCCATGTCCATCTTGACTGAAGTATTCATTGGAATTTTCACAGAAGACTTCTCTTCCATACCAAATTTCTTCATTAAATCACTGGTGTACTTTGTCTAACTTATGAAAGTTCCATCCTTCAACTGCTTGACTTGAAGTCCCAGGAAGAAAGTCAGCTCTCCCATCAGGCTCATCTCAAATTTACCTTGCATGAGGTTTGAGAACTTGTCACACATCTCTTTATTTATGGATCCAAAAATGATGTCATTCACATATATTTGAACAAGCAGTATACTATTTCCATCTTGAATTTTAAAGAGTGTTCTATCAACTTTGCCTTTGGTGAATTCATTGTCAGTTAGAAATTGAGACAATGTATCATACCATGCTCTTGGTGCTTGTTTCAATCCATATAATGCTTTCTTGAGCTTATATACCTTATCCCCAATATTTTTCGGCCCAAAACATGGAGGCTTTTCAACATAGACTTCTTCCTCTAACAGTCCATTCAGAAATGCACTTTTCACATCCATTTGATAGACAGTGAAGTTCTTGTGTGCATCATAAGCAAGAAATATCCTTATTGCTTCCAATCTTGCAACGGGAGCAAAGGTTTCACCAAAATCTATACCTTCTTCTTGGCAATACCCTTTGGCTACCAATCTTGCTTTGTTTCTCACAACAGATCCTTCTTCATTCATTTTGTTTCTGAAAACCCATTTTGTGCCAATTACATTCTGATGGGTTAGCCTCTGCACTAATTCCCATACTTTGTTTCTTTCAAACTGATTCAGATCTTCTTGCATTGCTTGAGTCCAATGTGTGTTATCTAATGCTTGAGACACATCTTTAGGCTCTATTTTGGAAATAAAACAAGTGAACATAGCTTCATGTTGTGCTCTGGATTTGGTTCTTATGCCATCTCTAACATCTCCAATAACTAACTCTGGTGGATGGTCTATCAACCATCTTACATCGGGTGGGAGTAAGTCTACTAGATTCAGCTGCCTCGCAGCCAAGTTGTCTTGAACAACTCTTTCATCTTCATTCAGTTGTAGACTTTCCAGTTGTCTTTGAGATTCAGCTCTCTCATCTTCATCTGGGTTGCTTGCTCTTACTTCAGCTTCAACATAAGGACTCTTTTGTATTGTTGGTTGATTCAGCTTATCAGCTAACTATTCAATGTCTTCTCCATTTACATTAGGTTCATCAAAAACCACATGGATAGACTCTTCTGTGATCATAGTCCTCTTGTTCAGCACTCTATAGGCTTTGCTCTCAGCTGAGTATCCCAGAAAGATACCTTAATCAGCTTTGGCATCAAAAGCCTTCAAATTATCTTTGCCATTGTTATGGATGAAGCATTTACATCCAAATATCCTGAAATATCCAACATTTAGCTTTCTCCCTGTCCAACAGATGCCTGTTGATCATGCATCTATTTTGAGTATAACATGCATCTATTTTGAGTATAACATGCTGTGTTAATGGATTCAGCCTAAAATCTTTTAGCGATCCCGGCTTGACTAACATGGTCCTTGCAGCTTCCTTGAGAGTTCTATTCCTTCTTTCAGCTACTCTATTCTGCTGTGGAGTTTTTGCAGTTGATAACTCATGAGCAATTCTATTTTCAACACAATACTGAGTTATTATCCCATTAACAAACTCAGTTCATCTATCATATCGTATCTTTATAATGGTTTGGATCTTTTCATTTTGAACTATTTTCATCAGCTTAGGTAACTTCTGCAAAGTTTTTTTCTTTTTGCACATGAAGATTGTCCATGTATACCTTGAATAATCATCTACTACCACAAGGGTGTATTTCTTTCCACTTATGCTGGCTGGCTCAATTGGACCAAACAAATCCATATGCAACAGATGTAATATCCTTGTTGAAAAAGGACTTGGTTTATCTTTGAATGAAGATTTTATTTGCTTTCCCATCTGGCATGCATCACATACACTCTCTTTCTTGTACACTAAGTCTGGCAATCCTTCTACAAGATGACTCCTTACAAGCTTGTTGATTGTCTTGAAATTTAGATGACTCAGCTTCTTGTGCCACAGCCAACTTGATTCGGCTGTGCTATTTGCCCACGGACAAGTTCTTGGTGTAGCAGTAGACCAATCTACCACATACATATTCTTCTGTGTTGATCCTTGCAGCACTATTTCATTTGATTGAGCATCTTTGATCTGGCACACTCCCATGTTGAATCCAACATTATAGCCTTTATCACAGAGTTGGCTGATGCTTAACAAGTTGAAGTTGAGGCTTCAACATAAGCAACATCTGTGATTTCCAACCCATTCTTCTTGATAGATCATATGCCTTTGATTTCCCCTGGAGCTTCATTTCCTCCAAATATGACTTTTGCATCTCTAATCTCCTTGAATCTTGACAGGTTTTCTTATTTCCTGTCATATGTCTGGAACAACCACTATCCATGTACCAGATTCCTTGGCACTCACTATTCCTTGAACCCGCAATCAAGGAAATTAGTTTTTAGGTACCCATACTTGCCTGGTCCCGAGGGGTTAGTGCTATAAGATGATCCAACCAACCTATAGCCAAAGGACTTTACTCTAAGAGGTTGCCATCTATCAGTGACATAATCATAGTGCACATTAGGAAATTGCTTGGGGGTTTTAGGTTCATACAGCTGTCTCTTTTGTCTGAATGTCTGTGTGTGTTTTAGCAATTGCTTTCTTAGGATAGTTCTGATAATTCTGAGTGTAGTGCTTGGGTGCATATGTGTGATGATAATAGCTCTTTTTTCCTTTGGAATGACCTCTGCTGAGTTATTTGCCATCTTGGCTTGTATTCCATAGGTCTTTGCTGATGTTTCACATTATTCCAATCAACATAGTTTGGATTGCTTCTACCATTCCCATCATGTTTGTTTCTCTGATGAAACTTCTGGGGTTTTTGGTAGCTCTGTTTGCTTTTCACAGAGTATTTTCTGTTTGTAGTTTGCTGAGAAACTCGGCTGGATTTCTTCTCAGTTGTCCTATCAGCATACACAACTGGCTGTTTTCCTTTCCCTTTGTATCCAAGACCAATTTGTTTGTGATTGTGCTTTGGAGTGAATGTGGGTGCAACATTTGGTGTTTTGGATTTTTGAGATGCTTCATTACTTGAAGATCCTTTTTCCAAAATCACTCTTGGAGTTTGACTGTGCACAAAGGAATTAAATCCTATGCCTGTCTTATCTCCACATTCTTTTTGACTCATGATAAGATCATCCAATGATTTGGATGCCTTTGTAAATGAGGCAATCACATTTTTGAGATCTTTTTCCCTCTTTTCTATAGCAGCTAACTCTGCTATAATCTTGGCATTCTCAGCCTTCAACTTAGTGTTCTCATCAGCTATGTGACTTAGAGTACTCAGCTCTTTAGTCAGCTGTGAGTTTTGGCTTTTAAGCTGGTTGTTTTCCTCATTTATAATTGTATGTGAGGATTTTATGTGTTCAAAATCTTTCATCATTTTGCCTAATGAATCATAAACATCGGTGGGTGATGAAGTGTGTGTATCACACAGATCACTATCACTTGAATCGAATGAGATGAGTTAGAGTGTACCTCATCTTCTTGATCTGGTTGATCTTGTTCTTTAGCCATGAGGCAAATCATAGCCTCTTCCTCAGAATCACTTGAGTAGTCAGCCTAACTACTTTTTGAGTCTCTTTGCTTCTTCGACTTTTGTCTCGGCGATCTCGGCGACCAACATGGCTTTCTTCTTTTCTGTCTTCTCTCTCTCAAGACTTTTCTTTCTTCTTCATTCCTATATTTGTTGGTGGTGGATAGGAACAATCAATCGCAAAATGTCCTGGTTGTCAGGTTCAACACAAGTTCTCGGCTCTTTGATCGACTCTTTTCTTTCTTGGGTTGTCGGCTCTCGATATTCAACCATTTGATGCTCGCTCTCTTGGTGGCCTATCTTCCCTTGACTTGGAGGGAGCTTAATGTCTCCTGGAAGTTTCACCCTTGTTTCTTTTATAGTTCTTATTGAAGAACTTATTGAATCTCTTAACCATTAGGGCAATTTCCTCCTGGTCTATGGCTTCCTTGGGTTCAACTCTCTTTCCATCCTTGGCCATCAGTGCAACTGTCTTGTGTACATCTGTCTCCTCTTACTCTTTTCTTCTCAGCTCAAACTCATAGGCTTTGAGGTCTGAGAATAGCTCATGGTTAGATGTTCTTGAGAGGTCCATTGAATGTCTCAGGGACATAGTCTTCATTTCTCATTCAGCTGGGAGGCTCCTTAAAATCTTCATACACATCTCCTTTTGTGTGTATTCCTTCCCAAGAGCTGAAAGCTCATTTGTGATTTCAGTTAATCTGGCATCCGGCTGATCCAAGGTTTCACCTGCAAGCATTTTGAAATTTTCAAATTTATGAACAACAATAGACAATTTATTTTATTTAATTTGTTATGATCCTTCACAAATTAAAGTTAGTTTATTCCAGATTTCTTTTACAGATTTGCAAGATTTGGCTTTATTGAACATAGGAATGTGTGTCAGATTTGCTTCCATGATATTCACTTTGCTTAAAATGAAAGATTTTGAAAATACAAGTGTTTAAAACCTTTTTGAAAATGTAGAGATCTAGTTCGAAACCGAAACGGAAGGCTCAATGAACCAACCGCCCTGATACCACTTGTAGGTCCCAAGGTGTATGAGTAAGGTTTAGAAGGGGGGGTTGAATAAACCTTACCAAATTTTGGATTTTAGTCCTTTTAAAAATTACAATAGAGTTGACTCAAACATCTGTGTCCTTGAGGGACATCTAAATTGGTTAAGCTAAGTTAGCCACTCAACAGACTCGATAGAGCTGTTGATAGAATAACTTCGGTTGTTTATCCTTGACTTAACTTGGCTGGTTTGGTTTTATCAGCGGAAGACTTAACACCCTTTGATTAGATTTTAGGTTGTTTTAAAACTTGATTTTTAGCACTTGGTTATTAATGAGTTGGATAGCAAATACGATTCAAACAACAGATATAATGTAAGTATGCAAGAAAGTGAATGTGCTGAAAGTAAATCACACAAATGTTTTTATAGAGGTTCGAAGATGGGGTAATTCTTCTAATCCTCTCTTCTCCAACTCCTAAAGGAATCCACTATGTAATAGATCAGTTTACAAAGTGGTGAACAGTCTGGCGACAACCTTGATCACACAACTGGCTTCTCTTGCGACTCAGCTTCTTCACATGGCAGCTGCCTTGCTACTTCAGCTCACTTCTCAAGTGCTTGGATTTGATCACGAAGCCCTCCAACAAACTTGATACTGGTTCGGCCTTGAACCTTCCTACAATCTTCCTTGGAAAGTAGACCCCTTTTGATCATTCAAAAGTTTCCTCTTCAACAGATTTGAAGTTGTCTTTCCTTCACAGCTTGTGTTGGAACGATTTCCTTTGAGTTTCACGGTTGAGGATTTGCTTGAATGTACTTGAGAATATTGCAGGTTAATTCCTTGAATAATGCTTGCTTGTTCGTGGTTCAGGTTATCAAGGTTACCTCTTCTCAATAAATTCCTCAGACTTTTATAGTGCACATTTGAAATTTTGCCCGTTAAAGAGATATGCGGATTTCAAAAGTCACTTTTGTTCGTTGACTTGTCTTGTCTGCAGTCCTTGATGTTGACATTTCCTCGTATTAAATGTCTTGCAGCATTGCAGATTATCTGACACACGGTGCGGTGTTTCCCATTGGTTTATTCTTTTTGCACAAATCTGGGACCAACACTTTACACCTGACAGCATTGACATGTTACTATTCTGAGTAACATTCTTGACTTTAATCAACGGATCTAAGTCAGTTCTCTTGACTAGACTGCTGTCTTTACCCAGGTGACTTGAGTCAGCTTCCAGTCAATGGATGACTCAACTGTCACTTAAACTTTGAGACTTGGCTTCTTGAGATAACTTGACTGACACTTCTTACAGCTGTTCCTCAGCTGACACTCCTTCAGTCGAGTCCTTGACTTCCTTCCTGGCCATACTCTGCTGACACACAGCAGAGTCTTCAATCCAGTCCGCAACTTCTTGTACTCCTTGGCATAGCTTACTTGACTCAGCTTTTCCAGATCTATCTATTACAATACAAATAACAAGGAAAATGTGGTGCCAACTTCCTAGTTTAAGTTTTACATGGTATCATCAAAATCTACTTAATAAATTTCCTAACAGAAGGTAAACTGGGATGAGTTTATCTTTAGCCGAATATGCCAGAACATGGTCAACAAGACCATCAAGGAGGATGTACTGTTTGGAGGCACATTGGGATATGGCCTAGTGATTGGCCATCTCATGGAGGTGAAGGGTTTGCCTTGTGACATGGATAGCCGTTCCATGTAAGCAAAAAGATGTTCAAGGCCAATCTGTCTGGCGCTCAGAGGCAAGCACATGCTAGAAAAGCTGACACAAGCGAGTATGATTAAGCTGACCATGTTCTAGAAGACACAACTGTAACCGCCCCAGCTATCTCTCCTAAGCCAGTCCAAAAGAAGAGAGATGCTGCAGCTAAGCCAGCACTTGCCCTAGCAACCAAGTCGAAGAAGGCTCCTACCCCTGCCGTCGAGCCAAAAGCACCTGCCCCAACAGCCGAATCAGATGCACCTATCCATGCGGCCGAGACCGAGAAGGCCACATCTAAACCTTCTTCGGTCGTGAAGAAAAAGCGCACAGCTGTGCCTCGCAAGCTAGCTGCTACGAAGAAGATAAAGATGGTGGATCCAAAAGCCACCGAAGAAGAAGCTGAGGAGGAAGAAATTCCTCTTATTAAGACCAAGAGAAGAAGACTGTATAAGAAGTCTTAATTGGGGAAAGCTGAGTCTGCCACTCATCCCGAAAATCATGAAGAAGAGACTGCTATAACTCAAGAAGAGTAGTCGAAAGAAAAGGATGGTGGTGATGCAACCACCACAGACATAGATAAGACTGTTGATGCCGATCAGCAGACAGTCGAATACCCAACTGCTCAAGAGACAACTATGGAGGAACACGGAACAACTAGGCTTAATGAGGAAAGAGTTGTCCAATCCCCTTAGATGGATGCAAATGAACCTCAGGAGAAGCATGCTCCACTTTCTACTATTCAGTAGGAATGAGATGATGATGATGTTATAATGTTATCTTCTTTGTATCCTAACGTTCAAGAGAGAATGAGGGAATGGAGAAGCTGAAAGCTAAGTTACTCGAGACAACAAATTGAGCACCCAGAGTTCATAGAAGAAGAAGAGGAGCTCTTAAGCTTCCTGGGAAGCATATCTCTCCGCTCCGCCCTTGATCCAGACTTCTGTATGAATATCCTTCGTGACATGAAGAACGAAGAAAAACAATAAGCTTTGGAGAAAGCTAAGCCTATTGAGAAGTCTAAGATCTGTTTATTCACTAGTGGACCTGATCATGCCTTGGAATCAGTTGACATCAACGATAGTGACTTAGAGGAGACCGACCCTGCTGTAGCAACAGAGAAAGCTGAATTCCAGCAGGCCATCAGAGAATCTAAAGCCATGCACGAACAACAACTTCAAGAGGGTCCAGGGGAGTCCTATCAAATCTCACCTAACTCTGACCCTATCGATGTGGTGCGAAACATAGCTGTCCATATTGCTGCCACCACATTCCCCGTGCACTCAGAAGGATGGCGATGAAGCTAGGGAAGGTGATGAAGCGGGCACCCTAGCCAAGCCAACTCCTGCAGAAGCTGTTGAGACACCTGCCCATACGGATGATCACTCAAAGGGAACAACAACCGAGTGTCAGGTGCAGAGCAACCCCACCTCTCTTAACTTAGCTGGTGCGCCAGCTGAGGGGAAAGCTCTTACCAGCACAGCCAGGTCAGATGATGTTGTGGGAGACCAACAAATGGTGTTTGGAGGCTAGGGATGTCAATGGGGCGGGATGGGTCGGGTATCTCAATACCCAGAACCGCCCCGTCCCCTCCACGGGGCAGGGTGGGGCGGGTCGCCCCGTGTTGAATTTTTTTTATCTTATATTTTATATTTTTAATAATTTTTTAATATTATATTTTGTATTATACATACATATTTTTTATAAAATTTGACATTATATATGCTAAATATAATATTAAATATATAAAACTATATTATTTTATATAATATACATGTAAAATATACATTAAATATATTAAAAAAAAGAATGGTGCAGGGCGGGTACCCACGGGGCGAAGGTGATACCCAGACCCGCCCCGTCCTGCCACGGGTCATGGAGCGGGTCATTTTGCCATCCCTATTGGAGGCGAAGGTTAGAAACAAGTTGAGCAGCAGAGTAAAGTTGATGAAGCTCAGACGGTTGAGACTGTCTCAGCTGAAAACTCATTTGCACTGTAGGCCGATGACGCTGCTGAAGCAACTAAGGCAAAAGATGGAAATGAGGCCCTGAGAGTTGAGACTCATGGCCCTAAAAGTGCAATCCTAGGAGTTGAGACTCCGACGGATGCCACTGAAGACCCTAAGGCAGCTGAGTCTGCTGAAGGGAGATTTGTCCAAGACCCTACTGCAGTTGAGATTGCACGCAGGGATGTAGAAGGCCCTCCAACAGTTGAGACTACTGAGGGTGTAGAAGGCCCAAGTGATAAGAAGGAAGCTATTAAGACATTTGAGGGTCAGTCAGCTGAGCAGGCTCACACAGCTGCTCAAGCTGAATCTCAATCAGCTCAGCAGGCTAACACAATTGATGTAGATGCCAATGAAGCTAGATTAGCTAAGGCAAGTCGAGCTGAAGAAATTTGAAAAGAGAAGGGTAAGTCTCCACAAGCTGAAGGTGTGGGAATACTTGTTTACCCTGATGATTTATTCAAGAATATATTTCCTTTTGAAGCCCGAGTACCCCTAGAAGCCGAATTAGCTGCAGAACAAGCCAAGTACACCATCCACATCCCACCTGAACAACGTGGAACACCAGCTTATACAACAATGATGCCTATAGGTTTTGACTTTGATGTAGTATGGCCAGAGGATGAGTCCGCTTCAACAGCCGACTTCCGAAAAGCCTTTAAAACTATTTCTGCTGAGATTGGGAAAATGGAGCATGTCTTTCCATCATTAGACCAAAGGCTGGATAATCGTGATGCCAACATCACTAGAGACATTCGCGGTGTTGTTCTATGAATTCGAGAATGGGTTGGACAAACACTGGCTATGAGATGAGAGTAGGTCCGCTACTTTAAGTCCCTATTTGTAGAGTTAGTGGTTTGGAGCTCCGATAATCTCAAGTTTCAGCAGAGGCAACGGGACCACATTATAAGGATGGATGAATCTCATAAGTCGAACATGGAGTTACTCAAGCTCCAGCACCAAAATGAAGATGCCAAATTGGAGACCAACATGAGTCAGCAGATTCAGGTTCTCCAAATAGAAATGAAGCTGATGGCAGCTGAGTCGAAGGCTATTTGGTCTGTGTTCCGAACAGCCTACTCCAAGTCATATGATAAACATGATGCAACCAACATCTGACTCGATTTCATCGTTAGTGGTATGTTCCCTAGCCTATCTCTATCTTTTGGTGATGATGCCAAAAAGGGGCAAGAGGAAGCTATGAGGGAACTGAAGGAAGGGCAAGGAAGCTATAAGGAGGAAAAAAAGGGGAAACAACTAAGGGGGAAGAAAGCTCTATGAAGAATCCCCCATTGAAAATCATGTTTGCCAAAACCCCTCAACAAGAAGAAGTCATAGCCTCACTTCTCAGCAAACTACCTAAAGAGCTAAGTCTAGAAGAGAAAATTGAATTGGCAGTCAAGGAATCAAGAAAAGCCATCGAATCTGAGTTTGAGAAGGTAGCTGAGAATCATAGTGAGCGCATTGAGAATATCGAACAAATTTTGATGGTCCCCCAGCATGATTATTAAAAGATTCCCCAGCAATCAAACCTCCAAGAGAGATCATTATACCTGATGCAGGATCTGAGCCCAGATCACTAAAGGAATTTTAAACTCTAGATGCAGAAGGCTATTTCAAGAACTTGACTCTACCTCCAGCGTGGGACTTATACTGGGAAAAGGTCTTTGATTTATGTAAATCAGTTGATAGACAGCAGAGTTCCAACAGTCACTCAGCTAGAAAAGCACTAGTGCAGTACACTCCCAGAACAGTAGCTGAGTCAACAAGAGGAAGGGGAAGGTCTGGAAGTAGTGGAAGAGACAGAGGTACTCCACCACATCGAAGACCAAAGGACCTAAAATATATTAATCCACATAAAAATGGATTAAATTACTGGGCTGGGTATGATCATCTTGCCAACCTTGAGGTGAAACGCAAGAATGAGGAGGGTGTGAGGAGGCAAGAAGCAGAGAATGAGAGGGTAACACACGAATGGGAGGAGAGGCAGCGTAGGGATGACTCTGCTCCTAGGCGTGCTTATGAGAAGAAAAAGAAGGAGGAACAAGAAAGGAAAAGGAGAAGTGCAGAGGAAGACATTAGGAGACCTGAAGATGAAGAGAGAAGAAGGAAGCAGCCAAGGCGTTGAAGTCGACTGTAAGCCCTACATGTATTTTACTTAATTGTAAATACACAGCTGTAAGTATTCTGTAATAAAGCTCCGATACTTGTTGAAAAGTTTGTAACTTTGCTCTGATGCATGTTGTAATTCAAATGTATGTATAAACTCGGATACAGTGTATAGAGTACATTTTGTAAAAAGCTTTGTAAAGGACAATAATGATATGATAAACAAAATTGACATTTCAGCTCATACATTTTTTGTTACTGTACTACTTGTGTTTGCTGTAATGTTTTATTTAAGTTTTGGCATCATCAAAAAAGGGGAAATTGTTAGCAAATTTATTATTAGATTTTGAAGATACCATGTAAAATTTAGAATAGAAAGTTGGCACACATTTTCCTTTGTATTTCTATTTTGTAATAGATTGGACTTCATGAGCTGAGTGAAGTCAGCTATGTCGAAGAATGCAAGAAGTTAACGGAAGACTGAAGTGAAGACCCAGCTGTGTGGCAGCTGAGTGAAGTTAAGATGGAAGACACATACTCGACTGAAGGAGATCCAGCTGAGGAACAACTGTGTAAAGGTTGAAGAAGTGTCAGTCAAGTCAGTAAAGAGCCAAGTCTACCAGTTGAACTAACAGTTGAGTCTTTCCTAAACGGATGGAGTAGACTCAAGTCAAAGGGGTAAAGGCAGCTGTCAAGTCAAGTCGACTGACATTAATCCGTTGGATGGAAGTCAATGATATTACTCAATATAGTAATAAGCCCAAGCTCCATGTCTTAAAGTATTTGGCCCATAAACGCGCAAAAGGAATAAACCAATGGGAAGCACTGAAGCTTGTGTCGAGCCCTAAAAAGCTATAGAGTCATTTAATACAAGGAAAGGTCAACATCACAATGCTGGAGGTCAAGAAAAGATAAGCCAACGAACAAGAAAGTGTCATTTTGAAAATAGCATATCTCTTCAACGGGAAAATTTTCAAATGAACACTATAAAAGGGTGAGGAAGCATTTGAGAAAAGGTAACCAATCTAACAAGCAATTTTGTTAGGAAATTTTGCTAGATTTTGATGATACCATGTAAAACTTAGAATAGGAAGTTGACACCCCATTTTCCTTGTATTTCTATGTTGTAATAGATAGGACTGAGAGAGCTTAGTGAAGTCAGCTATGTCAAAGAATACAAGAAGTCAACTGAAGACAAGAGTGAATGCTCTGCTGTGTGTGAACTGAGTATGTTCAAGATGGAAGGCAAAAACTCGACTGAAGAAGACACGGCTGAGGAACAACTGTGTGAAGGATGAAGAAGTGTCAGTCAAGTTGATAAAGAAGCCAAGTCTAACAGTTGAATTGACAATTGAGTCATTCCCATATGATTGGAGCAGACTCAAGTCAAAGGGGTAAAGGAAGTAGTCAAGTTAAGACAACTGACATTGATCCGTTGGAAGGAAGTCAAAGATATTACTCGATATAGTAATAAGTCCAAGTTGCTAGGTCCAAAATTGTTTGGCCCAAAAATATTCAAAAGGAATAAACCAATGGGAAACCGTCGAGCATGTGTCAGACCCTATGAAGATGAAGAGTCATTTAATACAATGAAGGGTCAACATCACATCTCTGCAAACCAAGAAAAGACAAGCCAACGAATAAGAAGTGTCATTTGAAAATAGCCTATCTCTTCAACGGGTAAATTTTCAATTGAGCACTAGAAATGGTTACCTGAACCAACCACGATCGAATCAAGCAATATTCAAGCAAGCATAACTTGCAATATTCGCAAAGCTTATCAAGAAAATTCCTGAAGCCTAAAACTCGAAGGAACTCGATCCAACACACACTGTGAAGGAAAGATTACTTTAACCAGTTGAAAAGAAAAAGTTTCAAGAACGAAAATGGGTCTACTCTCCAAGTTTGAAGGAGCTGTAGCGAGGTTCAAGGTCGAACCAGAAGTTTCAAGTTTGTTGGAAGGCTATGTGATCAATTCCAAAGACTTGAAGGGAGCTGACGTAGCAAGGCAGCTATTTTGTGAAGAAGCTGAGTCACATGAGAAGCCAGTTGTGTGATCAAGGCTGTCTCTAGAATAAGAACTACTTTGTAACTTAATTTGTTACCTAGTGGATTTCTCCAGGAGTTGTAGAAGAGTGGATTAGAGGAATTACCCCATCGTTGAACCACTATAAATTTGCTTGTGTCATTTACGTTCAACATTTACTTTCTTGCTTATTTTTATATCTGCTGATAAGTTACATTGCTATCCTATTGAAAATAAGAATTGCTAAAACAATTGTTAAAAATGAGCTTAAATATAACAAAGGGTGTTAAGTCTTCCGCTGTTAAAAACCAAATCATCCAAAAGTTAAGTGTTAGCTAACGCAACTAAGTTATGCTATCAACATCTCAGTCAAGTCTGTTGAGTGGGTAACTTTGTTGTAGAAAGCCAACCTAGCTGTCCCTCAAGGACTTTGAGTCAACTATGTTGAATATTTTAAAAGGACTAAAAAGTGAAAATTTGGTAAGGTTTATTCAATCCCCCTCCCCCCTTCTAAACCTTACAACACACCCATGGGACCTACAAGTGGTATCCGGTTACTGAACTATCTCATTTCCTTTTCAAAAGGTTTAACACTTGTGTTTTCAAAGTCTTTTAATTTTAAAGCAAAGTTATTATCATGGAAGCAAATCTAACTCATATTCCTTTGTTTACTGTGGAAGAGTTTGATGACTGGAAGATTCGTATGCAGGCTCATCTATTAGCTTTACACGATGAAATGTGACTTGTGATAAAGGATGGGCCATTGCAAATACTCAAAGTCAATACTGCTGTAAGAAGAATACCTCCAGCTGAATGAGAGGATGCTGCAGCAGAGGCTAGACCAGCCATGGTTGAAAACCCTCGTTGTGAATGGACTAATGAAGATAGAAAGAGATACAACCTGGACAATGTGGCTAAGGATATTCTCTACAAGACGTTGGACAAGGCTATGTTCAACAAAGTCAAGTCATGCAAATCAACCAAAGAAATCTGGGAGAAGCTAACCCTGATTTGTGAAGGATCAGAACAAATTAAAGAGAATAAATTAAATGTTGCTGTTCAAAAATTTGAAAATTTGAAAATGCTTACATGTCAAAGTCTAGATCAACTGGATGCGAGATTCATAGATACCACTAATGAGCTTTCAGCTCTTGGGAAAGAGTACAGTCAGAAGGAGATGTGCATGAAGATACTATGATCCCTCCAAGCTGAATGGGAAATGAAGGTCATGGCCCTGAGACATTCAATGGACCTCTCAAGGACATTGAATCATGAGTTATTCTTAGACCTCAAAGCCTATGAATTTGAGATGAGAAGGAAAGAGCAAGAGGACACAGATGTACCCAAGACAACTTTATTATTGGCTAGTGAAGGAAAGAAAGCTGAGCCAAAAGAGATCATTGACCAGGAGGAAGCTTCCCTCATGGTAAAGAGATTCAACAAGTTCTTTAACAAGAACTGCAAAACAAACAAGGGTGAGACCTCCAAGAGACATTCAACACCTTCCAAAGCAAGGGAGGACAGACCGCCCAAGAGAGCTGAGCATCAAAGAGCAGACTATTAGAGAGCTAATAATCAGAGAGCCGAGAGAGCTGATCAGAGAGCTGAAAACCTGTGTTGGATATGCAGACAACCAGGACACTTTGTTGTTGACTGTTCTTATCCACCAGTCAACAAATACTGAAATGAGGAGGAAAGAAGAGTCTTTAGGGAAAGAAGATAAGAAAAGAAGAAAGCCATGTTGGCTGTTGAGACTGCTGAGCCCAGCCAAGTGTAAAGCGCCATCAGTCTCAGATAGTAGTGAAGCAGGCTACTCAAGTGATACAGAGGAAGAGGCTATGATATGCCTCATGGCCGATTAACAAGCTCAAGAATATGACGTACATTCTAACTCATCTCATTATGATTCAAGTGACAGTGACTGTGATACACACACTTCATCACCCACAAATCTTTATGATTCATTAAAAAATGATGAAAGATTTTGAGCACATTAAATCCTCACACACTTCCAAATGAGGAAAACAACCAGCTTAAAAGCCAAAACTCACAGCTGACTAAAGAGCTGACTACTATGAGTCACATAGATGATGATAACACTAAGCTGAAGGCTGAAAATGCCAAGATCTTAGCAGAGTTAGCTGCTACTGAGAAAAGAGAAATAGATATTTAAAATGTGACTGCCTCAATTACAAAAGCATCCAACACATTGGATGAACTTATTATCAACCAAAAAGAGTGTGGAGATAAGACAAGCATATGATTCAATTCCTTTGTGCATAGTCAAACTCCCGGAGTGACTTTGGAGAAAGGATCCTCAAGCAATGAGGGAACCAAATGCCCAAAACACCATATGTTGCACCAACACCCACACCAAAACACAATCACAATCATATTGGCCTTGGTTATAAGGGAAAAGGAAAGAAGCCAGTTTTAACATCCCATTTTTTTATAATTTCCAAAGTAAAACACGATTTATAAAATTGAAGTACAATTTGAAATAAAATGCACGTTCTAAGATTCTAAAAGAATATCTAAGTCAACAGAAAATAATATTTAAAATTGTAAAAGACAATTCTAAAATTTATTCCATAAATAATTCAAGTTCCAAAAATATTTATTTCAAAATAGACAAATCGAGAAGATAGTTAATAAAAATAACAATTCATTATTCTAAAAATTTTATTGGGTTCACCGCCGCCACATGTCCAGCCAACTCCATTAGCAATCTGAAATAGAAATTTATATTGGGGGTGAGCATCAACAACTCCGTGGAGGTAATTTGTCCAAACTAAATACACAAATATATCACATAATAGCATGCTTGTAAATTGGAAATTTAACTGTAGCTGTTGCATTTGGAACATGGCTCGCACAACCGGGATTTCACTAGAAGGAACTTTTATGCCCCAGACCTCTGTATGGTCCCGCATGACTATAGACACGTAGAACTTAGTTGCATAATTATCAAGTCACATATATGGCATTTAACAAGGACAAATAAAAGTAAAGTTAGAAAAAAAAACCCACCTCAAAAGTAGCGTAGAATGTGACGAAGAACGTAAATTTTCTATGCTCAATGGTCCTTACATACAATTTTATTATGATAATTTATCTTAGAAATCGAAAATCTTAATAATAATAATATTATAGAATTTATAATATGAATCTTATAAAAATATTAATATGAATATTATAGATTATATAAATATACACTTATTAACTATTAGACACACATTTCATTTATTAGCACTATCTCACTCACACACACACATATATATAAATACACACACACGGTACAACAAAATATATCATATATACACAACACACATGCATATTAATATATGCATATATCATATATACATGTATATACATATTTATATATATAAAAACAAACAAACACATGCACTACAATATATACACACATTAATATAGTCACACTCACACCACAAAACCCGCACCCACAATTGCATAAATGGGTCTCGGGCGGGTCCCGGGTCTAAAACCCGCCCGGGTCCGGGCGGGTCCCGGGTCCTATATTAATTTTTATTAATTTTTAAATATATATGAAAATATTTTTGCATTATTTACTTTTAAATTTGACCCACAATTGCATGATATATATATATATATATATATATATATATATATATATATACACACACATGCATGCTTATTAATTGATATATATGTACATACCTATTAATATACATATATAATTATACATAAACACACACACACACGATAATATACATTAATTTCTTATTTAAAACCCCATCATTTGTAAAAAAGAATATTACATACCTTAGTCCTCTAATTTAAAATGGAGGGGAACAATAGTAAATATTTTGAATGTTACTCTTTTCTTTTTTTTTTCTCCGTATGAAACTTTTAGCGTTAAGGTTTTGTGTGTATATATATTAGATAGAGTTTAGAGTTCAATTAATGTAGGTATTAATTAACTTAGGTATTAATTGAACTAACTATTAATGCATGAGTTAATTAAGTGTTTAATTAATGTAAGTTTTAATTTATTTTACTGAACGTAATATAAGTTTAATTTGGCTAAAATAAAACAGTTGGAATGTGATTTGAAAATCAGATTTTTTTTATATATATTTATTATTTCTAGTAAGATAACTTTTATAATATTATTATAAATGTGTAATAATAGTAAAACAATAATAATATAGAGAATGTTTGTCCAATTTTTAAAATTATTAATCCAATGGTATTTTAAAGACAAAATTATGCAGTCATTTAAATTCCTAATTGGTAAAGTCAAAATCCCTAATTAAGAAATTATAAGATTTATTTTATTTTATTTTTTTCTTCCAAATTTCGGGTGTTACATTTTACCCCCCCTTAAAATTAATTTCATCATCGAAATTCGAATATTTACCAAGATCTAGAAAATTCGGATATTTAGCTCGTATGTCTTCTTCACGTCCCCATGTGGCTTCGTTCTTATCGTGTTGTCTCCATTGTATTCTGATTAGTGCCACATTTTTATTTCTCAATTTGTGTATTTTTCGCTCTAGGATAGCCTTGGGTGCTTCTTCATAAGTCAAGTCGTTCCTGGTTTCTAATTCCGAATAATTGACAATATGACTTGGGTCATAAATATACTTTTTTTTTTGAGAGACATAAATATACTTTCTAAGCATTGATACATGGAATATATTGTAAACAGACGCCAATTTCGGTGGTAATGCTAATTGGCATGCTAGCTCACCAATTCTTCGCAAAAATTCGAATGGACCAATGTATCTCGGCTTTAATTTTTCTTTTTCACTAAAACAAAAAACACCCCTCATAGGAGCCACTCCCAAGAATATTTTTTCTCCCACATCGAATTGCAAATCCTTCCTTTGTCTATCAACATAAGATTTTTGTCTGCTTTGTGCTACCTTCATTCTGTCCCGAACTTTTTCTATTTTCTCTGCTGTCTGTTGAACTAAATTCGTTCACAAAATTTTCTTCTCACCCACTTCACTCCAAAATAAAGGTGATCTACACTTTCGTCCGTACAGTGCCTCATACGGAACCATTTTAATAGTCGCTTGATAACTATTGTTGTAAGCGAACTCCACCAAAGGTAAGATTGATTCTCAATTTTCACCAGAATCGAGCACACATGCCCTCAACATGTCTTCTAATGTTTGTATTGTTCTTTCAGACTGTCCGTCTGTCTGTGGGTGATAAGTTGTACTAATGTTTAACTTCGTTCCCAAGGTTGTTTGCAGACTTTTCCAAAACTTTGAAGTGAAATATAGGTCTCTATCTCACACTATCGTCATAGGGACCCCATGCAGCCTTATAATTTCTTTTATATATATCTTTGCATATTGGTCCATTTTTAGCGTCATTTTCACTGGCAGAAAATGTGTTGATCTGATCAATCGATCAACTATAACCCACACAACATTATTCTTCTTGACCGATAGAGGCAACCTGACTATGAAATCCATTGTTATATGTTCCCATTTCCACTCTGGGATCTCAAGGGGCTTTAGCAAACCTTAGGGCCTTTGGTGTTCAGCTTTAACTTGCTGACACGTCAAACATCTTTCTATAAATGATCTGATGTCTCTTTCCATGCTTCTGCACCAGAAAATCTCTTTCAAATCTCGGTACATCTTTGTACCACAAGGGTGAGCCGTATACAGTGTACTATGAGCTTCCTCAAGAATTTCTCCTCTAAATTCTTCATCCTTAGGCACACATAATCTACCTTCGTAAGCCAATACTCCGTCATCCGTTAACTCAAAACCTTTAATGTTTCATTCTACAATTTGTTTCTTCATTTTATTCAGAAATATATCTCGTACTTGAGTCTCTTTGATTCTATCTCACAACGTGGGTCGTACTACCACCGGTGTTGCTAGCATTACTTCTATATTTATTGGTGGAGTCACAATCTCAATCTCCATCTTAGTGAACTCTTTAATTCGTATTTCTTGGTTAGCAAACATGATAAATGACTCTTAGTTTTTCGGCTTAAAGCATCTGCTACCACGTTAGCTTTACCCGAATGGTAATTGATAGTGCAATCTTAATCTTTCACTACCTCCAACCATCTTCTTTGCCTCATATTTATCTTTTTTTGTGTGAAAATATACTTTAGACTTTTACGGTCTGTGTATATCTCACACTTATTTCCATACAAGTAGTGCCGCCAAATCTTTAGTGCGTGTACTACTGCGGCTAGCTCCAAATCATGGGTAGGGTAATTCATCTCATGTGGCTTTAGTTGCCTCGAGGCATAAGCAACCACCTTACCATGTTGCATCAAAACACACCCAAGGCCTAGTTTTGATGCATCGCTGTAAATAACAAATTCCTCTGTAGGGACGGATATTGTCAATATATGTGCAGAGGTTAGTCTTTGTTTTAATCACTACAAGAAAAATGCTAATAGACAACACCTAGAAGACAACGATCATTTTCTAAATCGTTGTCTTGGGAGTGTTAACAATAGGTATTATTAAACCGTTGTGTATTAGCGGACTTTTTGGTAAAGACAATAGGTTTTTGGGCCTAATACAACATTTTGTTTACTCGTTGTGTATTAGCGGAATATTTTAATAAAGACAGCAGTTTGTTTGGGCCTAATACAATAGTTTATTAAACCGTTGTCAATTAGCTCCATTTCTTTTCAAAGACAACAATGTTTTCAGGCCTAAAACAACAATTTTGTAAACCGTTGTCCATTAGCGCAATTATTTTCATAGACAATAATGTTTTCAGTCCAAAGACAACTGTTTTTTACAGCGTTGTCTAAAGATGTTTTCTTACTAATAAAACAAAATAATTTTTTATAACCATTTAAAAACAAACAATTATTTGTCTATTAAAATAATAGGTAGTCTCTTGTTAGACGGTCTAACTAACCGATCCAACCTAATTGATTTGGTCGACCCGCGAACACAGCTCTAGCGACCCAGCATAATGTTTAATACTTTTTAGGGGACCTACTTATACTTATCAGTGGAACTATTAATAATTTTTATTAGATAAAAAATACTTTTCAAATGAATTACTAAACATTTTTCAGGAATAAACTAATATTTTTCAGGAGAACTACTAATACTTTTCACGGTGATGACTAAAACTTTTAATTGAAAAAAATACTACTTTAGAAGGACTATTAATATTTTCAAGTGATTTGGGCTAGGCTGGACAATGAATTTTTAGGACTAAAAAAATCGGGCCAACTTGGCCAGGCCCAATTGGCATGTGGGCTACTGTTAGCCCAGCCTGATAGTTTATGTGCACAAAATGCACACATGAACTGGGTTGAGCCATGTATTTTTGCGGCCCGCCAAAATTAGCTACACCGACTTGACCCGATATTTTTTCAAAATCCCAATGGCTCGGATCGTTCTAGCCCGATCCGACCCGTTGCCGGTTCTATTGCGAGCTATGGGTGAAACTATAGACACTCTAATGGTACAAGTGAAATTTTAGGCAACTAAAGGGGCACTAGTACTAAATTCCCAAACTTGGCTGACTACCGAGTTGTTTCAATTAAAAAGCAGAGAAATTTACTTATAAATTATCTTTTTTTCCTTCTTCACCACCAAAACATAATTGAACTCGTCAATGATTGAAAGCCTCAAATTGTGAAGTTTCAACACAAAATAAGACAAATCTTATATACGATAATTAGGGTTTTATAATGAGCGAGAGGCAAATTGTTAAATGGATAGTAACACAGAAGAACGAGAAGGAGCCAACAATGGGGGAACGTTGTACCACGAAGTACAAAAGTCGAAGCTATGTGCGGTGCATTTTGTGAACACAGTGCTGCAGGGGCTCTGCTTTTCGGAGTTCGATTTGGCAGCGTTGGCGCCCGATCTAGATCGTACAGAGCTGTAGATGATGGTTGGCTCCGTCATCGGGGATTTTCTCCCTAAACACTCCAGGACGTCTCTCTCGATGGAACTTTAGCATCTAGGTTTATCTGTTATAATTTTTCAGTGGAGTTTAATTTTATTTCTTTCACGAATTTCACAGGGTTTTGTTTCGTACAGTCTAAAGAATATCTGCACGGGTGCTACTATTGTTGGAATTTATAGCTTGATTACACAGTAGTTGTTTGAATTCATAAGCTGAGTTTTTATTTCTCCCGTGGGAGTTGTTTTACTCATTTTGAGTATATTTTTGTTTTCTAGGTTCAAATATAGTGTGACTGTAAAACTTTTACTGGACCCTCAATTGTACAGTGACCTAATGACGATAAACTTTTGTTTTATGATGAATTGGTGCATAGTTAGAAAGTGCCATTTTCCTTAGTTGTCACTTGGGTGCCCGTTTTATATGTTTACTTGTTCTTTCTATTTATTCTCTACAGTTCTTTGTGCTCTGTTGGTTCTCTATACTTCACTACAATGGCTCTGATATGTGATTGGCTTCAAATGTTTGTTGAAGCCTAATGAAACACCTTGTTTTCTATTTTGTCTGATATTCTACTTGACTTTGTGATGCTTACCATTTCCAGCTCTTTATTTAATTCTTTGATATGTTAATTGTGCAGAGTAGGCAATATGCAGTGGAGGTACAAAGATGATCGATGTTCATGATTTTGCTGATTGATCGCCATCATTTGTTCTCTTTTTGCTTAGTTTTAGTATGCTAGTTTCTTTTCTCATATGTAATTGACTTAGTATGGGTTTTGGTTTTCTTTTGTTGGTCAACTAGAATTTTTACTGGTTTTAAAATGAATTGTATTTGGATTAAGTTGTATTCATGAATATTTGACATTCGCAATGAATTTGAATCTATTGTATCATATTAAATGTATTCTTATGAATATCTAATGGTTTTTAATTATCTTTGCAAAAGAATTCTAAAAAAACAAAATGTTGACAATAGAAAAATCATTGTGGATTTTGTACAAAAACAACGGTTTTTCACCCTTGTCTAATAATTAATAGACAACGGTTTCTAAACATTGTCTTTTTCTAGAAAACCCGGTGATATCTATGTTGTAAAGAGGGTGCTAATTGACAATGATTTTTCACAACAATTTTTTTTAATAAAGACATTCACCGCTGGTGAATCTTCATTTAGATCAATAGACAAGGTCTTTTGCATGTTTAATTGTTGTAGGACCTAATCTAAAAGATAACCAAAACCCGTTTTATTCTTACTACTATTTTACAACTTAGATATCTACAACTTTTTTTCCTTAAAAGACAACGGTGATTCATCGTTGTTCATATTCATTGCCACCTTTTACAACATAGATATCTACAACAATTTTTTTCCAATAAAGACATTCCCCATGGTGAATCTTACCTATTCCACTCATTCGAGGTGTTTCTATATGTGGTTGTTGAGTAGACCTCATCTAACCTTAGCCAATTTATTTTTATTCTCACTAATCAACTTGTCCCTCCAACTTTCTCTTGGGTGCCTCAATTAATTTATCCATTTCTTCTGGTTCATATTCATTGCCACCAATCGAGCCTCGTGCTCACCGCTGTGCATGGGCAACGTCCCCAAAGACACTCACTTTCCACTCAACTCCGGCTTTAGTGTTTAAGATTGCATGAAAACCCTTGTGCTTATGAGCATGAGCATGTCAATGAAGTTAAACACCGCTCCACAATCCATTCTTCTACCATCGGGTCCTCGTGCTCAATATTTGCTAAATCCCCGCCGAAATTTCCTCCACCACTTGTGAGGTTTGTTTATAGGAGCATGATGTTTTGGCATTCCGATGCCATCTAAATTCATAAAGCAAATCATCTTATATTTTTATATAGAATTTATATCTTAAAATCTAAGGCGTGTAACCCATAAGTTTACATCTAAATTTCATCTAATTTACAAAGATTATGCATTGCTTCAATCTTATTGTTTGGTGCGCCTAGGAAGCTTTTCACCTTAAGTCATTCCTAATGTATTTTTTTTATAATAATAAACATTATAAAAGTTTCTATGTTGCCTTGTTTTTGCGTCATTATGTCAAATATGTTTATTTATTATTTATAAAGTTGAAGAAATTTCACATCATGCACGTGCATTAAAATAGAGATGAAATAACAATTTATCATTTAACTGTAATTATAGAAAAAATTGTACCTTGATCAGAGTTGGCGTCGCATGCGGAGGTAGGTAACCCTTTTTTTTAAAGAATATATGTATATATATATATATATATATATATATTTACGAGTCTACTGAAACGTCAATCCGCTCTGATACCACTTATGTAACATCTCATTTTTTTATAATTTCCAAAGTAAAACACGATTTGAAATAAAATGCGTGTTCTAAGAATATTTAAGTCAACAGATAATAATATTTAAAAGTTTAAAAGATAATTCAAAAATATATTCCATTAAAAATTCAATTTCCAAAAACATTTATTTAAAAATACCCAAATCGAGAAGATAGTTAATAGAAACAACAATTCATTATTCTAAAATTTTTATTCGGATCACCGCCGCCACATTTCCAACTGTTGGGAAATTTATTGTTTAGATTTTGATGAATGCCATGTAAAACTTAAACTAGAAAGTTGGCACCCCATTTTCCTTGTTAATTTGTATTGTAATAGATAGGGATGAATAAGCTGAGTCAAGTCAGCTATGCCTGGAAATACAAGAAGTCAACTGAAGAAGTGAAGTGAAGACTCCGCTGAGAAACAGCTGAGTATGGCAAAGAAAGAAGATCAAGTACTCGACTGAAAGAGTATCGGCTGTGAAACAACTGTATGAAGAGTCAGTCAAGTCAACTCAAGAAGCCAAGTCTCAAGTTGAAGTGACATATGAGTCATCTATTGATTGGAAGCTAACTCAAAGTCACCTGGGGAATATTAGACTACAGTCAAGTCTAGACAACTAAATGAGATCCGTTGATAAATGTCAAGAATGTTACTCAAAATAGTAACCATTAAAGTTGTCGAAATAAAGTGTTAGTTCCATTGTGTGCAAAAGGAACAAACCAATGGGAAGCACTCGCACTGAAGTGTCGAAATGCTTTTAATCTTTGCAAGACATTAAATACGAGGAAATGTCAACATCAAGGACTGCAACAAGACAAGCCAACGAACACAAGTGACTTTTGAAAATCATTCTATCTCTTCAACGGGCATATTTTTTGAAAGTTCACTATAAAAGGCTGAGGAATCACATTGAGAAAAGGTTACCTTGAACACCTTAACCACGAATGAGCAAGCATATTCAAATTGTAACCTGCAAAATATTCTCAAGTTATTCAAGCAATATCCTCAAGCCTAAATCTCGAAGGAAATCGATCCAACACCAAGCTGTGAAGGAAAGACAACTTCAAACTATTGAAAAGGAAACTTTTGAAGAACCAAAACGGGTCTACTTTCCAAGGAGGATTGTAGAAGGATCAAGGTCGAACCAATCTCAAGTTATTGGAGGGATTCGTGATCGAATCCAAGAAGCTTGAGAAAGTGAGCTGAAGTAGCAAGGCATCTGCTCTGTGAAGAAACTGAGTCGGACGAGAAGCCAGTTGTGTGACCAAGGCATCTCCAGACGGAGTCCAAGGAGCAAGTCAGCTGCGTGATCAAGACTTTTCTCTAGACTGATAACCACTTTGTACTCTGATCATTACTTAGTGGATTCCTCCAGGAGTTGGAGAAGAGAGGAGTAGAAGAATTATCCCATCTTCGAACCTCTATAAAATTTACTTGTGTCATTTACATTTCAGCATATTTACATTCCTGCACATTTTATATCTACTGATAGTTTGCTATCCAACTGATAAAATAACAAGTGCTAAAATCAAGTGTTAAAACAAAGTTAAATCAAATTCAAGGGTGTAAAGTCTTCCGCTGAAAAACTCATCACAACCAAGTTAAGGTTTAGACTGAGTTATTCTATCAACAACTCTATCGAGTCTGTTGAGTGGCTAACTCTGCTGATTAACTAACTTAGTTGTCCCTCAAGGACTTAGCTGTGTATTAACTCTGTAATATTTTAAAAGGACTAAAATCGAAAAGTTGGTAAGGTTTATTCAACCCCCCATTCTAAACCTTACTTACACCCCTTGGGACCGACAAGTGGTATCAGAGCGGTTGGTTCATTGAGCTTTCCGCACTGGTTACTGAACTAGATCTCCAATCTTTCAAAGGAACTTGTAACACTTGCTCTTTCAAAAGATATTTTTATTCAGCAAAGTTAGTATCATGGAAGAAAATTTGACACGCATTGCCATGTTCACTATTGAGGAATTTGATGACTGGAAAATTCATATGCATGCTCATCTATTTGCTTTACATGATGAGATGTGGATAGTGATAGAGGATGGGCCACCGCAAATACCGAAAGTGAACACAATCAGATGCGGAGAGAGAGCGGCACCAAGGAGAGAAGAAGTCTGCTGGCTGAGGCAAGACCACCCTAGTTGAGAAACCAAGGACCGAGTGGACAAACGAGGACATAAAAAGATACAACTTGAACAATATAGCCAAGGACATACTTTACAAAACCTTGACAAAGCAATGTTCAACAAAGTCAAATCTTGCCAAACTGCAAAACAAATATGGGATAAATTAACTTTAATTTGTGAAGGATCTCGAGCAAATTAAAGAAAACAAATTGTCCGTTGCTGTATAGAAATTTGAAAATTTTAAAATGCTTGTAGGTGAAACCTTGGATCACCGGATGCTAGATTCACCGAAATCACAAATGAGAAGCCTACCACTGGATGGGAAATGAAGGTCATGGCTTTGAGACATTCAATGAACCTCACAACAACATCCAATCATGAGCGATTCTCGGACCTCAAGGTGAATTTGAGCCGAGAAAAAAGATCAAGAAGAGACAATCTGTACCCAAAACAACTGCACTTATAGTCAAGGATGGAAAAAGAGCTGAAGTAAATGAAGTCATAGACCAGGAGGAGATTGCCCTAATGGTTAAAAGATCAAACAAGTTCTTCAACAAGAACTATAAAAGAAACAAGGGTGAATCCTCCAAGAGACATCCAACTCCCTCCAACTAAAGGGAAGATAGGCCACCCAAGAGAGCTGAGCATCAAAAGGTTGAATATCAGAGAGCTGATAACCCATGAACGGAAAGAGCCGATCAAAAGTCGAGAACCCGTGTTGGAACCGCAGACAACCAGACACTTTGCTATTGATCGCCTATATCCAAATGAGTCAATAAATACATGAATGAAGAAGAAAGAAGAGTCTTCAGAGAAAGAAGACAGAAAAGAAAAAGCTATGTTGGCTGCTCAGACTGCTGACTACTCAAGTGATTCTGAAGAAAAGCAATGATTTGTCTAATGGCTAAAGAACAAGATCAACTTGGCCAAGAAGATGAGGTACACTCTAACTCATCTCACTCAGATTCTAGTGATAGTGATTGTGACACACACACTTCATCACCCACTGATCTTTATGATTCATTAGGCAAAATGATGAAAGACTTTGAGCACATTAAATCCTCACACACACTATTAAACGAGGAAAATAGCCAGCTCAAAAGCCAAAACTCACAGCTGACTAAGGAGCTGAGTACTCTAAGTCACATAGCTGATGAGAATAAAGAGCTGAAGGCTGATAATGCTAAACTAATAGCAGAGATAGCTGCTATATAAAAGAGGGAAAATAATCTCAAAAATGTGATTGCATCATTTACAAAGGCATCTAAATCATTGGATGACCTTATTATGAGCCAAAACGAATGTGGAGACAAGACAGACATAGGATTCAATTCCTTTGTGCACAGTCAAACTCTCAGAGTGATTTTGGAAAAAGGATCTTCAAGCAATGAAACATCTCAAAAATCCATAACACCAAATGTTGCACCCACTCTCACTCCAAAGCACAATCACAAACAAACTGGCCTTGGATATAAAGGAAAAGGAAAATAGCCAGTTGAGTATGCTGAGAGGACAGCTGAGAAGAAATCCAGCAGAGTTCCTCATCAAACTCCAAATAGAAAATACTCTGTAAAGAATAAACACAGCTACCAAAAACCCCATAAGTTTTATCAAAGAAACACATATGATGGGAATTGTAGAAACTACCCAAGCCAAGCTTATTGGAATAATATGAAATATCAGCAAAGACCTATGGAATACAAGCCTAAATGGCAAAAACCTAGAACTCAGCAAAGGTCATTCCAAAGGCAAAAGAGCTATCATCAGCACACATATGCACCCAGGCACTACACTAAGAAATATCACAACTACCCAAAGAATGCAATTGCTAAAACACACACACAAGCATAAAGACAAAAGAGACAGTTGTATGAACCTAAAGCTCCCAAGCAATTTGCCAAAGTGAGTTATGATTATGGCACAGATAGATGGCAACCTCTTAGAGTCAAGTCATTTGGCTATAGGTTGGTTGGATCATCTTACAGCACTAACCCCTCAGGACCCAGACAAGCATGGGTACCTAAAAACTAATTTCCTTGATTGCAGGTTCAAGGAACAGCTGAGTGCCAAGGAACCTGGCACATGGATAGCGGCTGTTCTAGACACATGACAGGAAACAAGAAAAATCTTTCAAAATTCAAGGAGATTAGAGGCGCAAAAGTCATATTTGGAGAAAATGAAGCTCCAGGGGAAATAAGAGGCACTGGATCCATGAAGAAAAATGGATTAGAAATTACAGATGTTGCATATGTTGAAGGCCTCAACTTCAACCTATTAAGCATCAGCCAACTCTGTGACAAGGGCTATAATGTTGGATTCAATATGGGAGTGTGCCAAATTAAAGATATCAATCAAATGAAATAGTGTTGCAAGGATCCGAAAAAAGAACATGTATGTGGTAGATCGATCTCATCGCCACACCAAGCACTTGTCTCATAGCAAAGAGTACAACAACCCAATCAAGCTAGCTGTGGCACAAGAAGCTGAGTCATCTGAATTTCAAGACAATCAACAAGCTTGCAAGGAGTCATCTTGTAGAAGGATTGCCAGACTCAGTGTACAAAAAGGAAAGTGTTTGTGATGGATTTTTTTGGTCCTGTTGAACCAGCCAGCATAAGTGGAAAGAAATACACGTTAGTGGTGGTGGATGATTATTCAAGATATACATGGGCAATCTTTATGTGCAAAAAGAAGGAAACCTTACAGAGGTTACCTCAGCTGATGAGAAGAGTTCAAAATGAGAAGAGTCAAACCATCATAAAGATAAGATCTGATAGAGGAACTGAGTTTGTAAATGGGATAATAACTCAGTATTGTGTTGAAAATGGTATTGCTCATGAACTATCTCAGCAAAGGACTCCACAGCAGAATGGAGTAGCAGAAAGAAGAAACAGAACACTCAAGGAAGCTGCTAGAACCATGTTAGCTGAAGCAGAATTGCCTAAAAGATTTTGGGCTGAAGCTATAAACACTACATGTTATACTCAAAATAGATGCATGATTAATAGACAGCTGACAAAGACTCCCTATGAAATCTGGACTGGAAGAAAGCCAAATGTTGGGTACTTTAGAATATTTGGATGTAAATGCTTCATCCACAACAATGGTAAAGATAATCTAAAGGATTTTGATGCTAAAGTTGATGAAGGTATCTTCTTAGGATACTCAGCTGAAAGTAAAGCCTATAGAGTGCTGAAGAAGAGGACTATGGTCACAGAAGAGTCTATTCATGTGGTTTTTGATGAACCTAATGTGAATGAAGAAGATATTGAAGAGTTAGCTGATAAGTGGAATCAGCCAACTATGCAGAAGAGTCCCTACGTTGAAGCTGAAGAAAGAGTTATCAACCAAGATGAAGATGAGATAGTTGAATCTCAAAGACAAAGCAGGAAAATCTCAATTGAATGATGATGAAAGAGCTGCTCAAGACAACACAATCATGAGACAAATTTGACCCAACCGATTTGTCAACCTCGATGTGACATGGCTGAGAGACCATCCACCAGAACTAGTCATTGGAGATATGAAAGATGGTGTAAGAACCAGATCCAGAGCTCAGCAAGAAGCAATGTTCACTTGTTTTATTTCGCAAATAGAGCCAAAAGATGTATCCCAAGCATTGGATGACACACATTGGATTCAAGCCATGCAAGAAGAGCCGAATCAGTTTGAAAGAAACAAAGTATGGGAATTAGTGCAAAGACCAACCCATCAAAATTTTATTGGCACAAAATGGGTTTTCTGAAACAAGATGAATGAGGAAGGTTCTGTTGTAAGGAACAAAGCAAGATTGGTAGCCAAAGGGTATTGCCAAGAAGAGGGAATATATTTTGATGAAACATTTGCTCCTGTTGCAAGACTAGAAGCTATAAGGATGTTTCTTGCCTATGCTACACACAAGAACTTCATTATATATCAAATGGATGTGAAAAGTGCATTTTTAAATGGATAATTGGAAGAAGAAGTCTATGTTGAGCAACCTCCAGGTTTTGAGCAGAAGACCATTGGAGATAATGTGTACAAGCTCAAGAAAGCTCTATATGGATTGAAACAAGCACCTAGAGCATGGTATGATACATTGTCTCAATTTCTAACTGACAATGGATTCACCAAAGGCAAAGTGGACAGAACACTCTTCAGAATTCAAGATGGAGAGAGTATATTGCTTGTTCAAATATATGTGGATGACATCATTTTTGGATCCACAAACAAAGAGTTGTGTGATAAGTTCCCAAACCTCATGCAAGGTAAATTTGAAATGAGCATGATGGGAGAGTTGATATTCTTCTTAGGACTTCAAGTTAAACAGCTGAAGGATTGAACCTTCATAAGTCAAACAAAGTACAAGAGAGATTTAATGAAGAAATTTGGTATGGAAGAGAAGTCTTCGATCAAAAAATACCAATGAATCACCACTGCTTCTATCTAACAACAAGCAGGCCGTATATCACCTTTGCAAAGTAGGTGTATGTGCAAGATTTCAATATGCACCAAAAGAAAGCCATATGATCGCAACTAAGAGAATCCTAAGATATTTGATGGGATGCCAAGAAGTTGGCTTATGGTATCCAAAGGAAGGTGGATTCAAGCTTATTGGTTTCTGGTTTAGCAATGAAGCAAAACTCAATAGCCAAATCCACAATTGGTTTCAAGTTTAGCAAGAAGTCAATATCCACATCCACAAATAAGCTACATAGCTACGGGCAGCTGTTATGCCCAAGTATTATGGATGAGACAACAACTGAGAGACTATGAAATTGAAGAAAAAGAGATTCCAATTATATGTGATAACACAAGTGCTATTGCAATCACTCAGAATCCTGTATCGCATTCAAGAACAAAGCACATTGATGTCAGATGTCATTTTATAAGAGATCATGTTGAAAAGAAAGACATCACCTTGGAATATATCTCAACTGATAAACAGTTAGCTGACACATTCACCAAGCCCTTGTGTGAATCAAGATTTGAAGAGCTTAAGCATGAGCTAGGGTTAATTGAGTTGAGTTGACACTCAGAAGACTCAATAAGAAGAGATGGAACGTAAAAAGATGAAAATGGAACAAATCTCATGAATCAGCCAAGTGAATCAGCCATATAGGAAAGTCAGCTGTATCAAGTTAGCTGACAGCTGAGTTGCTTAATGAAAGGAGAGAAGAAAAGTTGAGTCATTTGTGGAGTAAGCTGAGTCATTTATGAGCTATGTGACAAAAACGAGGTCGTTTTTAATGAGTGTGAATGTTTTTAAGGATATGATTGGATACAGTCAAAAGCTGCACAGTAAGCATATGATTGGATATAAATGCTGCCGCATTAAATGCGAGCAATTAAATGCAGTGTGACGTGCTAAATCTGAGCCGTTGATCTCGATCAAAATTTCAAAAATAGAAAACGCGTCCTTTCATAACCCTTATATACTCATTCTTTCAGTTTTCTCTCTCTCACTTAAAACTGTTCATCTTCAAACATTCGAAATCAAGTCATTTTTCTCTCGAAAACCCTACAAGTTCTCAAGCAAGTTCGTCAAGATTTAATCGGTAGAAACTTCTAAAAATGGCACCAAAGAGTGATTTCATCAAGTTATCAAAGCAAATCCACTTTGGTTCGACTGTGGATTTCAAAGGCATGGTTAAGCAGGGTTCGGATGCAACCCTTGTGAAGAAAACCGCGGATATGTTGGAAATATTTGGGCTTAAAACCTTTTTGACAATGGAGTACTCGCACAGCTACCTTGAAGAGGTGTCGCAGTTCTACGTGAATGCGGAGGTGCAGGACGAAGGCATTAAGTCTTCTGTCCACCGCAAGGATATCTTGATAACTGCTAAGGACCTTGCGGAGCACTGTTTATTGCCATCCGAGGGTATGTCGGAAATATACGAAGCTGATGTGGACTTGGCTGCTACATGGAAAGAAGTAGCCAAACCCGAGTGTGCTGCGAAGGTGGTCTACACAGCTGACAAGAAATTGATGAAAGACGACTACCATAAGCTGATGGATGTAGTCTCCAAATGTGTGGACATGAAATTTTGTAGCTTTAACCAGCTATCAAAGACTAAGTTGATCGTCATGGCTGTGATCATGCAAGGAAAGAATGTTAAATGGGCTGAGTTCATGTACAGCAGACTCTGCCAGAACGTTGTGAATAAATCGTTCAAGAAAGATGGATCCTTTGGAGGATCACTCAGCTATGGCCTAGTTATTGGGCATTTAATGGAGGTGAAGGGCATTCCCCTTCAACATAGAAAGCCCTTTCTTGTAAACAAGGGGATGTTTAGGGCTAACCTTTAAGGAGCCCAGAAGAGAGCCCATGCGAAGAGGACGGACACAAGTGAGGGGGAATCAGCTGACCCCGAGGAAACAATTGTTGCCTCCCCTCCCAAGAAGAAAGCTGCCCCTACAATCCCCCGCAGCACGAGAGGAAGGACGCACTGCCCCCCGCAACCGAGTCACCTGCCCGAGCAGCCCTATCTCCTGCCCACGCAGCCGAGGCGGAGAAGGAAGCCCAAATACCTTCTCTGGCCATCACAAAGAAGAGGACTATCAAGCCAAGACAGGCAGCTCCTCAATCCAAGAAAGATGGTCCGGCCCCCGCCGCCCAAGAACCTGAAGAAGAGGAATGCGAACCATAAATTCCTCTGGTAAGGACAAAAAGAAGAAAGAGAATCTTCAAGCTTTCAGAGCTTGAAAAGACAGCTGAATCTGCAACTCAGCTAGAAAAAGTTTCCGAGATCACTGGCACGGAAAGAAGTGCGCTCGAGTTGTTAATGAAACAAACCAAAGTCTACTCGAGGTGATCAACAGAGGCAATTAGAAGACCCAGCTGTGTACAAAACAGCTGAGGAGGAAGAAACATCGGAGACAACATTATCCCTTGCTGAAAGGGTTGTGTCTCCACCAGCCCCAGATGCTGCTGAAGGTGAAGAGCAGCATAGTGTGCTACCTTCCATTCCTGAAAAGGAAGGACAAGAACAAGATGACGATGATGATGTCATCATGTATTCTCCAATATACCCAGATATCCAGCGCCATCTACGTGAATGGAGGGCGTGGAAACGGAGTCACTCAAGGGTGCAATTTGAACGCCCTGAGTTCATCAAAGAAGAGGAGGAATTGTTCGAATTCCTTGGCATCACCAAGGTGATTAAGGCCCTTTATGAAGAAAATTGCTTGAATATCTTACAAATCTTCAAGGAGAATGAACAAGCCAAAGAAGCTGAAGCTCGTGAGAAGGCGAATATATGCCCACTCACTGGAACTCTGGAGCACACTCATCCTCACATCGATGCACTTTCGCAAAGTGATGAAGACATGGATCCCATTGCTGCGAAGGAGAAGTTGGATATGCAGCAAGCCATGCGGGAATCTAGGCTGATGCACGAACAACAGTTGATGGAAGGACCAGGAGAGTCCTCAAAATCTCTCCTGGAGATAGACCCTTTGGGAGTAGTGCAGCACATTGCCATAGTTATAGCTGAAACTACATCCCCAGTTCACTCCGAAAATGGGTCTAAGGGACTTGGCGATGAGACTGGGACTTTGGGCACCCAAGTTGAGCCAACCCCTATTGAAGGTGTTTTACCACATGCCCCCACGGCTGAGCACTCAATGAAAGCAGCCGGGAGTTTGGAGCAGAGTGACCCCACCATCGATCCACTCACTGGTGCGCCACCGAGGGGGGAAACTCACTCCACTGTAGCAAGGTCGGAGGATGCTGCAGACGACTCCACTATGAAGGAAGGAGGCAAAGCAGAGAAAAAAAAAAGAAAAAGAAAAGGAACAACAACAAGTTGACATTGACGAAGCTCAGACAGTTGAGTATGTCCCAGCTGAGGACAAGGAAATTCATTTAGCAGAATCTACTGAGGCCGACGAAGCTGTTAAGACATCTGAGGCTCAGTCAGCTGGACAATCCAATAAACCAGGCCCAGCTAAAACCGAGTCATCTGCGCAAGCTCCCAAAGCTGCAGCAGGCTCGACTCAACCAGGATCATCAAAGGCACGAACAACTATTCAATCGATCCCATATGTGTGCGATGATGCATTTGAAGAAACATTCCCTTTCTCAATTGAGCTACCCGACCTTGAAGAAGAAACAACTCAAGAGCAACGGCATTTCAACATCCGAGCAGATCCAGTAATTCCCACCGACTCCATTGTTCCATCAGACTTTTAATTTGATGCTGCATGGCCGCCAGCTGAATTCGAAGTGACAGCTGAGATCCGTGAAGTCTTCAAGAAAATATGTGGAGAGATTGAGAAGATCGAACGGAACCACGCCTCACACGATATGCCACTGGACAATAGAGATGCCACCCTCACAGCCGATTTATGAGGGATTGTGGTATGGATTAGGGAATGGTGTCAGCAGCAGAGTACAATGTGATACGAGCAAGTCCGATATTTCAAGGCATTGTACAACAAGATGCTAGTTTGGAGTGATGACAATGCTGATATGAAGAAGAGGATGCAGTCCAATATTGACATAATGCATGCCTCTCATACAACTGAAATGGAGCTACTGCGTGAATTTCATCGAAAAGAAATTCTGCGTGTTGAGGAGAATATGAATACTAAGTTCAGCCTTCTCATAGCTGAAATGAAGCTAGTGGCAGCTGAATAGAAAGCCACTCGCTCGCTCAAAATTTCGCCGACAAAGACTCAAGCGAGAACTCCGCTCTCAGCCGACTGGATTTCATGATCGCTGGGATGTTTCTAGAGGTTCCTCTCTCTTTCGATGATGCCAAAAAGGGGGAAGAGGAATACCTGAGGAAGATGAAGGAAGAGACAGTTGTTGAGAAGAAGAAGGAGAAGGAACAAACAACTGTTGAAAAGAAAAAGGAAAAGGGAAAAGTTGTTGAGGGGGAAAGGTCAAAAGATGTGACCTTAATGCTTGATGAAACCCCTCAGCAAGCATAATCATCAAACTTCCGGTGACTCTGCAACTCCAGCACTCTGCTGTGCCTATGTCTGAGAAAAGAAAAATTGTGGAAGCAGGGATGAAGGAGGTTGAAAGAAAAACGGATGCCCGTGTTCTAGAAGTCTTGAAAGCTTATGGAGGCATTCCGGCAGGAAAGGATACAGATGCCATTCCTGATGATAGAACCGAGCCAAGATCCGTTGAAAAATTCAAAATGCTCGAGTCCGGAGGTTATTTTAAAAACATGTCCATAGCTCAAGCCTAGGACTTGTACTGGGAGAAGGGCCTGAAGGTGTGTGAAGAAGCTGATAGGCAGCAGACTACTAGCAGCCATTCAGCTGGTAAGAAGAAGACTCAAGTACAATACACGCCCAGAGGAGAAGGAAGAAGTGGTGGAGGAAGAGGTTTTCAACCTAGACCTCTACCCAAAAATATTGAATATGTAGATCCAGGAAAGAAGGGAAGGATCTACTGGGCTGGGTATGATGAAGTAGCCAATCGGGAAGTGGTTAGGAAGAATGCTGAATATGCAAAGAGAATTGAAGAAGAAAACAAAAGACAAGATCAACTGTGGCAAGAAAGGCAAGAAAGAAAAAGAAAAGATGAAGCTGCGAAGAGAGCTTATGAGAAGAAGAAAGCAGCTGAAGAGGAAAAGAAAATGAAGAGAGTTGATGACGATAGAGCTGAAGAGAAAAGGAGGAGGCAGCGAAGGCGTTGAAGCGTTGTTGCTATCCCTTCTGTATTTTACTTTTGTAAATACATATGTATGTAAGTCATCTGTACACTCAATAAAATATTGTTGTATTTTTCTCTCTATTTCTGTTACTTAGCATAGATGCTTGAATTTGGATTAGGTATGATTATGCTCTAATACACCCTGTAAATAGCTGTGTAAAGGACAAGAATGCTATGATCAATAAAATGATTGATTCTACGCATACATTCTTTGTTACTACATTGTCTGTATGTGTCTGTATTGTTTACATGTTGTTTAATGTTTTTAAGTTTTGGCATCATCAAAAAGGGGGAAATTGTTGGAAAATTTATTGTTTAGATTTTGATGAATGCCATGTAAAACTTAAATTAGAAAGTTGGCACCCCATTTTCCTTGTAATTTGTATTGTAATAGATAGGGCTGAATAAGCTGAGTCAAGTCAGCTATGCCTGGAAATACAAGAAGTCAACTGAAGAAGTGAAGTGAAGACTCCGCTGAGGAACAACTAAGTATGGCCAAGAAAGAAGATCAAGGACTCGACTGAAGGAGTCTCGGCTGTGAAACAGCTGTATGAAGAGTCAGCCAAGTCAACTCATGAAGCCAAGTATCAAGTTGAAGTGACAGATGAGTCATCCATTGATTGGAAGCTAACTCAAAGTCACCTGGGGAATATTAGACTGCAGTCAAGTCTAGACAACTGAACAAGATCCATTGATAAAAGTCAAGAATGTTACTCAGAATAGTAACCTGTTAAAGTTGTCAGAAATAAAGTGTTAGTTCTAGTTGTGTGCAAAAGGAACAAACCAATGGGAAGCACTGCACCAAGTGTCAGAAATGCTGCAATGTTGCAAGACATTAAATACCAGGAAATGTCAACATCAAGGACTGCAACAAGACAAGCCAACGAACACAGGTGACTTTTGAAAATCAGCCTATCTCTTTAACGGGCAGATTTTTGAAAGTTCACTATAAAAGGCTGAGGAATCACATTGAGAAAAGGTTACCTTGAACACTTGAACCACGAACGAGCAAGCATATTTGAGTCCAAGGAGCAAGTCAGCTGCGTGATCAAAACTTGTCTCTAGACTGATAACCACTTTGTACTCTGATCATTACTTAGTGGATTCCTCCATGAGTTGGAGAAGAGAGGAGCAGAAGAATTACCTTATCTTCGAACCTCTATAAAATTTACTTGTGTCATTTATATTTCAGCATATTTACATTCATGCACACACATTTTATATCTGCTGATAAATTGCTATCCAACTGATAAAATAACAAGTGCTAAAATCAAGTGTTAAAACAAAGTTAAATCAAATTCAAGGGTGTTAAGTCTTCCATTTGAAAAACTCATCACAAACAAGTTAAGGTTTAGACTAAACAACTCGAGTTATTCTATCAACAACTCTATCGAGTCTGTTGAGTGGCTAACTGTGCTGATTAACTAACTTAGTTGTCCCTCAAGGACTTAGTTGTGTATCAACTATGTAATATTCTAAAAGGACTAAAATCGAAAAGTTGGTAACATTTATTCAACCCCACCTTCTAAACCTTACTTACACCCCTTGGGACCTACACCTGCCAAGTCCATCAACAATCTGAAATAGAAATTTCTATTGGGGGGTGAGCATCAACATCTCCGTGGAGGTAATTTGTCCAATCCAAATACACAAATATAAATTGGAAATTTAATTGTAGCTGTTGCATTTGAAACATGGCTCGCACTGCCGGAATTTCACCGGAGGGAACTTTTATTCCTCAGACCTCTGTGTGGTCCCACACGACTTGTTAGGAAATTTATTTGTTAGATTTTGATGATACCATGTAAAACTTAGACTAGGAAGTTGGCACCCTATTTTCCTTGTAATTCGTATTGAAATAGATAGATTTGGAAGAGCCGAGTTAAGTCAACTAAGTCAAGATTACAAGAAGTCAATCGTGGATGGAATGAAGACTCTCTTCGTGTGTCACCGAGTATGGCCTAGAAGGAAGTCAAGGACTCAACTGAAGGAGAGTCAGCTGAGGAACAGCTGTGCCAAGTGTCAGTCAAGTCAAATTAAAGAGTGTTTGGAATAAAGTTGAAGTGATAGTTGAGTCAATCTTATGATTGAAGCAGACTCAAGTCACTTGGGGTAAAGGCAACAGTCAAATGAAGACAACTGACTTAGATCTGTTGGAATAAAGTCAAGAATATTACTCGATATAGTAATATGTCAAACTGACAGGCCTTAAAGTGTTTGGCCTAGAATTATGCAAAAAGAATAAGCCAATGGGAAACACTGCATCTTGTGTCAGAACCTGCAAAGCTGAAGCACCATTTAATACGAGGAAATGTCAACATCACAAGAGCCGCAGACCAAGACAAGATAAGCCAACAAACACAATGTGACGTTTTGAAACTAGCCTATCTCTTCAACGAGCAAATTTCAAATGTGCACTATAAAAGGTTGAGGAAGCAATTGAGAATGGGTAACCTTGATTACCTGAACCTAGCAATAGCAAACATTATTCAAGCAATTAACCTGCAAATTCTCAAAGCTTATCAAGATATTCCTCAAGCCTAAAACTCGAAGATACTCGATCCAACACAAGCTGTGAATGAGAGATAATTTCAAACAGTTGAAGAGGAAAATATTTGAAGATTAAAAGGGGTCTACATTCCAAGTTGAAGGATTGTAGAAAGGTTCTAGGTCGAACCAAGTATCAAGTTTGTTGGAGGGCTTCGTTATCAAATCCAAGAACTTGAGAAGTGAGCTGGAGTAACCAGGCAACTGCCTCATGAAGAAGCTGAGTCGCAGGAGAAGCCAGCTGTGTGATCAAGGCTATCTCCAGACTGATAACCGTTTTGTAAACTTATTTGTTACTTAGTGGATTCCTCCAGGAGTTCGAGAAGAGTGGACTAGAAGAATTATCCCATCTACGAACCATTATAATAATACTTGTGTCAATTTACTTTCAGCATTTACATTCCTGCACATTTACTTTTATCTGTTGTTAGTTAATATTTGCTATCCAACTGATAAATAACTAAGTGCTAAAATAAATGTTAAAAATAAGCTTAAAATAATCAAAGGGTGTTAAGTCTTCTGATCTTATAAAACCAAATCAACTAAGTTATGTATTGGCTCAAGCAGCCGAGTTATACTATCAACAGCTCTATTGAGTATGTTGAGTGGGTAACTTAGCTGAATAGCCAACTTAGCTGTCCCCCAAGGACACAACTGATTTGAGTCAACTTTGTTGAACATTTTAAAAGGACTAAATCGAAAATTTGGTAAGGTTTATTCAAACCCCCCTTCTAAACCTTATACCACACCCCTTGGGATCTACACAGGGTATCAGAGCGGTTGGTTCATTGAGCTTTCCGCACTGGTTACTGAAATAGATCTGTATCTTTTCAAAAGGTTTTATTACTTGTGTTTTTCAAAGTCTTTCATTTTTAAACGAAGTTATTATCATGGAAGGAGAAGTTGCTGAAGAAAGACTGGTCATGGTTGAAAAAACAAGAACTGAATGAACAAAAGAAGAAGATAAAAGAGATATAACTTGGACAATGTAGGTCCCAAGGGGTGTAAGTGTAAGGTTTAGAAGGGGGGTTGAATAAACCTTACCCAAATTTTCGATTTAGGCCTTTTAAATCTATAGAGTTCTACACCTTGTGTCCCGATGGACAATCGAATTAGTCACTCAAGAGAGTTAATCTCTCAAATGCACTCAAGCAATAGAGTAACTCGGTTGTTGGCTATAAATTGACTCAACTGTGGTTTTGTTTTCAGCGGAAGACTTAACACCCTTAAGTTTGATTAAGCAAGTTTTTGCGACTTGATTTAGTACTTATAAATTATCAAATGGATAGCAAATTTATCAAAGAGATATAAGCAATTAAAAGTGCGAGAAATTTAAATGCTTTGAAATGTAAATGACACAAAAAAGTTTTTATAGAGGTTCAAGATGGGGTAATTCTTCTACTCCTCTCTTCTCCAACTCCTGGAGGAATCCACTAAGTAATGATCGATTTACAAAGTGGTAACAGATCCGAATACAAGTCTTGATCACAACAAATGACTTGATCCTTTGGGACTCGATCAGAGACGCCTTGATCACTCACCAAGTGGCTTCTCGACGACTCGGCTTCTTCACAGGGCAAATGCTACTACTGACTCACTTGCTTAAGCACTTTGGATTTGATCACGAAGCCCTCCAAGAGCTTAAGACTTGGTTCGACCTTGAACCTTTCTACAATCCTTCCCGGAATGTAGACCCCTTGTATTAAGTATTTTCCTCTTCAACTGATTGAAGTTCTCTTTCCTTCCTTCAGGTAAGTGTTGGATTGATGTACTTGAGATGTAGGCTTGAGGATTGAGAATGTTTCAGTTTTGATAAGCTTGTATATCTTCACGTGTGTGTCATTCATTCTTTTTTTCTCAAACAAATTCCTCAGCCTTTTATAGTGAACTTTCAAAAATTTGCCCGTTGAAGAGATAGGCTCATTTTTGAAAGTCACTTTGATGCGTTGGCTTGCGCTTCTTGGAATTGCCATTTCCTCGTATGAATTGTTTTATCACCTTTTCGAGTTCGACACGGTGTAGTGCTTCCCATTGGTTCATCCCTTTTGCACGCTTCGGGACTGAGCACTCCAAGAAAGGTGGTATGGAGATATTACTTGTTTAAGTAAGTCTCTTGATTTACGGCAACGGTTCTTTTTGATTATCTCGACTTGACTGCATTTCCTTGCTTTCCCCAGGTGACTTAGAGTCGGTTCCAATCATTGGATGACTCTTCATCACTTCAACAGACTTGGCTTCTCTTGAGTTGGCTTGACCGATGTTCCACTCACCGCATCTCGGCCTACTTCTTGATCGAGTTCCCCGTCTGCTTTCTTCTTTCTTTGTACTCACTTGTCTCTCACAGAGTTTTCCTTCAAGCCTTGATTTGTCTTCTTGCATGTTGGGGCGTAGGCGACTTAACTCGGCCTTGCGGCTCTAATTGTTACAATACATTTTACTGACAAGAATTGGGGAGCCAACTTTCTATTCTAAGTTTTACATGGCATTCATCAAAATCTAAACAATAAAATTCCTAACAATTTCCCCCTTTTGATGATGCCAAAACTTAACTCATACAAAGATGCAGATGACAAAGATACATACGAGATAGTGTATTGACATAGAATGTATGCAATCAATCTTTTTATTGATCATATCATTCTTGTACTTAACACAATCAAGTTTACAAGGTGTATCGAGTATGTAATTGTCTTCACAAAAATAGAAAATTTATAGCTATATTACGAAGACTTACATTGTATGTATTTACATATAAAATACACGAAGGGTTGGACAAAGAACAACTTCATCTCCTTCGCATGTCTCTCTTTCATCTTGATCGATCTTCTTCTCTTCTTCTCTTCTTCTCGTCATCATCACCGCCTTCTTTTTTCTTCTCATATGCTTTTCTTGCAAGCTTCATCTTTTCTTATTCTTTCCTGTCTCTCCCGCCATAGCCGAGTTTGTCTCTTGTTTTCTTCTTCTATTCTTTTTGCATACTCGGCGTTGGTTTTAGCTACTTGCAAGTTCGCCACATGGTCAAGCCCAGCCAAAATAGAGATCCCTCCTTTCTTTCCTGGATCTACGTATTCAATATTCTTGGGCGAGGCCTGGTCCAAGCTTCTTCCTCCATCTGCTTCTTCCTCCTCGCCTCTCGGCGTATCTTATCTTTGGGCCTTTTCTTTCCAAAATGAGTGCCCAATGAGTGACCAGCAGAGCGATCCGGTTGTCTCATGCCTTCTTCACATAATGTGAGACCCTTTTCCCAAGATGAGTCCCAAGCTTGAGCCATGGACATATTTGCAAAATATCCTTGATTCGAGGGTTTTGAATTCGTCAACTCGATCTTGGCTCTGTCCCGACATCTCAAATGGCATACGTGTCTCTGTCAACCGGAATGCCTCCGTGTTCTTTCAAGATGTTCATCACCCTGGCATCCATTCTTCCTTCCACCTCCTTCATCCCTCGCTTCAATTGCTTTTCTCTTCTCTCCTATAGATACAAAGCAGTGTTGGAGTGGCGAGTCACTGGGAGTTTGTCGCTTATAATGTCACCGTGACAGACCTTGTTGGGGGTTTGTGCAATCATCAAGGTCATATCTTTTGATCCTTCGCCCCTCAAGATTTTCCTTTCTTCATTTCAAAATTTCCTCACTGATTTTCCCTTCTCAAATTCCCTTGTCACATTGCTCCTTTCTTTTCACTTGATTTTGTCGCTTAAGGTATTCCTCACCGATTTTTTTCTTCTCAAATTGTTCCCTTGTCACCGCTTCCTTTCTTTTCAATTGATTTTTTTCGCTTTAAGGTATTCTCTTCCCCCTTTTTGGCATCATCAAAGGATAGAGGAACCCTGTGGAACATTTTATCTTTGAAGCATGAAGTCGAAGTCTTGATGGTTGAATTTTGCTTCAAGTCTCTGCGTTGTATCTTTGCACGGAATTGACCGAGTAGCGTTGGATTCTCAGAAATCGCTTCATCTCAGCCATGAGAAGGCTGAATTTTCTTGTCATGTGTTCTTCCAACCGCTGTATATCATTTGCATTACGCTCACGCAGCTGACTTGATCTCGGCGGTGTGAGCTTCATGCATATGTTCAATGTGTTCCCTCGCCTTCGTTTTTGCATCAACGTTTTTGACTCTCCACACCAAGCACTTGTTGAATAAGGTTCAAGTATCTCACTGTTCCACACGCATTGATTCTTTATTGTTGCCACCATTCCCTTATCCTCGACCGTGATGCCTCTCAAGTCACCGTAGATTGGCATCTCTGTTGTCCAGACGCATGTCCAAAGAGGCCTGATGCCTCTCCATCTTTTCAACTTCAAGAAAGAGTACCTTGAACACTTCTCGTACCTCACCGATTCTTCTGCGGTGATGGCCATACAAAAAAAATCAAAATCGGCCGAACAATGGTGCCTCGAGTGAAAAACAGAGGCTGGTGCAGCGATAACGTGCTTGCTCGTTTTCTGACTCTTCGTGGAGTTCTCGTATCTCCAAAGTGAGAAAGGGAAAGATTCTACAAAAGATTCATCACCGCCGATCGGGATCCGTCGATGATGAGCGGTGCGCGTGAAGTTCTTTTTGGGAATCGATCCAGTATGGTTGAGGAGCCGGAGCATGGTTTTACGGTTGGTTCACTGTTTGGTTGTGAAATAGACCCGACTTGTTGAGCCTCAAATGCCTTGCAACCGTTGGTCTCAAAAGATTTTTCCTTTTCGATTGACTTATCCTCGGCCTTATCGAAGAATCATCGGACGATGATGAGATTTCTAGTGGTGGCTCATCATCAAAGTTAAATGTTTGACGAGTAGTCTTGGGATCGACTTGCTCGTGCGGAACATCCGCAGTGAGTCTTTTGGATTTGTCATGGGGGTTGACTCGGCTTCTTCGCCTTCCGATCCCGAAAAAGTGACATCGTGGTTGTCTGGGAATCATGAAGTGCGCTGATCTCCTTCTCGGATGGGTCGATGATTGCGGGAGGGATGTTCTCTACTTGACCTCTTTTACCCTGGAAGTCTCAACCTCCCGTGGCCTTCATTTCCTCCAGCCAGCTCTCTGGCTGCGAGGCCTTGGTCCTCCCTTTCGACATCACACTGCCTTAGGGTCTTCGACAGTGGCATCCATTGGAGTCTCAACCCCATGGATTGCACTTTCATCGCCCAGTGTTAACTCCCGAGTACATTCCTTCCTCGTGCCTCGACCGCATCAAGCGTCATTAGCCTTCAGAGCGATTGGCACCTTAGCCGAGACAGATCTCAATCGCCGGAGCTTCGTTGATGGCAACTTGTTGTTCTTCTAGTGATTGTAATTTCTCTTCTTCGCCTCCTTGCTTCTTTGTCGAGTCATCTGCAGCATCCTCCGACCTTGCCGCAGTGGAGGAGTTTCCCCTCGTGGCGCACCACCGAGTGAGTGACTTGGAGTGGGGTCACTCGTCTCCAAACTCCCTACTGTTTCAATTGATGGTTCAAAGTTGGGGCGGTGGTAGCACACCTTCAATAGGGGTTGGCTCGACTAGGGGCAGGTGGTAGCACACCCGGTTTCATCGCCACTTCCCTTATCGCCTTCCGAGTGAGTGGGAAGTGGTAGCAAGAACATCGTGCTATTTGCTGAACCACTTCCATTGGATCGATTTCACCGTGTGTTTTGGAGGACTCTCCCGGTCCCTCCATCAGTCTTTGCTCGTGAAGGATTCTTGATTCATGCAATGCTTGCTGCATCTGTAGTTCTTCCGTGGGCGAGATTCTCTGGGTCCTCGTCACTTTCGGAGAAGACATCAAGGAGAGGATGGAAGTGTTCTGTGGTGCCGGAGATAGGGCGATACTTGCCTTCTCACGTGCTTCGGCTTCTTGACTTGCTTTGCTCTCTCCCGTCCTTGTAGATTTGCGGGATTTCTAAGCGAGTTGTCCTCATCAAGTCTTTGGGAGCACGATAGTCGATCCAAGGAAATTTAGCAGTTCCTCTTCTTCTTCTATGAATTCAGGCCGTTGAACTGTTCCCTTGACTTGCTCAACTTCCATTTTCTCCACTCACGCAGACGATTTTGGATGTCCGGTAAGGTGGAGATAGGATCATTACATCACTATCCGCTTGGCTGGTTCTTCTTGAGTTTCACTTGTGTGAGCTACAACAGTGTCTTGGTTGCCTCTGCGATCGCCTTCAGCAGACTTGGTGTTTCATCAACTACATCCGGAGACTCTACTTCTCCCGAGAGTCTCCGTATTTGTGCTAGGTGAGTAACTCGACTCACTTGGTTTCTCCTGTTCGGACCGCTTGACGAGTCTTCTTCGTCTCCCGGTTTGTACCAGGGAATTTACCCGAGTTGGGTAGGCGGCGTCCTCGAGTCTTGGGCGCGGGGCCGTGCTTGTGTTTGTTTCGAGGAGCCGGCCGTCTAGGCTTGTCGGTTCTCCTCCTTTTTGACGATCGGAGAAGGTATTTGGGAGTCCTTCTCGATCGCCGCAGCTGGGGCAGGTGACATGGCTCTTTCTTTGGCGGTGACTCTTTGCAGGGCGGGAGCATGTTTGGTTTTCTTTGCTTTGCGAGGGCGTGAGACGTCTTAAGCCGCAGGGGCAGCTTTTTCTTCTTGGTTGGAGAGGAGGCAAGTGTCTTGGGTCACCGATTCCCCTCACCGTGTGTCGCTCTCTTGGCATAAGCTCGCTTCGAGCACCGCAGAGGTTAGCTCAACATCCTCTTGTTGACATGGAAAGCCTTCCCATGTCTAAGAGGTACTCCTTTCACCTCCAATAGCCGGCCAATCACTAGGCCATATCCTAGGGATCCTCCAAATGTGCCATCTTCTTTGAAGGACTTGTTCCCCACGTTCGCAGAGTGCTGTAGATAAACTCAGAGTTTATCTTCTTTTCCTCGATGATTGCAGCCATCACAATCGCTTTGCCTTTGATAGTTGGTCAAAGTGCCAAATTTGATGTCGATACATTTGGCAACTATGTCCAACAATTTGTGATAATCCTCCTTCCTTCTTTTGTTTGCTTTGTGTATATAAGTTTATCGGCAAAGGTCGGACTTGGCTATTTCTTTCCATGTCGGTTTACATCGCCTTTTTAATCTCGATTGCTCCTTCAAGCAATATTCACCAAATCCTTGGCGTTGATAGTCAAAATGACTTGATTCCTTCATCGTGAATCTCAAAGATTCACGTAGAATTGTGCGACCTCCTCCACATAGGTCATAGGATATTCCAAATTAAACGGTTTCCATTTACGTTTCCAACTTCTCCGCTATTTTCTTCACCAGGGTGTCGTCGGACCCCGCTTCACCATTCCATCGAAATCCACGGTCGAACCGGTGTGGATTTGTTTTCCCAACTTGGTAAAGTCATACGTTGGTGCCATTTCTCGAAATAATTTAAAGGAAAAGTTCGAAATTTGATTTGAAGGTAGATAGGGTTTCGAGAGTATTTGCCTTTGCCTTTTGAGAGAAAGAGATTGAACAGTTTTAGAAGTGTGAGAGAGAAACGGACGAAAATGGTTTAAATATGGTTTATGAAAGGACGTGCGGCGGTTTTGAATTGTGATCGAAATCAACGGCTTGGATTTCGCACGCATATTGAGCATTCATGTCTCGTATTTAATGCGGCAAAAGATTTATATCCAATCATAGGCTTGGTGTGCGGCTTTATGTCCGACACATCATCATTATCTTTGACGTGTCTCTTAAAACATTCCCGCTAAATCAAAACGATGCGTTTTTGTCACTTTGCTCATAAGTTATTCAAATTTTATCTCTTAGTCGATTTAACTCGCTTCTCACATTTCTCTTAGTGACTCATTATCAGGACTTTGTGTAGTCTTTTCCGATATAGGCCGATTTTGAGCTAATTTTTGTTTTCACTCTTTTTCACCTTCTTTCCTGTTTCATTTCTTTTCTTTGATTCTTCCGTGTCTCGGCTTAGCTCAATTAGCCCCAACTCATGTTTGAGTTCTTCAAATCTTGACTCACATAATGGTTTTGTGAAGATGTCGGCTAGTTGTTTGTCGATTGAGATATATTCCAAGATAATGTCCTTCTTTTCAACATGATCTCTTATGAAATGATATCGACATCAATATGTTTTGTTCTTGAGTGCAACACAGGATTTTGAGTGATTGCAATGGCACTTGTGTTATCACACATGATTGGAATTTCTTTTTCTTCAACTTCATAATCTCTCACCGCTTTGTCTCATCCATAGGACTTGGGCAAACAACAAATGCCATAGTTATGTATTCGCCTCACCAGAGGTGGCTATTGAGTTTTGCTTCTTGCTAAACCAGAAATTAGTCTGTTTCCTAGCATTTGACATGTGCCTAAAGTACTTTTCCTCGTCCACTCGTGCATCCAAAGATAGTCGAGTCTGAATAGCCAATTAGCTTGAATCCACCTTCCTTTGGATACCATAGGCCTACTTCTTGGCTTCCTTTTAAGTATCTCAATATTCTCTTAGCATGTCATATGGCTTTCTTTTGGAGCAGATTGAAATCTTGCACATACACCTACAACAAAAAAAGTGATGTCGGCCCGCTAGGCCGTGAGATAGAGCAATGATCCATAAGTGCTCAGATCTTGTTTGATCTACAGCTTGCCATCCGCATCCATGTCCATTTTGATGATGTGTTCATTGGTATTTTTACGTAAGACTTCTCCTCCATACCAAATTTCTTCATTAAATCTCTCGGTGTATTTTGTTTGACTTATGAAGGTTCCATCCTTCACTGTTTCACTTGAAGTCCAAGGAAGAATGTCGGCTCTCCCATCATGCTCATTTCAAATTTACTTTGCATGAGGTTTGAGAATTTTTCACACAGCTCTTTGTTAGTGGATCCAAAAATGATGTCATCCACATATATTTGAACAAGCAAAGATACTCTTCTTGTCTTGAATTAAAAAGTGTTCTATCTACTTTTCCTTTTGTGAATCCATTTTCATCGGGAATTGTGACAGTATCATACCATGCTCACGTGCCTGTTTCAATCCGTCAGGCTTTCTTGAGTTTGTATACCTTGTCTCCAAGAGTCTTCTGCTCAAATCCTGGAGGTTGTTCAACATACACTTCTTCTTCCAATAAACCATTCAGAATGCACTTTTTACATCCATTTGATATACGAAATTCTTGTGAGCGAAATAGGCAAGAAACATCCTTATAGCTTCCAATCTTGCTACGAGGGCAAATGTTTCATCAAAATCTATCCTTTCTTCTTGGCAATATCCTTTGGCTACCATCTTGCTTTGTTTCTTACTACAAAACCTTCCTCGTTCATCTTATTTACGAATACCCATTTGGTTCCAATAACATTTTGATGTGTGGGTCTTTGTACTAATTCCCATACTTTATTTCTCTCAAACTCGATTCACTCTTCTTGCATAGCTTGAATCCAATGTGTGTCGTCCAATGCTTGTGACACATCCTTGGGTTCTATCTGCGAGATGAAGCATGTGAACATTGCTTCTTGTTGGGTTCTGATCTTGTCTTGACACCTTCTCTTATATCTCCAATGACAAGTTCTCGTGGATGATCTCTCACCATCTTACGTCGAGTTGAAGTAAGTTAGTAGGATTGATCGACTTGGTACCGTGTTCTTTGTCGCTCTCTCGCGATCACTCAACGGTTCAGATTTTCCACCGCTTTTGAGATTCACTATCTCATCTTCTTCCTCGAATTGATAATCCCCTGCCTGACTTCAAAGATAGGACTCTTCAGAAGGTTGGATGATTCAACTTATCACCGACTCTTCAATGTCTTCCCCATTTACATTTGGCTCATCGAATACGACATGAACGGATTCTTCCGTAACCATAGTTCTTTTGTTGAGTATTCTCAGAGGCTTTGCTTTCACCGAGTATCTAAGAAGATACCTCATCGACTTTAGCATCAAAAGCCTTTAGGTTGTCTTTGCCATTGTTGTGGATGAAGCATTTACATCCAAATATCCCGAAATATGCAACATTTGGTTTCCTTCCAGTCCGGATCTCATAGGAGTCTTTGTCACCGCCTATTTATCATACATCTGTTTTGGGTGTAGCAAGTTGTGTTGATTGCTTCACCCAAAATCTTTTTGTAACCCCCGCTTGACTAACATGGTCCTTCCGCTTCTTTGAGGGTTAAATTCCTTCTTTCGCAACTCCATTCTGTTGTGGAGTCCTTGCGGTGATAGTTCATGACCAATACCATTCTTAATACAATATCGAGTTATTATTCCATTGACAAACTCGGTTCCTGATTCATCGATCTTATTTTGATAATGGTTTGACTCTTCTCATTTTGTATCCTCTTCATCACCGTGGGTAGCTTTTGTAGAGTTTCTTTCTTCTTGCACATGAATATTGTCCATGTATATCTTGAGTAGTCATCTACTACCACCAAGGTGTATTTCTTTCCACTTATGCTTGCTGGTTCCATTTGGGCAAAATAGATCCATATAAGCAGTCTGATATTCTTGTTGAGGATGGGCATGTCTTTTCTTTGAACGACGACTTGATTTGTTTTCCTTCTAACATGCATCGCATATACTCTCCTTCTTGTATCTTGAGTGGGAAGTCCTTCTACAAGATGACTTCTTGCTAGCTTATTAATTGTTTTGAAATTCGGGTGACTCGGCTTTTTGTGCCACGGCTTGACTTGATTCAAATTTGTGCTCTTTTGCTAGTAGAGACAGTCTTTGGGTGTTGCGATTGACCAATCCACTACATACATATTTTTCTCGTCTACATCCTTGCAAAGACAACTTCATTTGATTCAACATTTTTGATTTGGCATATTCCCATGTTGAATCCAACATTGTAGCCCTTGTCACGAGTTGATCGATGCTTAGTAAATTGAAGTTTAGTCCTTCAACATATGCAAACATCTGTGATTTCTAAACCATTCCTTTTGATGGATCCAATGCCTCTTATTTCACCAGGAGCTTCATTTCCTCCAAATATGACTTTTGCTCCTTTGACTCCCTTGCATTTTGACATGATTTCTCTTATTTCTGTCATATATGTCCGGAATGACCACTATCCATGTACCAGGTTCCTTGGCACTCACTTCCTTGAACTAATCAAGGAAATTAAGTTTTAGGTACCCATTCTTGTCCGGGTCCCGAGGGGTTAAATTATAAGATGATCCAACCAACCTATAGCCAAATGATTTGACTCTAAGAGGTTGCCATCTATCGATGCCATAATCATAATTAATCCTGGCAAATTGCTTGGGGAGTCTAGTTCATACAAGCTCTCTCTTTTGTCTGTATGCCCGCATATGTGTTTTAGCAATTGCCTTTCTTGGGTAATTGTGGTGTCTTTGAGTGTAGTGCCTAGGTGCATATGTGTCTTTGATGAAAGCTCTTATGCTTTTGAATGGCCTTTGTTGAGTTCTAGGCCTTTGCCATTTGGGCTTGTATTCCATAAGTCTAGGTGATAGTTCACATTATTCCATCGACTTGGCTTGGATATTTTCTACCATTCCCATCATATGTATTTCTTTTATGAGTTTTCTTGATTTTTGGTAGCTCTTCTTCTTCTTTACAGAGTGTTTTGTTTGGAGTCTCGCCGAGGACTCGGTGAATCTCTTCTCACCTTTTTTCAAAGACTCTCAACCTGGGTGTTTTCCTTTTCCTTTGTAACCAAGGCCGTTTGCTTAGTATTGTGCTTTGGATTGAAAGTGTGTGCAACATTTAGAGTTTTGGATTTTTTAGAATCTTCATGACTTGAAGATCCTTTTTCCAAAATTACTCTAGAGGTTTGACATGGCACAAAGGAATTAAATCCTAAGCTGTCTTGTCTCCACATTCTCTTTGACTCATAATAAGATCATCCAATGATTTAGATGCCTTAGTGAATGAGGCAATAACATTTTTGAGGTCATTCTCCTCTTTTCTATAGCGGCAATTTACGCTATTAATTTAGCATTTTCAGCTTTAAACTTTTATTCTCATCGGCTATTTGACATAGAGTACTCGGCTCCTTAGTCGGCTTTGAGTTTTGACTTTTGAGTAGGCTGTTTTCCTCATTCAATAGTGTGTGTGAGGTTTTAATGTGCTCAAAATCTTTCATCATTTTGCCTAATGAATCATAAAGATCGAGTGGGTGATGAAGTGTGTGTGTCAATCACTATCACTAGTGTAATGCGAGCTTGTTGAGTTAGATTGTACCTCATCTTCTTGATCTTGTTCTTTGGCCATTAAGCGGATCAAGGCTTCTTCTTCGAGAGTCACTTGAGTAGTCAAACTTCACTACTCTCTCGAGTCACCGCTCTCTTGACTTGGTTTCTCGGCGATTTTGCGACCATCATTGCCTTTTTTCTTCTCTTGTCTTCTTTCTCTCGAAGACCTTTCTTTCTTCTTCGTTTCTTACGTATGTTGACTACAGGATATGAGCATCAATGGCGTAGTGACCTGGTTGTCTACAATTCCAACATAGATATTCACCTTTTGATCGACTCTTTCTATTCTTGAGTTGTCGGCCCTTTGATACTCAACTTGTTGATGATGATTCTCTTGGTTGGCCTATCATCCCTTGATTTGGAGGGAGGAGTGTCTTCCGGAGGATTCACCCTTTCCTCTCTTGTAGTTCTTGTTAAAGAACTTGTTAAATCTTTTAACCATCGGGGTTATTTCTTACCGGGTTAATTGCCTCTTTGACCTCGACTCTTCTTCCATCTTTGATAATTAGAGCATTAATTTTTTGGGTACAACTGTCTCTTCCTGGTCTTTCCTTCTCGGCTCAAACTCGTAGGCTTTGAGGTCCGAGAATAACTCATGATTGGATGTCTTTGATAGGTCCATGGAGTGTCTCAATGCCATGACCTTCATTTCCCATTCAAATTTGGAAGACTTTTTAGGATCTTCATACACATTTCTTCGTGTATATTCCTTTCCAAGTGTAGACAGACTCATTTGTGATTTACGAAACCGAGCATCCAGTTGATCCAGGTTTTCTCCCGAGATCATTTTAAAATTCTCAAATTTTTGTACAAACCACCGATAGTTTGTTTTCTTTGATTTGCTCACGAGCCTTCACAAATCAATGTCGTTTGTCCCATTTCCTTGGCGCTTTTGCAAGATTTCACTTTATTGAACATGGCTTTGTCGAAGTTTTGTAAAGAATGTCCTTGGCTACATTGTCCAGGTTGTATCTTTTTTCTGTCATCATTTGTCCACTCGGTTCTTGGTTTTTCAACCATGATCGTCCGAGTCTTTGCATCTTCTTCCCCTTCACCGCAACTCTTCGCATGTTGTTTCACCTTTAATATTTGCAGAGGCCCATCTTCTATCACTATCCACATCTCATCATGTAATGCTTTGATAGATGAGCACCGCATACAAATTTTCCAATCATCAAATTCTTCAATAGTGAACATAGGAATGCGTGTTAGATTTGCTTCCATGATAATAACTTTTAATGATAGAAAAGAGTTTTGAAAGTTTAAGTACTAAAGCGAGACTTTTGAAAAGTTTGGAGATCTAGTTGAAGAACTGGTGCGGAGGGTTCAATGAACAAACCGCTCGATACCACTTGTAGGTCCCAAAGGGTGTAAGTGTAAGGTTTAGAAGGGGGGTTGAATAAACCTTACCCAAATTTTCGATTTAGGCCTTTTAAATCTACGAGTTCTACCAAGAGTGTCCCCGATGGACAGATCGAATTAGTCACTCAAGAGAGTTAATCTCTCAACACGACTTCAAATTGAGTTATTAATAGAGTAACTCACTTGTTGGCTATAAATTGACTCAACGTGGTTTTGTTTTTTTGGAAGACTTAACACCCTTAAGTTTGATTAAGCAAGTTTTGCGACTTGATTTAGTACTTATAAATTATCAAATGGATAGCAAATTTATCGTAGATATAAGCAATTAAAAGTGCGAAATTTAAATGTTGAAATGTAAATGACACAATAAAGTTTTTATAGAGGTTCAAGATGGGGTAATTCTTCTACTCCTCTCTTCTCCAACTCCCGGAGGAATCCACTAAGTAATGATCGGTTTACAAAGTGGTAATATCCGGATACAAGTCTTGATCACAACAAATGACTTGATCCTTTGGGACTCGATCCGAGACGCCTTGATCACTCAAATTGGCTTCTCGTGCGACTCGGCTTCTTCACGGGCGCCGCTACGCTTGCTACTACTGACTCACTTGCTTAAGCACTTTGGATTTGATCACGAAGCCCTCCAAGAGCTTAAGACTTGGTTCAGCCTTGAACCTTTCTACAATCCTTCCGGAATGTAGACCCCTTGTATTGATATTTTCCTCTTCAACTGATTGAAGTTCTCTTTCCTTCACGAGGTAAGTGTTGGATTGATGTACTTGAGATGTAGGCTTGAGGGTTGAGAATGTTTCAGTTTTTGATAAGCTTGTATATCTTCACGTGTGTGTCATATTTTTTTCTCAAACAAATTCCTCAGCCTTTTATAGTGAACTTTCAAAAATTTGCCCGTTGAAGAGATAGGCTCATTTTTGAAAGTCACTTTGCAGTCGTTGGCTTGCGCTTCTTGGAATTGCCATTTCCTCGTATGAATTGTTTTATCACCTTTTTCGAGTTCGACACGGTGTAGTGCTTCCCATTGGTTCATTCCTTTTGCACGCTTCGACGGGGATGAGCACTCCAAGAAAGGTGGTATGGAGATATTACTTGTTTAAGTAAGTCTCTTGATTTACGTAAACGGTTCTTTTATAGTTATCTCGACTTGATTGCATTTCCTTGCTTTCCCCAAGTGACTTAGAGTCAACTTCCAATCATTGGATGACTCTTTCCTTGAAAGACTTGGCTTCTCTTGAGTTGGCTTGACGATGTTCCACTCACCGCATCTCACCGCTTCTTGATCGAGTTCTGTCAGCTTTTCTTTCTTGTACTCACTGTCTCTCAATGAGTTTTCCTTCAAGCCTTGATTGTCTTCTTGCATGTTGGGCGTAGGCGACTTAACTCGGCTTGGCGGCTCTAATTGTTACAATACATTTTACAAAGAAGAATTGGGGAGCCAACTTTCTATTCTAAGTTTTACATGGCATTCATCAAAATCTAAACAATAAAATTCCTAACGACAATGTGGCCAAGGATATACTCTACGAGACGTTGGACAAAGCCATGTTCAACAAAGCCAAATCTTGCAAATCTGCAAAAGAAATTTGGGATAAGCTGACCTTAATTTGTGAAGGATCAGAACAAATTAAGTGTTGTTGTACGAAAGTTTGAAAATTTTAAAATGTTTGCAGGTGAATCTTTGGATCAGCTGGATGCCAGATTTCCAGAGATAACAAATGGGCTTTCAGCTCTTGGGAAAGAATATATACAAAATGAGATGTGTATGAAGATTTTAAGAGCCCTCCCAGCTGAATGGGAAATGAAGGTCATGGCCCTGAGACATTCAATGGATCTCTCAAAGACTTCCAATCATGAGCTATTCTAAGACCTCAAAGCCTATGAGTTTGATCTTAGAAGGAACGAGCAAGAGGAAATAGCTACATTGTTGGCCAATGATGGAAAAAGAGCTGAGCCAAAGGAAACATTGACCAGAAGGAAATTTCCCTTATGGTTAAAAGATTCAACAAGTTCTTTAACAAGAACTATAAAAGAAACAAGGGTGATACCTCCAGAAGACATTCAACACCCTCCAAAGAAAGGGAGGACAGGCCACCCAAGAGAGCTCATAATAAAAGAACTAATTATCATAGAGCTGATAATCCAAGGACCAACATAGCTGATCAGAGAGCTGACAACCTGTGTTGGATTTGCAGACAACCAGGACATTTTGCTGTTGATTGTTCATACCCTCCAGTCAACAAGTATAGAAATGAAGAAGAAAGAAGAGTCTTCGGGGAAAGACGACGGAAAAAGAAGATAGCCATGCTTTGGCCGCTAAGATCTGGCCGAGCCGACCAAGTGCAAAGAAGCGACACTCGAGAGTAGTGAAACCGACTCAAGTGACACATAGGAAGAGGCCTTTGATATGCCTCATGGCTAAAGAACAAGATCAAGAAGATGAGGTACACTCTAACTCATCTCATTCTGATTCAGGTGATAGTGGCTGTGACACACACACACTTCATCACCCACAGATCTTTATGATTCATTAGGCAAAATGATGAAAGATTTTGAGCACATTAAAACCTCTCACATGCTTTTGAATGAGTAAAACAACCAGCTTAAAAGCCAAAACTCACAGCTGACAAAAGAGTTGAGTACTATGAGTCACATAGTTGATGAGAATACTAAGCTGAAGGCTGAAAATGCAAAGATCATAGCAGAATTAGCTGCTACAGAAAAGAGGGAAAAAGATCTTAAAAATGTGATTGCCTCATTTACAAAAGCATCCAAATCATTGGATGAACTTATTATGAATCAAAAAGAATGTGGAGACAAGACATGCATATGATTTAATTCCTTTGTGCATAATCATACTGTAAGAGTGATTTGGGAAAAGGGATCTTCAAGCAATGAAGCATTCCAAAAACCCAAAACACCAAATGCTACACCCACGTTCACTCCAAAGCACAATCACAATCATACTGGTCTTGTTTACAAAGGGAAGGAAAGAAGCCAGTTGATTATGCTGAAATGACAGCTGAGAAGAAATTTAGATAGGCCCCTCAGCAGACTCCAAACAGAAAATGCTCGGTAAGAAGCAAACAGAGGTACCAAAAACCCCAGAAATTTCATCAAAGAAATACATATGATGGGAATGGTAGAAACTATCCAAACCAAGGTTATTGGAATAATGTGAAACATCAGCAAAGAATTATGGGATACAAGCCTAAATGGCAAAGACCTTAACCTCAGCAAAGGTCATTCCCAAGGCAAAAGAGCTATTATCAGCACACGTATGCACCAAAGCACTACACTCAGATTTCATAACAATCCAAAGAAAACAATTGCTAAAACATACACACAGGCATACAGACGAAAGAGAAAGTTGTATGATCCTAAAGCCCCCAAGCAATTTGCTAACGTGAATTATGATTATGATACTGATAGATGGAAACCTCTTAGAGTTAGATCATCTGGCTATAGGTTGGTTGGAACATCTTATAGCTCTAACCCCCAAGACATGGGTACCTAAAAACTGATTTCCTTGATTGCAGGTTCAAGGAACAGCTGAGTGCCAAGGAACTAGGTACATGGATATTGGTTGTTCCAAACATATGACAGGAAACAAGAGAAATCTTTCAAGATTCAAGGAGATTAAAGATGCTAAAGTTATATTTGGAGGTAATGACGCTCCAGGGGATATCAAAGGCATAAGATGCATCAAGAAAAATAGATTGGAAATCATAGATGTTGCTTATGTTGAAGGCCTCAACTTCAACCTGTTAAGCATTAGCCAACTTTGTGGTAAGGGCTAGAATGTAGGATTCAACATGGGGATATGCCAGATCAAAAATCCTAAGTCTAATGAAATAGTGTTGCAAGGATCAAGACAAAAGATTATGTATGTGGTAGATTGGTCTACTGCAACACCAAGTACATATCTGCTAGCAAGGAGTCAGCCGAATGAAATTGGTTGTGGCATAAGAAGCTGAGTCATCTGAACTTTAAGACAATGAACAAGCTTGCAAGGAGTCATCTTGTATAAGGATTGCCAGACTCAGTGTACAAGAAAGAAAGTATATGTGATGCATGCCAGATGGGAAAGCAAATCAAATCATCATTCAAGGATAAGCCAAGTCATTCTTCAACAATGATATTGCATCTGTTGCATATGGATTTATTTGGTCCAGTTGAGCCAGCTAGTATCAGTGGAAAGAAATACACCTTAGTGGTGATGGATGATTATTTACGGTATACATGGACAATTTTCATGGGTTAAAAGAAGGAAACACTGCAGAAGTTACCTCAGCTGATGAGGAAATTCAAAATGAGAAGAGTCAAACCATTATAAAGAAAAGATCTGACAGGGAAGCTGAGTTTGGCAATGGGATTATAACTCAGTATTGTGTTGAAAATGGTATTGCTCGTGATTTATCAACAGCAAGGACTCCACAACAAAATGGAGTAGCTGAAAGAAGGAACAAAACTCTCAAGGAAGCTGCAATAACCATGTTAGCTAAAGCTGGATTGCCTAAGAGATTTTAGGTTGAAGCCATAAATACAACATGCTATACTCGGAATAGATGCATGATTAATAAGCAATTGACCAATACTCCCTATGATATTTGGACAGGGAGAAAGCCAAATGTTGGATATTTCAAAATATTTGGATGTAAATGTTTCATCCATAATAATGGCTAGGATAATTTAAAGGCTTTTGATGCTAAAGCTGATGAAGATATCCTTTTGGGATACTCAGCTGAGAGTAAAGCTTATAGAGTGTTGAACAAGAGGATTATGGTCACTGAAGAGTCTATCCATGTGGTTTTTGATGAACCTAATGTGAATAGAGAAGACTTTGATGAGTTAGCCGATAAGCTGAATCAGCCAACTATGCAGAAAAGTCCTTATATTGAAGCTGAAGTGAGAGCACTCAACCTTGATGATGATGGGATAGATGAATCTCAAAGACAGCTGGAAGGTCTACAGCTGAATGAAGATGAAACGGTTGTTCAATACAACTTAGCTGCAAGACGGCTGAATCCAGCAGACTTACTCCAACTTGATGTGAGATGACAGAGAGACCATTGACCTGAGTTAGTTATTGGAGATGTTAGAGATGGCATAAGAACCAGATCCAGAGCACAACATGAAGCTATGTTCATTTTTTTTATTGCCTAAATAGAACCTAAAGATGTGTCTTAAGCATTGGATGACACACATTGGATTCAGGCCATGCAAGAAGAGCTGAATCAGTTTGAAAGGAACAAAGTATGGGAATTAGTTCAAAGGCTAACCCACCAAAATGTTATTGGTACTAAGTGGGTATTCAAAAACAAGATGAATAAGGAAGGATATGTTGTAAGAAACAAAGCAAGATTGGTAGCCAAAGGGCATTGACAAGAAGAAGGTATAGATTTTGATGAAACCTTTGCACCTGTTTCCAGATTGGAAGCAATAAGGATTTTTCTTGCTTATGCTGCACACAAGAACTTCACTATATATCAATTGGATGTGAAGAGTGCATTTCTAAATTGATTGTTAGAAGAAGAAGTCTATGTTGAACAACCTCCAGGTTTTGAGTAGAAAACTATTGGAGATAAGGTCTACAAGCTCAAGAAAGCAATATATGAATTGAAACAATCACCAAGAGCATGATATGATACATTGTCTCAATTTCTAGCTGACAATGGATTCACCAAAGGCAAAGTTGATAGAACACTCTTCAGGATTCAAGATGGAGAGAGTATACTGCTTGTTCAAATATTTGTGGATGACATCATTTTTGGTTCCACAAACAAAGAGCTGTGTCACAAGTTCTCAAACCTCATGCAAGGCAAATTTGAGATAAGCATGATGGGAGAGCTGACTTTCTTCTTAGGACATCAAGTCAAGCAATTGAAGGATGGAACCTTCATAAGCCAAACCAAGTATACCAGAGATTTGATGAAGAAATTTAGTATGGAAGAGAAGTCTTCTGTGAAGATTCCTATGAATACATCAGTCAAGATGGACATGGATGTAGATGACAAAGTTGTTGGTCAAACCAGATATAAAGCCCTCATTGGATCATTTCTCTATCTAACAGCAAGCAGGTGTATGTGCTAGATTTCAATCTTCACCAAAAGAGAGCCACATGACTGCAACTAAAAGAATCCTAAGGTATTTCAAGGGATGCCAGGAAATTGGCTTATGGTATCCGGAGGAGGGTTGATTCAAGCTTATTGGTTACTCAGACTCAGACTATGCAGGATGTCGAGTTGACAGGAAGAGTACTTCAGGTACATGTCAAATGCCTGGAAATAGGTTGGTTTCTTGGTTCAGCAAGAAACAAAATTCAATAGCTACATCAACAGCTGAAGCAGAGTACATAGCTACGGGCAGCTGCTGTGCCCAAGTCTTATGGATAAGACATCAGCTGAGAGATTATGACATTGAAGAAAAAGAAATTCCAATTATGTGTGATAACACTAGTGCCATTGCAATCACTCAGAATCCAGTATTGCATTCAAGAACAAAGCACATTGATGTCAGATATCATTTTATAAGAGATCATGTTGAAAAGAAAGACATCACTTTGGAATACATCTCAACTGATAAACAGTTAGCTAACATATTCACAAAGCCATTATGTGAATCAAGGTTCAAAGAGCTCAAGAATGAGTTAGGGTTAATCAAGTTGAGTTAGGTTACTCTGAAGACTCAACCAGCAGAGTTCAAATATGAGAAAATGGAAAATGAGCAAGTTTCGCATTTCAGCCATGTGAAACAACTCAGTCGGGATGGCAGCTGTATCGAGTTAGCTAACAGCTGAGTGATGATATGTGAAGAGAGATGCAAAGCTAAGTCACTTTGGAGAAAGCTGAATCATTTATGAGCTAAGTGACAAAAATGCAGTTATTTTAATTGAGCGGGAATGTCTTTAAGGATGACGTCAGCGTAATTATGACTGTCAGCACAAAAGCTGCAAAACCATATAATTGGATATAAATGCTGCTGCATTTAATGTGGGGAATTTAATGCGATTTTCAAGGCTTAATCTTGACCGTTGATTTTGATCAAATTTTTCAAATTCCAAAAACCGTCCTTTCACGTCCCATATATACTAAATTCACTTTCTCTTTCCTCACACAAACTTACTCATCTTCAGCAAAAAATCATTTTTCTCTCAGCAAGCAAGAGAAACCCTAGTTCTTCAAGTTCAAGTTTTTCAAGTTTTAATCGGTCAAAAGTTCTAGAAATGGCTGCTAACCATGATTTTGTGTTGCTATCCGAGAATATCCACACTGGAGAGTCTGTGGATTTTGTTGGAATGATGATCAGCAGAGGACAGAAGACCCAGCTGTGCGATAGACACATGTGGAAACAGAAACAGCTGAGACAACCAGACCTGTGGAAGAACAAGTTGTCTCACCCCCTCAGACAGATGCAGCTGAATCTAAGAAGGAGCACGCCCCATTAGCCGCCATTTAAGAGACCGGTGAGGAAGATGATGATGATGATCTTATAATGTACTCTCCATTATATCCGGACATTTAGCGCAAACTAAGGGAATCGAGGGCGTAGAAGCTGGATTACTCAAGGCAGCAGTTCGCTCACCTTGAATTTATTGAAGAGGAGGAAGAGCTACTTAGATTCGTTGGACATGCAACTGTCCAATTTGCTCTAAATAAAGAGAGTTGCATCAAAACCCTTCGACTCATCAAGGAGGAAGAGAAGTAGAAAGCTGGGGAGCGAGCCAGAGCTTTGGAGAAATCTAAGATGTGTTTGCAAATAGGGACACATGATCATCTCTATGAGTCAATTGATGCTGTAGAGATGGCCGGTAGTTAGAAGGTCCAGGAGAGTCCTCCAAAGTCTCTACTAGAACTGATCCTTTGGGAGTGGCGCAGGAGATTGCAATCGTTATTGCAGCGACCACGTCCACCGTGCACTCTACTAATGGCTCTCAGGGACATGGCAATGAAGCTGGGAATTTGGCCACCCAAGCTAAGCCTAACCCTGAAGAAGGTGTTGAGACACCCGCCCATAGGACTGATCACTCAAAGGACACTACAGCCGTGTCTCAGGAGCAAAGTGACCCCATCATCATTCACTCAGCTAGTGCGCCAGCTGAGGGGGAATCTCTCTCTACCACAACAAGGTCAGAGGATGATGTGGGAGACCAAAGAAAGAATTTTGGAGGCGAAGGAGAAAATATCACAGAGGAGCAGAGTGTAATTAACGAAGCTCGGACAATTGAGTCTGTCCCAGCTGAAATTTCCTCTGCTGAGAAGGACCGAGCCCAACACTTGGCAAAAATTTTAGAAAGTAGAAATACAGCAGAGCAAAGAAACGACCAGAGAAAATTCCATTTATAAAGGAAATATTTACAGTGGGGGCCTGCGGCCAAGTACATACAAGTCCCGAAACCAACTATTTCAAAACATAAAAAAAGGACAAAAAATACTAAGGAGAAGGAGGATGGGTCCCTGCCGGAGGGAGGATCTCAACTGGGTCACTAGAGGCCTCCCCCTCTTGAGCTGGGGGATCAGTATCGCGAAAACGAGGATGAAGTGCATCCAAGTCCGCGTTCAGTTGGTCGAGTTGCTCCTCCAGCTCGGCCACGGATTTTCTCTCTTTAAGATCATGAAGGATCTCCCAATGCTGGTAGCATGCCTGCACGTCAGCATATACGCATACTCCTCGGAGTCTTTATAAGCCCAAACGGCTTCCTGTCGAGCTGCGGCTTGAGCTTCCTCAACTCGCTTCTGGGAAGCCTCCTCCATTTCTCCCCAGATTTCCACCTCCCGTTTTTGAAGCTCCCGGGAGAACGCGGCAACCTGCTTCCTCAGCTCCTCAACCTCCACAATGGGCTCCTCTACGGCCTTCTGAGCTGCATCTCGGCCGGCCTTAGCCTCTTCTGCATTTTTTCTTTCCATATTGGCCTCGTCCATAGCCTCAGCCATCCGGGACTCCAAGGACGCTTGCGCCCCGCACAGATCATTATGGGCCTCCTGAAGTTTGGTGTGGCGCTTCTCCAGGTTCTGAGCCTGACCGATCATATGCCATGTGTCGACCATCATAGAACCCAATTAATGTGCCGTTTTTAGCATTTAATGCCAGTTGACAGCTGTCAGTAACTGAATACTTTTAAGGTTTTTCCTTCAATTAAGATTCATGATTAGCATTTAAAGCTTAAATCCAACTCAGAATAAATTCCCTCATTGGAATTAAACTTGGGGCCATTGATGACACCCGAGCCGACCCAAGGAAGAACAAAGACATCCGAGCTGAGCTAGACAAAAATAAAGCCACATACCCATTCAGCCAATAACGACGCTAGCCGACCAGGATGGCTCTGGCCACGTAAGCGATCGAGCCAAATGACAAAAGCTCCCGAGCTGCTGACGTGGCACAAACCTAGCTCAACTCAATGGAGCAAAGTCAGTCAGGGACTCAAGTGAGCACCTTACCGAGCAGGGCGCATGTGATGAGAGCGACCCCCAGGTGACGTCAGTCAAACGGTCAAGAAAATATGCCCATAATAAAATAAGTTCCTCAAAAGCAACAATATTCCCTCAAGGTCAACAAGATTCTCCCAACACATGGCTACTTCCCACGCGCGCCGTAAATAGCATCATTATTTTAAGGGAAAGTTGCAAATAGTAAGCTAGATACACCCTACAGGATATCCTAGGAGTAATTGAGAAAAGGACAATTGTCCCACTACCTGAACAATTATTACCCATGATTGGGTATAAAAGGGGCGAAATGGATTGTAAAGGGGAGACAAGAAAAACAACGAGAAAAAGAGGAGAGGAAACATATAACAAAAGAGAGAAAATAAGAGAGTATCTTAAGAGAGCGAAAGAAAGACAAAAATCAAGTTGTAAAAAACAAAAGCCGACCAGACACGGTCTGCTCGGTTAATTCAATAAAAAGGCTGAATTAGCCCTCGTTTCGTTGTCTTTTATTTCGAATTACTCCCCCACGATATCAAAACTCCCTATTTTCCTTTGTTGACCAAAAAGCACGTCAACAAATTGGCGCTAGAGGAAGGGGTTTTTCGACAAATACAGTAACATTCTCTCACCTACCTAAATATTTCCAGCGAAAAAAATCAACACCTCTTTTCCTTTCTAGAAGATGAGTGGGAACTCAGGTTGGCCAAATTACGAATGGCCAAAATGCTCCTCAAGTAGGAACTGGGGTTATAATTGCGTCACCTATCACGCAACTTTTCGAGGACCCTAATTTCCTCCAACAAATGAGCCAACTATTGGCCCAAGCATTTGCAAACCCACAACCTCAAATGACACCTCAAGCCGAGGCGAATCCCCCTCAGGCGGATCCCTTGATTATCACTCAAAATCAACCTCCGATAAACCCAGACGACCAAGAAGCCGATTCCCGATGCCCTCAACCCGAGAACAGACAATGCAGGAGGAGGCACAATGAAGACCCTCCCGAGCACAACGTGGTAGCCAAATTGTCCCCTCCACTCTGCCCTCAGCGAGCCCATTCTATATTTGTAGGACGCCCGGGGCTGGATTCAGTTCGGGAACGACCCCACCGGTCAGTAAATTCAAGACTCCAGTTCCCTGAAGACCGAGAGCATCTCGAGCCTAACCAAGCCCAAGGGCCCAGCCCGGTTGACGAGCGGGAAGCCAAAATCACCCGCCTACAGAGACGACTCAACTAGTTAGAGGAAACAAATGAGGGGGCTCAACAATGCCCGAGCCTCGCTATTAGACAGACGAGCATAACATCACCTTTCGCTCCCCACATATTGGCAACTCCTCTCCCCGCCAAATTTAAAGTCCCCCAGATTGGACTATACGATGGGAAAACTGACCCTACGACCCACATTCACAAATACCTGGCCTGGATAGAGCTATAGAGCCCGAGTGACACCATCCTCTGCCGAGCTTTCCCTCTAACATTGGGTGATCGGGCCCACCGTTGGTTCCGAACTCTACCACCATGATGTATACATTCATGGAGTGATATGATGCTAGCTTTCAACACCCATTACCTCGCTTCGAAAGTTCGCGCGGCCTCAAAGGACTCTCTCGTCAATATAAAGTAGGGTAGAGACAAGTCATTAAAAAGCTACATCGCACGTTTCCACAAGCAAATCCGTGAGATGGAACAAGTATCTGATGATGCGATGGTCATCGCGGCCATGGTTGGGCTCGCCCCGGGAACCCGATTTAATTACGCCATCCGCGAATCGGGGGTAAGCACTTTCAAGAATTTCTCCTCCAAGCAGAAAGATATATATGTGCCGAGGAGGCCATGGCCATCATTCCCACCGAGCATAAACACCAAAATCATCGAAGGGACATGAAAAGGGACACCCCTTCTGGGCTAGGATCCGGGTTTAGGCCATTTGCGGACAACACCACGACACCACACCAGGAAGTTCTTAGCCGGTGACTTGGTCTTAAAGAAAGTCATTGGGGCCGAACCCACCCCATTAAAACCAACCTGGGAAGGCCCGTACAAAATCAGCCAGGCTTTGTCAAATAGCGTATACGAGCTCGAATATTTAAGCGGGGAAAAGTTCAATCATCCATGGAATGTAACCTACTTGAAGAAATACTATCAGTAAAGCCTAGGATTTTTGGACATCTTACTTGATCCATTCTCCTGGGAGTTAATCCAACAGATGTTCTGAAGTGTTAACATCATGCTAAATATGGTAGTAAAATAGAGATTATCATTTCATCTGATATTCTGTGAGTTCTACTAAAAGACTCCCACAAAAAAGACTAGGCCACACACTAAGAACAAAAAACACTCGGCCACGCACCGAGCACAAAAAAGACTCGGCCATGCACCGAGCACCAAAGAGACTCGGCCACGCACTAAGCATAAAAATCTTGGAAATGATTCCACCAAAAAGCCTCGGCCACGCACCGAGCACAAATCTTGGAAATGATTCCACCAAAAAAGACTCGGCCACGCACCGAACACAAAAAATCTTGGAAATGGTTCCACTAAAAATATTGGGCCACGCACCGAGCACAAATCTTGGAAAAGATTCCACCAAAAAAGACTCGGCCACGCACCAAGCATAAAAAATCTTGGAAATGATTCCACCAAAAAACTCGTCCACGCACCGAGCACAAATCTTGGAAATGATTCCACTAAAAGACTCGATTCCACTAAAAGACTCGACCACGCACCGAGCACAAATCTTGACTAAAAGGACTCAACCATGCATCGAGCACAATACTCGAAAATGATTCCACTAAAAAGACTCGGCCATGCACCGAGCACAATACTTAGAAATTACTCCACTAAAAAGACTCGGCCACACACCGAGCAAAAACTATTTCACTGAGAAGAATCAGTTAGAACTGAGCACAATACTTAGCACGATACTTGCTAACATCTATTTTTATCTATTCAGGAAAACCAGGGATTAAGCCATCCTTTCATACATCTATTTAAAAGAAAACCGATCCCAACACTTGGCAAAAATTTTAGAAAGCAGAAATACAGCAGAGGAAAGAAATGACCAGTGATAATTCCATTCATAAAGGAAATATTTATTGTGGGGGCCTGCGGCCAAGTACATACAAGTCCCAAAACCAACTATTTCAAAACATAAAAAATGACAAAAAATACTAAGGAGCAGGAGAATGGGTCCCTGCCGGAGGGAGGATCTCAACCGGGTCACTAGAGGCCTCCCCCTCTTGAGCTGGGGGAGCAGTATCGGGAAAACAAGGACGAAGTGCATCCAAGTCCGCGTACAGTCGGTCGAGCTCCTCCTCTAGCTCGGAATGGATTTTCCCTCTTTAAGAACATGAATGATCTCCCCAATGCTGGTAGCATGCCCGCACGTCAGCATATACGTATACTCATCGGAGTCTTTATAAGCCCGGATGGCTTCCAGTCGAGTTGCGGCCTGAGCTTCATCAACTCGCTTCTGGGAAGCCTCCTCCATTTCTCCCCGGATTTCTACCTCTCATTTTTGAAGCTCCTCGGAGAACGCGGCAACCTGCCTCCTCAGCTCCTCAACCTTGCCTTTGGAATGATCTTTGTTGAGGTTTAGGTCTTTGCCATTTTGGCTTATATTCCATAGGTCTTTGCTGATGTTTCACATTATTTCATTTAGCATAGTTCGGATAATTTCTATCATTCCCATCATATGTGTCCCTTTGATGAAATTTCTGGGGTTTTTGGTAGCTCTGTTTGCTTTTCACAGAGTATCTGCTGTTTGTAGTTTGTTGAGGAACTCTGATGGATTTCTTCTCAATTATCCTCTCAAAGATACTCAATCAATTTTTTTCCTTTCCCTTTGTATCCAAGGCAAGTTTGTTTGTGATTGTGCTTTGGAGTGAATTTGGGTACATCATTTGGTGTTTTGGATTTTTAGGATGCTTCATTACTTGAAGATCCTTTTTCCAAAATTACTCTTGGAGTTTGACTATGCACAAAGGAATTAAATCATATGCATGTCTTATCTTCACATTCTTTTTGACTCATAATAAGATCATCCAATGATTTGGATGCCTTTGTAAATGAGGCAATCACATTTTTGAGATCTTCTTCCTTCTTTTTCTTTTCGTAGCGACTAACTCTCTTTGTGATCTTTGCATTTTCAAATCATCTTAGTGTTCTCATTAGCTATATGACTTAGAGTACTCGACTCTTTAGTCAGCTGTGAGTTTCGGCTTTTAGGATGGCTGTTTTACTCGTTTAAAATAGTGTGTGAGGATTTTATGTGTTCAAAATCTTTCATCATTTTGCCTAATGAATCATAAAGATCAGTGGGTGATGAAGTGTGTGTATCACAGTTACTATCACTTGAATCTGAATGTGTAACGCCCCGATTTTTTACAAAATAAAAATAGTCCGACTTTTATAGAAAATGCTATTATAAAAACACGAGTTTTAAGAAAATTACTTAATAAAACTTAAACATTTAAGTTATAGATAAATACCAGTCACATTACAATTAAATATTATCAAAATATTCCAAGACATAAATTAAAATTATTCAAATTCCAAAATTTTATAAGATCATCACCCATCACGATCGTATCTTCAGCCCGACTCCTTAATCTGAAAAATTATAAAAAATGAAGGGGGTGAGCTTCCACTTGCTCAGTAGGGACCAACTTTTGTCAATGCATAATAAATCATACAAGTAAAAACACTTATAATAAAACGTGTAATTTTCCTCTGTAATTTCCTCTGACTGGCCAGTTAATAATTTTAGTACGGCGGGCTTAACCCGAGGATACTTTTAATCCCGGACATATTTATGGCCCCTGACTAGTTCCTCTGCATATCATATATAAATGCAAACACTCACATGAAATATTATATAAAGAGAAGAATTTAAAAATCCATACCTCAATTGATTTCTGTTAATCCGCGTAGTAACTAAAATGATTATTCCAATCCTCTTGATTCTCGATTCCTTAATCAGATTTGTAGAGAAATGGGGTGAAGTTTGTGAAGGAAAATTTTCATTTTATAGAGTTGAATTCTGGAATTTATTATTGAGAATTAAGTTCTTACATTAAAAATTAGAACCCTTCACCTTTCATCTTCTTTTCGTTAAATTTGAGCCCTTCTAAATTCATAACTTAAAATTTCATTAAAAGAGGCTAATTAAAATTATATTTTTTCTGATTAATAAAATTATAATTCATATAATAATAATTGAAAAATACGGGATATTACATACTATCCCCCTTTAAAAAAAATTCGTCCTCGAAATTCGTTGTCTTAACAAAGTCCATATAAAATAGTATCAATTTTTTACACGAGGATTTCTTGTCTAATATTGAAAGTACACATGCAATAATGCTTTTAAAAAAATTATGACTTGAATTTATAAAATGTACTTTTAAAACATGATAATACAAAATCTTTCATAAATAAAATGAATAGCGTGACATAATAAATTACGTACCTTAATTGAGGAATCCGACGAGATATGACGGTGGTGGATGTCAGTAGATAATTTTCTTTTTTAAAATTTGAAAAGATACTTTTTTCAAGTCTACAGAACCGTAGACCTGCTCTGATACCACTGTTGTAACAACCCGATTTTTTACAAAATAAAAATAGTCCGACTTTTATAGAAAACGCTATTATAAAAACACGAGTTTTAAGAAAATTACTTAATAAAACTTAAACCTTTAAGTTATAGATAAATACCAGTCACATTACAATTAAATATTATCAAAATATTCCAAGACATAAATTAAAATTATTCAAAATTCCAAAATTTAATAAGATCTTCATCCATCACGATCGTATCTTCAGCCCGACTCCTTAATCTGAAAAATTATAAAACATGAAGGGGGTGAGCTTCCACTTGCTCAGTAGGGACCAACTTTTGTCAATGCATAATAAATCATACAAGTAAAAACACTTATAATAAAACGTGTAATTTTTCTCTGTAATTTTCTCTGACTGGCCAGTTAAATAATTTTAGTACGGCGGGCTTAACCCGAGGATACTTTTGATCCCGGACCTATTTACGGCCCCTGACTAGTTCCTCTGCATATCATATATAAATGTAAACACTCACATGAAATATTATATAAAGACAAGAATTTAAAAATCCCTACCTCAATTGATTTCTGTTAATCCGCATAGTAACTAAAATGATTATTCTAATCCTCTTGATTCTCGATTCTTGAATCAGATTTGTAGAGAAATGGGGTGAAGTTTGTAAAGGAAAATTTTCAATTTATAGAGTTGAATTCTGGAATTTATGACTGAGAATTAAGTTCTTACATTAAAAATTATAACCCTTCACCTTTCATCTTCTTTTCATTAAATTTGAACCCTTCTAAATTCATAACTTAAATTTTCATTAAAGAGGCTAATTAAAATTATATTTTTCTGATTAATAAAATTATATAATAATAATTATAAAATACGGGATATTACTGAATGAGATGAGTTAGAATGTACCTCATCTTTTTGATCTGGTTGATCTTGTTCTTTGGCCATAAGGCAGATCATAGCCTCTTCCTCAGAATTACTTGAGTAGTTTCCTTCACTATTTTTTGACTCTGCTGCTTCTTTGGACTTGACTGTCTCAGCAGTCTCAGCAGCTAACATGGCTTTCTTCTTTTCCTGTCTTCTTTCCCTGAAGACTTCTCTTTCTTCCTCATTCCTATATTTGTTGACTGGTGGATAGGAATAGTCAACCACAAAGTGTCCTGGTTGTCTGCAGTTCCAACACAGGTTTTCAGCTCTCTGATCAGCTCTGTCATTCCTTTTATTATCATTTCTTTGATAATCAACCCTTTGATGTTCAGCTTTCTTGGGTGGCCTGTCTTCCCTTGATTTGGGAGGAGCTGAATGTCTCCTGGAGGTTTCACCCTTATTCTTTTTATATTTCTTATTGAAGAACTTGTTAAATCTTTTGACCATCAGGGCAATTTTCTTCTGGTCTATGGCTTCCTTTGGCTCAGCTCTCTTTCCATCATTAGCCATCAATGCAGCTGTCTTGGGTACAACTATCTCCTCCTGCTATTTCCTTCTCACCTCAAACTCATAGGCTTTGATGTATGAGAATAGTTCATGGTTAGATGTTCTTGAGAGGTCCATTGAGTGTCTTAGGGCCAAGACCTTCATTTCCCATTCAGCTGGGAGGCTTCTTAAGATCTTTGTACACATTTCCTTTTGTGTATATTCTTTCCCAAGAACTGAAAGATCATTTGTAATCCAGTAAATCTGGCATCCAGCTGATCCAAAGTTTCACCTGCAAGCATTTTGAAATTTTCAAATTTTTTACATCAACAATTAATTTATTAACAAATTAAGGTCAGCTTTTCTCAAATTTCTTTTGCAGCTTTGCAAGATTTGACTTTATTGAACATGACTTTGTCCAATGTTTTGTAGAGAATGTCCTTGGCCACATTGTCCAGGTTGTATCTCTTTCTATCCTCATTAGTCCACTCAGTCCTTAGTTTTTCAACCATGGCTGGTCTTGCTTCAGCAACAACTTCTTCTCCTTCAGCTGCATCTGCTCTTATTACAGCAGTATTCACTTTGAGTATTTGCAATGGCCCATCCTCTATCACAAGTCACATTTCATCATGTAATGTAGATAGATGAGCCTGCATATGAATTTTCCAGTCATCAAATTCTTCAACAGTGAATATAGGAATGCGTGTTAGATTTGCTTCCATGATAATAACTTTTCTTAAAAGTGAAAGACTTTGAAACACAAGTGTTTAAAAACCTTTTAGAAAATATAGAGATCTAGTTCAGTTACCAGTGCGGAAGGCTCAATGAACCAACCGCTCTGATACCACTTGTAGGTCCCAAGGGGTGTGAAGTAAGGCTTAGAAGGGGGGTTGAATAAACCTTACAAGATTTTTGATTTAGTCCTTTTAAAATTATTCAACAGAGTTGACTCAAACAGTTGTGTCCCTGATGAACAGCTAAGTTGGCTTTTAAGCTAAGTTACCCACTCAACAGACTCGATAGAGCTGTTGATAGTATAACTCGGTTGCTCAAGCCTAATACTTAACTTGGCTGATTAGTTTTTAACAGCGGAAGACTTAACACCTTTTGTTTAGAATTAGCTTGTTTTAAACACATGATTTTTAGCACTTGGTTATTTATCAGTTGGATAGTAAATATAATACTTGGCAACAAATGAAAAGTAAATATGCAAGAAAGTAAGTTTGCTGAAAGTAAATGACACAAATATTTTATAGAGATTCGAAGATGGGGTAATTCTTCTAATCCTCTCTTCTCCAACTCCTTTCTGTCAAAAGTGGTGAAAACTCTTCACACACAACTTCTCTTTTGAAGTTGTGTTTTCTTGGATTTGATCACCATGCCCTCCAACAAACTTGATAATGGTTCGACTCCTTTCCTTGGAAAGTGACCCTTTGATTTCTTCAAAAGTTTCCTTTTAGGCAAGTTGAGAAGTGTTTCCTTTCTTGAATGTCTTTGAGAATTTCTTGAATGTCTTTGAGAATAATGCAAGTTAATTGCTTGAATTTTGCTTGCTTGTTCGTGGTTCAGGTAACCTCTTCTCAATAACTTCCTCAGCCTTTTATAGTGCACATTTGAAATTTTGCCCGTTGAAGAGATATGCTAATTTAAAATGTCACTTTGTGTTTGTTGGCTTGTCTTGGTCTGCAGTCCTTGATGTTGACCCTTCCTCGTCTTAATTGCGTTTGCAGCATTGCTGGTGCCTAACACAAGGTGCAGAATTTCCCATTGGTTCAATCCTTTTGCACAATTTTGGGACTAACACTTTAGACCTGACAGCTTTGACATATTACTATATTGAGTGATATTCTTGACTTTAATCAACGGATCTAAGTCAGTTGTCTTGACTAGACTGCTGCTTTTACCCCATGTGACTTGAGTCTGCTCCAATCATTGGATTGACTTAACTGTCACTTTGTCACTTCAACTTGTAGACTTGGCTTCTTGAGTTGACTTGACTTACTCTTCATACAGCTGTTCCCCAGCTGACTCTTCTTCAGTCGAGTCCTTGACTTCCTTCATGGCCAAACTCAGCTGACACACAACAGAGTTTTCGCATAGACTGCAGTTGAGTTCTTGTAATCCTTAGCATAGCTGACTTGACTCAGCTTTTCCAGTCCTATATATTACAATACAAATTACAAGGAAAATGGGGTGCCAACTTTCTAGTTTAAGTTTTACATGGTATCATCAAAATCTACTCAATAAACTTCCTAACACTCTGCAGTTCTAGCACAGGTTCTCAACCTTTAGGTAATCATCTATTTGATTATAAGCTCTCTCATATTCAGCTCTCTTGTGTGGTTTATCTTCCTTGGTCTTGGAAGGAGTTGAGTGTCTTTTGGAGGTTTCAACCTTATTCTCTTTATAGTTCTTGTTAAAGAATTTGTTGACTCTTTTCACCATAAGGGCAATTTCTTCTTGGTCAATGGTATCCTTGGAATAGGCTCTCTTGGATTCTCCAGCCAATAGAGCAGTTGTCTTGGGTACAACTATCTTTTCTTGCTCTTTCTTTCGGAGCTCAAACTCATAAGCTTTCAAATATGAGAATAGCTCATGGTTGGAGGTTCTTGTCAAGTCCATGGAATGTCTCAAAGCTATCACCTTCATTTCCCACTCAGCTGGGAGTGGCCTTAGTAGCTGTTTGATAAATGCTTTTATCATGATTTTGATGATTTCATTTTAAAGTGTTTTTAGACCAAAACAATGTTTCAAAATATTGTCCAAATACTCCCGATCGATTTTGAAATGTTTTTACTATTTTTTTGAAGTATTTCTTGAAGTTTATTTTCTATAAAAATTGGACAACACTTCTGTCTCGTGTTGGACCGGTCGCCCTATAGGGCAACCCGTGTCTGAGTAGAGTTTTAACAGAAACGGGACGATTAGAAATTTGCATGAGGTCGACCGGTGTGGTGGACCGGTTGACCTCTGGGCGACCGGTAGCTGAATGTATGTGTTTTGTATTCAAACCTTCTATATTGGTTTTCAAAGAGTGCAACTGGTCAAGCATAAGGTCGACCGGTCGAACCCTATGTGGACCAGTCGCCCTATGCAATTTCTGGCAATTTTCTTCTAACGTCTATTTCTGCGCGACCGGTCGCCATACTGTTTTGACAGCAAAATTCTAGTTGTTGACAACAGACATGTCTTCCTTAATTTGTGGGATTGATTTATAACAGCAAAATTCTAGTCGTTGAAGAATTTGGTGTTCTTTAAGGTGGAAGATTGTGGTAATCTTCACAAGGTGCCGTAGAAGATTGTGGTAATCTTCAAGGGAGATTGTGGTAATCTCCAAAGAGGTGTTGTAAGGTGATGTTGTATTAATTGTGGTAATTAATAAAATCTTTTTTTTATTTTTGAAATCCATTCCGGAGATACTGGGGTGGTAGAGGATTAGGCCCTAGGTGGGTTGAACCTCTATAAATCGATGCGTGTTGTTTACTTCCCGCACTTCCATTCTTGTGGTAAAAAGGGTCACACGGCTAATACTTGTCGGGCTAGAAATAGCTCTAATTATTATTGGAGACTTAAAAGTCTCAATGCTAATCCCAAAGGACCCAAACACTTGAGGGTACTACAAAATTTTTTTATGATAGGTACTTGGCGCAACAAAAATCAAAGAAAATTCAAATTGTCAAATCGACAACAAATATTTGCCCCACTTGATCAAGGAAGAAGATGTTTTCGACAAAGTCAATTTCCAAGAAGAGAATATAATCAAAAATGGGAAGGACACAATCCTTGGAAATGGTAAAGACATCATCAACAAGATGATTTTCAAAGAGGAAGATACTATCAACAATGGGAAGAACACAAACCTTGGAAATGGAGTAATTGGAGAAGCCATCATCAACAAAATGATTTTCCAAAAGAAAGACATCATCAACAATAGGAAAGACACAACCCATGGAAATGACATAATTGGTAAACCGTATCTTCCTATTTAAATACGCATAGTGTCTTGTTATTATGCATGTTTTTATTGTCAAAATGATTTTCTTTTTTCTCTTAAAATGAGGTCTCTACAAAATACTCTTGGATTTTCAAAACTCTTTTAAAAGTGACCTTGTATATTGCTTTTCTAAACTCTAGTGTATTTACAAGAATTTATATGATTACTATCTGTTATGGATTTGAATATTTGTGACATCTCTTATTGCTTTAGCCTATACTTTTATCTATGTTTTTGTGCAAAATTTGTTTAAGAATTGTGTAGGATATATATATTTCTTCATCAATGGTTATCTACTCATAATTTGTCAAGAGTTATGCTCACTTGTATTATTCTTATTCTCACTCGATATTTTTCATGACGTATGTTTATGTGCTTGCTTTCCAAGATATTTCAAATAATCTCATTTAAGTGCCATAAAAGAATTTTTGATTTTTGAAAGGTACTTTTCGTTAAACCTCGTTTTGTCCAAGTCTCGTATAAGATCATATTTTGACTCGATAAAACATTATTCAAGCTCGTGTATATTGATTAAAGTCTATGTTTGTTTTTGCACGTTTTAAAACTTGGGGTGAAAATTTTAATTTTGCATATTTTGGAAAATTGCACTCAAGGACCGGTCACATAAGGGGGTCGACCGGTCGCCGTGCAAAATGACCGGTTGAACACCCCCTCGACCGTCGCCCGAGAATTTTTTGGGTTATAATTGCATCATGTTCCGCATTTCAAAACAGACCCATTTCTTCCCAAAACCATATTGTGCGAAAAGTTTCCCCCTTCTCTAAAAATCTCGATTCTTCACCAAATATTTCAATTTGGTGCTAATCTCTTCTCTTTTGCAAGAATCTCACATCTATGGCACCCCCAAAAGATTCTACCGGTCGTAATCCAAATTCCAAGCGTAGAAGGGCCGAAGAGGGAACTTCTAATTTTCATCAAGACGAAGCCGAACAACGGGAAATAAAAGCTACCCAATGAAATGTGACTCAAGAACACAGCGAGAATCTAAAACCCCAACTTTCCCGGGGTTAAATTGCCGAGCTACGGGGAACAGTTACGCTTGAGAACGTCAAATGGGCCAAGAAGGAACAAGAAGTTTGCCATGGGAAATTGGATTTGCAAGCTTCTCTTGCATTTGGTTTTACCGTCATCGGAATTTAATTCGGAGGTTATTCAAGATGACTTTGATAATGATAATATACTACAAATGGTCTGAATGCGTAAAAATATGCCAATTCGCCCTACAAAGATGGCAAGAGGGAGACACCAAGGTTCATCATCACAAAATCCTAATGACTTCTTTGGCGATGAGGAAGCCATAGGATTGGCTTTAGAGGATGTTCACGGCAATCCAGAGAATAATACCGGTGCCCGTCCAAATCAAGCATCTCGTGAGTATTTTGAAGCCCAACTTGATGAACAAATGATTAACTATAATACTCTTATGGCTAGTCACGAGGAGCTTAGGTAAGAAAATTCGAAGCTCAAAACGTCCGTGGGCAAAATGAAGAAGTTCATAAAAGATCTCCTCCCTATCGCTTGTTTCTCTTCCGATGAAGAGTGATCTTGCTCTATTTTCATGTCATTTCTTTAAAAGTTGTAATGTACTATCTTGATAATACTTCTCTGATTTTGCTAATGATATTTGGTTGTTTGTTTTTCTAAGGGCAGGAACTAGCAAGAGTGCTAGTAGCAACGTGTTTGCATATGGTAAATTTTGACTATGGTATTGTTGGAGTATTTGATGATAAAAATACTTCTTATTTTTTGTGCATGTTGGAATTGATGTATAATTGTTGTTTAGATTGGTTATTTTGCCCAAATGGTATGATATTGATGGAGTACTTGATGGTAAAAGTGCTTCTTTAATTTTGTTTGCTGGCATTTGTAATGTCTTTCTACATATATTGCTTATATTCTTAGTTGGAAAGATTAATTTCTTTGTCTCAATTGGGTTGAACCCTTGAGAACTTGTCTTAATGTTGATGAGCATGTTGATATATGATTGTTGTATGCATTTGTTGATTTTTTAGGCATGATTACATTTACAAGAGCTATATACATCTTCTTTATTATTTGATGCCCACCAAGTGTTTGATAAAATGTTTCAAAGAATATTTCATCAATTACATGACTCTTTCGATTTTAAAAAGTCTTATATATTTGTAGAGATCGTGTTTTGCCATTCATATGAGCTTTTGCAAATCATATGATAGATTTTTCCCTTTTTATTTAGAATTTAAGCTTCATTATTCGAAAAGCTCGATAAATCGCTCCAAATGCGCACATTGATATGATAATATGATGTTTTTATCGTGCTAACATTTTTTTTGATGATTTCAAAGGGGGAAAAATAGGAAATAAGCTATTTAGCTCAAAGAAGCTAAAATAAGCTCACGAAAGAAGCTATAAGCTATGGCTTTTTAAAGCCATAAGCTGTGGATATAAACTAGTCCATTTGATGTACCTTAGACTTGTGGTACTTGATCTTTGATTGTTTTTGACATGGGGAGCTTCTAAGCTCATGATATTCTTGTTTACATTGTAAAAGCTGAGCTTTTAGCTTTTTGTATGGTTGCTTCTTTATTTATCTTGATGTGCATGTTGATAGGGGGAACTTTTGTAAAATGTTTCTAAAAATCTTTACTCCCTTTCTTGTGGCAACTATGTGTGAAAATTTGTTGCTTCAAACGACTAGTTATTGTACCGGAAAATTCGTTTTGTTTTCAAAATCGACCTCTTAAAATCCCCTAAAATTGTTTTGGTTTGTAATCATAAAAAAATGGGAGATTGTTTGATCAATGTTTTTATCATGAATTTGATGATTTCGTTTTAAAGTGTTGTTACACCAAAACAATGTTTCAAAATGTTGTCCAAATACTCCCGATCGATTTAAAATGTTTTTACTATTTTTTGGAGTATTTCTTGAAGTTTATTTTTGATAAAAGTTGGACAACACTTATGTCTGTTGGACCGGTCGCCCGATAGGGCAACCCGTGTCTGAGTAAAGTTTTAACAGAAACGGGACAATTGGAAATTTGCAAGAGATCGACCGGTTGAACTGGAGGTCGACCGGTCGACCTCTGGGCGACCGGTAGCTGAATGTATGTGTTTTGTATTCAAACCTTTTGTATTGGTTTTCAGAGAGGGCAACCGGTCAAGCATAGGGTCGACCGATCGAACCCTATGTGGACTGGTCGCCCTATGCAATTTCTGGTTATTTTCTTCTAACGTCTATTTCTGCGCGACCGGTCGCCATACCATTTTGACATCAACATTCTAGTCGTTGACAGCAAACATATCTTCCTTAATTTGTGGGATTGATTTCTAACAGCTATATTCTTGATTTTAATTGTATTTTTCTGTAGATTTTGAATCCCCAAGAGGAGCCTATCCTTGATCAAACGCCTCCTATAAATAGAGGATGTTTTGGAGCAACAAGACATCCATTATACACAACACAACAAGAGATACACTCAAGGAAACACTTGTTATTTCATTTTCAATATTCTTGTTGTCATAGCCTAAGGTCTTACACTTTCACATCTTGAGTTCTAGGCTTAATTCTTAATTACACTTGCACTCAAAATTGTATTATTCAGTATCGAGTTGTATTCTTGAATTTGGGTTCATCATTCAACACAAGATATCCTTGTGAGTGTTCTTGTGGTAAGAAAACACTTGGGTGATCTAGGTGTTAGGTGTTAGAAGATTGTGGTAATTTTCTTATAGAAGAGTTCGGTGCACTTTTAGGTGTTGAAGAATTTGGTGTTCTTCAAAGTGGAAGATTGTGGTAATCTTCACAAGGTGCCGTAGAAGATTGTGGTAATCTTCAAGGAGATTTGCTCAATTGGTAATCTCCAAATTTTGGTGTTGTAAAATGATGTTGTATTAATTGTGGTAATTAATAAAATTTTTTTTGAACTTTTTGAAATCCATTTTTGGCTTAAATGAATTTCAAAGGGTGGTAGAGGATTTTATTCGCCCTAGGCGGGTTGAATCTCTATAATCGACGCGTGTTGTTTACTTCCCGCACTTCCATTCTTGTGGTAAAAGGGTCACACGTTTTATCTTGTCAAAATGAGCTTTTAATTGATTATTTCCCTTTTACTTGGAGACCTAAAAGTCTCAATTTTCTAATCCCAAAATCGACCCAAACACTTGATATACCACAAAATGTTTTTATGATAGGTTTTTTTGATGATTCAAAAATAAAAAAAATTCAAATTGTCAAATCGACAACAATTATTTGCGCCACTTGATCAAGGAAGAAGATATTTTCAACAAAGTCAATTTCCAAGAAGAGAATATAATCAAAAATGGGAAGGACACAATCCTTGAAATGGTAAAGACATCATCAACAAGATGATTTTCAAAGAAGCTTTTAGGAAGATACTATCAACAATGGGAAGAACACAAACCTTGGAAATGGAGTAATTGGAAAATCTTTGCCATCATCAACAAAATGATTTTCTTGTTTGTAAGAAAAGACATCATCAACAATGGGAAAGACAAAACCCAAAATGGAAATGACGTAATTGTTAGATAAATGTTTTTATCAAGATTTTGATGATTTTATTTTAATAAGATTTTATACCAAAACAATGTTTTTATATGTTGTCCAAATACTCCTAAATGATTTAAAACGTTTTTACTAATTTTTGGAGTATTTCTTAGAGTTTTTAATTTGATAAAAATTGGACAACACTTTTGATGGTTTTGTTTAAATTGGTTTTTACACCAAAACTATGTTTATAAATGTTGTCTAAATACTCCCAAATGATTTAAAATGTTTTTACTAATTTTTTGGAGTATTTCTTGAAGTTTATTTTTGATAAAAAATCGGACAACATTTCAAATTGGAGGTCGACCGGTCGCACAAGAGGTCGACCGGTACCTGAAGAGTTGAGAAAATGATACAGAACGAAACAGAAACATATTTTGTGAAAAAAAGAGGAGGGGGACCGGTCAAGGGTGAGGTCGACCGGTCGCACTCTAGGGCGACCCGGTCGCACTGTCGACCGTCGACCCCCCTCCGACACTGTACTGATCGCACTATCTTTTTCAAATGATCGAAATCTTCAACAGGGCAACCGGTCGCGCTGTGTAATCTTTTGACAGCAAAATTCGTACCGCTGAACACATTGACAGCAAGATTTGCTTTTCTATTTTGTACAATATTTCTAAATCTTGTGATCCTCTTTTTGTAGACAAAAGTGAAGAAGTAGAAGCCTATGTTGGGAGCCTATGTTGGTGAAGACTTCCCTATAAATAGAGGATGAATTGAAGACACAAAAGATAACAACAACACAAGCAAATACACAACAAGAAATCTGCAAATTTCCAAGCTTTCATATTCAACACTCTTGTTGTATTTATAGCCTAAGTATTTCACTTTCACATCTTGAGGTCTAGGATTTATTTCTTGATTACACTTTTCACTCAAATTGTAATATTCATTATTGAGTTGTAATCTTGATTTTTGGTTATCATTCAAACACAAGATATCCTTGTGAGTGTTCTTGTGGTAAGAACACACTTGGATGATCTAGGTGATAGGTGCAAGAAGATTGTGGTGATCTTCTTATTGAGGTGTTGAAGAATTTGGTATTCTTCAAGGTTGAAGATTGTGGTAATCTTCACAAGGTGCCGTTGATAGAAGATTGTGGTAATCTTCAAAGGGAGATTGTGGTAATCTCCAAAGGTGGTGTTGAAGAAGAGTGTGGTGCTCTTCAAGGTGTTGTAAGTTGAATTTGTATTAATTGTGGTAATTAATAAAATTCTTTTTCTTTTTGAAATCCATCCCGGATATACTGGGGTGGTAGAGGATTAGGCCCTAGGTGGTTTGAACCTCTTTAAATCGACTCGTGTTGTTTACTTCCTGCACCTTTATTATTGTCTTTGAGCATTCGGTTAGAAAAAGAGGGCATAATCGAAAAGATGGAGATAATCTATTCACCCCCCTCTAGATTATCGTAGCCACTTGGAATTACAAGTGGTATCAGAGCCAAACTCTTTGATTCCAAAAATTATCGGCTACGAACGAAGTCTACCTTACCGGCGCCTCCACCACCAAGCCACCACTATTTGATTCCAAAAATTATATATTTTGGAAAGAAAGAATGGAATGCTATCTACAAAGTTGCGGGTTCGATATTTGGAACACGGTCGTAAATGAAGAATCCATTCCGATGATGGACACACCACACACCTCCAAAGGCCTCAAAGAGCTCAATGATGAAGAGAAGAAAATCATCTCCATAAATGGTAAAGCTCTTAATATTATTTATTGTTCACTTACCATTTTGGAATATGATCATCTTGTAGGAATTAAATCGGCTCATGAAGTATGGAGAAAATTAGAAGAAGTATATGCAAATGAAAGGAGCCACTCAAAAGCATCTACTTCTCAAATGGATACAAACCCAACATGGGATGAGCTTCCTACAACTTCCAACGTCGATGAAAACGAACAATGTCTTATGGGCTTCGAAGAAGAAAACGAGGTAAGTTCTAAACCCTCCACTTCTTATGATAATGAATTACAAAATGATTATATTGATTTGCAAAATGATTTTGATGAACTTCAAAATGAATTCCAAAGCTTACTTGGTAAATACAAAAATTTGAAAAAGAAATTCAATATTTTGAAAATTGATAAGGATAATTTATTTTCCTCTTATGAATCACTTTCATGTGATCACACCACCACACTTGACAAGGTTAGAAACCTTGAAAAAGAAAATAGTACTCTTGTTGAGGATATTAATTGCATGAAAAATGATTTATCAAAATCCAACTTGAGTACCGATAAAATGACCGAGATTATTGATGTTCATAGTTGTGATAAATTGAAACAAGGACTTGATCATAAGCCTAGTGTTGTTAATTATGTGAAAAGAAATCAAGTCTCTATGCATGTTGGTCATTATGCTCCCAAAATTACTACTTTTTTTATTGTGGTAAAACGGGTCACACGGTTAATACTTGTCGGGCTAGAAATAGCTCTAATTATTATTGGAGACCTAAAAGTCTCAAAGCTAATTCCAAAGGACCCAAACACTTGAGGGTACCACAAAACAATGTCATACTAGGTACCCGGCGGAATAATAATCGAGGAAAATACATACCGCCAAGAAGACATCAAATGACCATCTCATTTGATCAAAGAAGAAGACACCACCAAAATGAATTTCCAAGAAGGAAATATTATCAACAAAGGAAAGGATATAATCCTTGGAGATGGAGTAATCGGAGAATCCACCATCAACATGAAGATTTTCAAAAGGGAAGATACTACCAACAAAGGGAGAGACACAACCCATGGAAATGGCGTAATTGGTAACCCGTATCTCCCCATTTAAATATGCATTTTATTTTGTTATTATGCATACTTTTATTTGTGTCTTAATTGCAAATGAGTTTTCAAATATTTTTTTTGAAATTAAGGTCTTCAATATATATTTGTGTTTTTAAAATATTTTGAAAAGGAGACCTTGTATGATGCTTATATAAACTCTTATGCATTTACTATGACTAAAAATTTGATTTATTATCTCTTATGGATTCATATAGCATAAGCATACTTGTGATATACCTTATTGCTTTAGCCTACACCTCCATTACTATGTTTTGTGCTAGTCTTGTTTTAAGAATTGTGTAGGATTCATGTATCCTCACCAATGGCTATTTATGTCATAATGTGTTAAGAGGACCATAAACTATCAAGGTACGCTTCTCATCGGTATTCATCTTATAGACTCGATATTATGTTTGCCATATGCCTATGTGCTTGAGTTTCAAGATATTTCATAGTATTTCACATAAGTGCCATTAAGAGGATGTTTTGATTTTTGAAAGGCATTATTTGACTTAGCTTGTTTTATCCGAGATTAGTAAGGGATTATACTTTATTTTGATAAGACATTTGATTTTTATCCCTCTCTTAGTTATGCATTTTATTGCTCATATAAATGTCATTATTCTTGGTTGCTTTGTCAAAGCTCTTGATCATATGCTTCCTATAAATGAGGTCTCAACTATATGCTCTCGGATTTTCAAATTTCAAAAGAGGCCTTATATAGCTTTCTATAAGCATATTTGAACTTGCATGTTTTTATTGAACTCTTGATGATTTTTTCTAAATGCATAGTATGTGTTTCTTGCTTCATGGTCTATATATATAGTGTCTATTTCTACTATGCTCTTATGCAAGATATTTTGTGATTGATGATTGAGGCATGTTTTTACACTTGGGCTATTTTTTCTCTTGCTTATATAAGTGATGCCGTTAATGAGTTTGTCAAGTTGTGTAGATGAGAAATGAAGTACTCCAAATATTGTTACCACAAAATATTTGGATGTAAATGTTCTATTATGAACACCTTAGATCAATTGGATGCCCTATGATGATAGTAATGAAGAAGACAAAAAGGGTATTCCGGAACAAACTCGATGACCAAGACAACATTGGTCAAACTAAGGCTAGATGTCTTTCTAAGTTGATACTAGGTGAGCTTGAGATGAGCATAATGGGGGAGCTCAATTTCTTGCTTGGACTTCAAATCATTCAATGCCAAGTAGATGGTTACATTTCAAAAGAACTCTTGAAGGAGTTAGGCATTGAAGAAGGAAGAATCATCTCAACCTCTATGGCTACCAATGAAGAGATTGACAAAGGTTGAGAAAGGCATGACGGTTGACAAACAAATTCGAGGTATGTTTTCTTGTATTATTCCAATAGACTCGACATTCTATATGCCTTATGTCTATTTGCTCGACCTCAAAAATTATCCCAACGAATCTCATTAAAGTGTCGTTGAAAGAAATTTTCAAATATTTGAAAGGCACTTCTTCGTATGACATGTGTATCCAAAAGCTTTAAAACGTTCTTATTTTTTTTGGGATAACAAGTCCGGTGAAAATTATTCAAATATAGTTCATCACAATCGAACTAAAAATATTGAGATTCGATATTCTTTTAAAAAGGGATTGAGTTTTTAACAAAAACTTGAGATGTGTTTAATTCCGTCTCAAGGATAACTCGCGGACATTTTAATCATTAACCGCCGAGTATTTTACCTCATTTCGAGCTTGATTATGACATAATGCATATTGAATGAGGTCTATGATTGCATTTTGCACGTTTTTAAAACTTAGGGGCGAACAATCGGATTTTTGGTTGAAAATTCGGATTTTGGAAATTTTATCAAAATAGTGGGCTGAAGAGGTTGAGGGCAACCGGTCGCCCGTCAACAAATTTTGGTTAAATTTGGTTTTGTCTTCAGTTTCAGCCATTGTGGCTTATTTTATCTATTTTTCGTCCCCTTCGCCAAATACACTAAAATTTCACTTCAAATGTATTTTCTTGTATATGTTTCATTTTTTGGACTTCATTAAGCTCGATTATCATCATCATTGCTCAGCTTTACCGAATAAATGGTAAGAATTCTACTCCATTTGCTCAATTGGGTTGAACCCTTGATATTTTGACTTATTTGCAAAATTCTTGATGCTAGTTTCATATGAATGTGATGAGCTTAATATTTATGATGTATTGAATGTTGTTTGAACTGAACTGGTGATGAAAATTTTTGGCTTAAATGAATTTCAAAGGCGTTATATACTTATAGTTTTATTCGACGCACGCCAAGTGTTCGACAAAATGTTTCAATGAAAAATTCATCACCTACGTGATTCTCTCGATTTGAAAAGTCATATAAGTTTATAGAGATCATGTTTTATCAATCAAATGAGCTTTTGCAAGTCGATTGATCAACTTTTCCCTTTTACTTGGAATTTAAGCTTCAATTTTCAATAAGCTCGATAAATCGATAAATTTGCGCACTTTGATATGAATATATGATGTTTTTATCGTGCTAACATTTTTTTGATGATTCCAAAGGGGAGAAACAGGAAAAATGCTCATACGCTCAAAGAAGCGAAAATAAGCTTGCAAGAAAAGCTATAAGCTAGGGCTCTTGAAAGCCATAAGTCATGAAAATGCTTAGTCCAATTGATGTATTGTGGACTTTTATGCTTGACTAATGATGTTTTGTGACAGGGGAGCTTATAAGCTCATGGAATTCAAACTTAAGTTGTGAAAGCTAAGCTTTTAGCTTTTAGTTGTTGCTTGTATACTTGTTCTTTATATGCATGTTGATAGGGGAGCTTGTGCAAAAATGATTTTGAAAAATCTTTGCTCCTATCCTTGTGTGCTTGTACTTATGATGTATCTTGTTTGTAATTGATTGTTGTTTTAAGACCGGAAAATTTGTTTTGTTTTAAAATCGACCTTCTAAAATTGTTTTGGTTTGTAATCATCAAAAAGGGGAGTTTGTTAGATAAATGTTTTTATCAAGATTTTGATGATTTTGTTTTAATAAGATTTTATACCAAAACAATGTTTTTATATGTTGTCCAAATACTCCTAAATGATTTAAAACGTTTTTACTAATTTTTGGAGTATTTCTTAGAGTTTTTAATTTGATAAAAATTGGACAACACTTTTGATGGTTTTGTTTAAATTGGTTTTTACACCAAAACTATGTTTATAAATGTTGTCTAAATACTCCCAAATGATTTAAAATGTTTTTACTAATTTTTTGGAGTATTTCTTGAAGTTTATTTTTGATAAAAAAATCGGACAACATTTCAAATTGGAGGTCGACCGGTCGCACAAGAGGTCGACCAGGTACACCAAGAGTTGAGAAAATGATACGAGCAAAACAAAACATATTTTGTGAAAAAAAAAAGAGAGGGGGGATCGGTTAAGGGTGAGGTCGACCGGTCGCACCCTAGGCGACCGGTCGCACCCCCATCGACTGTGCGACCCCCCGACATGTACACTGATCGCACTATCTTTTTCAAACGGTCAAATCTTCAACAGGGCAACCGTCACGCGCTGTGTAATCTTTTGACAAAAAAATTTGTACCGTTGAACACATTGACAGCAAGATTTGCTTTTCTATTTTGTACAATATTTCTAAATCTTGTGATCCTCTTTTTGTAGACAAAAGTGAAGAAGAAGGAGCCTATGTTGGGAGCCTATGTTGGTGAAGAATTCCCTATAAATAGAGGATGAATTGAAGACACAAAAGTTAACAACAACACAAGCAAATACACAACAAGAAATCACAAATTTCCAAGCTTTCATATTCAACACTCTTGTTGTATTTATAGCCTAAGTATTTCACTTTCACATCTTGAGGTCTAGGCTTTATTTCTTGATTACACTTTGCACTCAAATTGTAATATTCATTATTGAGTTGTAATCTTGATTTTTCGTTATCATTCAAACACAAGATATCCTTGTGAGTGTTCTTGTGGTAAGAACACACTTGGATGATCTAGGTGATAGGTGCAAGAAGATTGTGGTGATCTTCTTATTGAGGTGTTGAAGAATTTGGTATTCTTCAAGGTTGAAGATTGTGGTAATCTTCACAAGGTGCCGTTGAAGGAAGATTGTGGTAATCTTCAAAGGGAGATTGTGGTAATCTCCAAAGGTGGTGTTGAAGAAGAGTGTGGTGCTCTTCAAGGTGTTGTAAGTTGAATTTGTATTAATTGTGGTAATTAATAAAATTCTTTTTCTTTTTGAAATCCATCCCGGATATACTGGGGTGGTAGAGGATTAGGCCCTAGGTGGGTTGAACCTCTTTAAATCGACTCGTGTTGTTTACTTCCCGCACCTTTATTATTGTCTATGAGCATTCGGTTAGAAAAAGAGGGCATAATCGAAAAGATGGAGATAATCTTTTCACCCCCCTCTAGATTATCGTAGCCGCTTGGACTTACAGTAATTGGTAAACCGTATCTTCCTATTTAAATATGCATAGTGTCTTGTTATTATGCATGTTTTTATTGTCAAAATGATTTTATTTTTTCTCTTAAAATGAGGTCTCTACAAAATACTCTTGGATTTTCAAAACTCTTTTAGAAGTGACCTTGTATATTGCTTTTCTAAACTCTTGTGTATTTACAAGAATTTATATGATTATTATCTGTTATGGATTTGAATATTTGTGACATCTCTTATTGCTTTAGCCTACACTTTTATCTATGTTTTTGTGCAAAATTTGTTTAAGAATTGTGTAGGATATATATATATTTCTTCATCAATGGTTATCTACTCATAATTTATCAAGAGTTATGCTCACTTATATTATTCTTATTCTCACTTGATATTTTTCATGACGTATGTTTATGTGCTTGCTTTCCAAGATATTTCAAATAATCTCATTTAAGTGCCATAAAAGAATTTTTTGATTTTTGAAAGGCACTTTTCGTTAAACCTCGTTTTGTCGAGTCTCGTATAAGATCATATTTTGACTCGATAAAACATTCGAGCTCGTGTATATTGATTAAAGTCTATGTTTGTTTTTTGCACGTTTTAAAACTTGGGGTGAAAATTTTAATTTTGCATATTTTGGAAAATTGCACTCAGGGACCGGTCAAATAAGGGGGTCGACCGGTCGCCGTGCATAACGACCGGTCGAACACCCCCCTCGACCGGTCGCCCTGAGAATTTTTTGTGTTATAATTGCATCTGTCTTCTGCATTTCAAAACAGACCCATTTCTTCCCAAAACCATATTGTGCGAAAATTTTCCCCCTTCTCTAAAAATCTCGATTCTTTACCAAATATTTCAATTGTTGGTGCTAATCTCTTCTCTTTTGCAAGAATCTCACATCTATGGCACCCCCAAGAGATTCTACCAGTCGTAATCCAAATTCCAAGCGTAGAAGGGCCGAAGAGGGAACTTCCAATTTTCATCAAGACGAAGCCGAACAACGGGAAATAAGAGCTACCCAACGAAATGTGGCTCAAGAACACGGCGAGAATCCAAAACCCCAACTTTCCCGGGGTTAAATTGCCGAGCTACGGGGAATAATTACGCTTGAGAACGTCAAATGGGCCAAGAGGGAACAAGAAGTTTGCCATGGGAAATTGGATTTGCAAGCTTCTCTTGCATTCGGGTTTACCGTCATCGGAATTTAATTCGGAGGTTATTCAAGATGACTTTGATAATGATAATATACAACAAATGGTCTGAATGCGTAAAAATATGCCAATTCGCCTGCCTTACAAAGATGGCAAGAGGGAGACACCAAGGTTCATCATCACAAAATCCTAATGACTTCTTTGATGATGAGGAAGCCGTACGATTGGCTTTAGAGGATGTTCAAGGCAATCCAGAGAATAATACCGGTGCCCGCCCAAATCAAGCATCTCGTTAGTATTTTCAAGCCCAACTTGATGAACAAAGGATTAACTATAATACTCTTAGGGCTAGTTACGAGGAGCTTAGGTAAGAAAATTCGAAGCTCAAAAAGTCCGTGGGCAAAATGAAGAAGTTCATAAAAGATATTCTCCCTATCGCTTGCTTCTCTTCCGATGAAGAGTGATCTTGCTCTATTTTCATGTCATTTCTTTAAAAGTTGTAATGTACTATATGGATAATACTTCTCTTATTTTGCTAATGATATTTGGTTGTTTGTTTTTCTAAGGGCAAGAACTAGCAAGAGTGCTAGTAGCAACGTGTTTGCATATGGTAAATTTTGACTATGGTATTGTTGGAGTATTTGATGGTAAAAATACTTTATTTTTTTTTGCATGTTGGCATTGATGTATAATTGTTGTTTAGATTGGTTATTTTGCCCAAATGGTATGATGTTGATGGAGTACTTGATGGTAAAAGTGCTTCTTTAATTTTGCTTGGTGGCATTTGTAATGTCTTTCTACATATATTGCTTATCTTCTTAGTTGGAAAGATTAATTTTTTTGTCTCAATTGGGTTGAACCCTTGAGAACTTGTCTTAATGTTGATGAGCATGTTGATATATGATTGTTGTATGCATTTGTTGATTTTTTGGGCATGATTACATTTACAAGAGCTATATACATCTTCTTTATTATTTGATGCCCACCAAGTGTTTGATAAAATATTTCAAAGAATATTTCATCAATTACATGACTCTTTCGATTTTAAAAAGTCTTATATATTTGTAGAGATCGTGTTTTGCCATTCATATGAGCTTTTGCAAATCATATGATAGATTTTTCCCTTTTTATTTGGAATATAAGCTTCATTATTCGAAAAGCTCGATAAATCGGTCCAAATGTGCACATTGATATGATAATATGATGTTTTTATCGTGCTAACATTTTTTTTGATGATTTCAAAGGGGGAAAAATAGGAAATAAGCTATTTAGCTCAAAGAAGCTAAAATAAGCTCACGAAAGAAGCTATAAGCTATGGCTTTTTAAAGCCATAAGCTGTGGATATAAACTAGTCCATTTGATGTACTTTGGACTTGTGGTACTTGATCTTTGATTGTTTTTGACATGGGGAGCTTCTAAGCTCATGATATTCTTGTTTACATTGTAAAAGTTGAGCTTTTAGCTTTTGTATGGTTGCTTCTTTATTTATCTTGATGTGCATGTTGATAGGGGGAACTTTTGTAAAATGTTTCTTTGAAAATCTTTACTCCCTTTCTTGTGGCAACTATGTGTGAAAATTTGTTGCTTCAAACGACAAGTTATTGTACCGGAAAATTCGTTTTGTTTTCAAAATCGACCTCTTAAAATCTCCTAAAATTGTTTTGGTTTGTAATCATCAAAAAATGGGAGATTGTTTGATAAATGTTTTTATCATGAATTTGATGATTTCGTTTTAAAGTGTTGTTACACCAAAACAATGTTTCAAAATGTTGTCCAAATACTCCCGATCGATTTAAAATGTTTTTACTATTTTTTGGAGTATTTCTTGAAGTTTATTTTTGATAAAAGCTGGACAACACTTATGTCTCGTGTTGGACCGGTCGCCCTATTGAGTAAAGTTTTAACAGAAACAGGACAATTGGAAATTTGCAAGAGGTCGACCGGTTGACCTCTGGGCGACCGGTAGCTGAATGTATATGTTTTGTATTCAAACCTTCTGTATTGGTTTTCAAAGAGGGCAACCGGTCAAGCATAGGGTCGACCGATCGAACCCTATGTGGACTGGTCGTCCTATGCAATTTCTGGTTATTTTCTTCTAACGTCTATTTCTGCGCGACCGGTCGCCATACCGTTTTGACAGCAACATTCTAGTCGTTGACAGCAAACATATCTTCCTTAATTTGTGGGATTGATTTCTAACAGCTATACTCTTGATTTTAATTGTATTTTTCTGTAGATTTTGAATCCCCAAGAGGAGCCTATCCTTGATCAAACGTCTCCTATAAATAGAGGAAGTTTTGGAGCAACAAGACAACCATTATACACAACACAACAAGAGATACACTCAAGCAAACATTTGTTCTTTCATTTTCAATATTCTTGTTGTAATAGCTTAAGGTCTTACACTTTCACATCTTAAGGTATAGGCTTAATTCTTGATTACACTTGCACTCAAAATTGTATTATTCATTATCGAGTTATAATCTTGAATTTGGGTTCATCATTCAACACAAGATATCCTTGTGAGTGTTCTTGTGGTAAGAACACACTTGGGTGATCTAGGTGTTAGGTGTTAGAAGATTGTGGTAATCTTCTTATTGAAGAGTTTGGTGCTCTTTTAGGTGTTGAAGAATTTGGTGTTCTTCAAGGTGGAAGATTGTGGTAATCTTCACAAGGTACCGTAGAAAAGTTTGGTAATCTTGAAGGGAGATTGTGGTAATCTCCAAAGAAGTGTTGTAAGGTGATGTTGTATTAATTGTGGTAATTAATAAAATCTTTTTTTCTTTTTGAAATCCATCCCGGAGATACTGGGGTGGTAGAGGATTAGGCCCTAGGTGGGTTGAACCTTTATAAATCGACGCGTGTTGTTTACTTCTCGCACTACCATTCTTGTCTTGGATTATTTAACCGAAAAAGAGGTCATAATTGAGAAAATGGGCATAATCTATTTACCCCCCTCTTGATTATCGTAGCCACTTGGACTTACAGTATCTTCATACAGATCTCCTTTTGTGTGTATTCCTTGCCTAGAGCTGAGAGCTCATTCATTATTTCTGTAAATATGGCATCTAGTTGATCCAAAGTTTCAACGGCAAGTATTTTAAAATTTTCATTTTTTATACAACAATGGTCAATTTATTTTCTTTAGTTTGCTCTGATCCTTCACAAATTAAAGTTAAATTTTCCCAAATCTCTTTAGTCGTTCTCTATGATTTAACTTTGTTAAACATGGCGTTATCAAGAGTTTTGTACAAAATGTCCTTGGTAATATTATTCAGTTGTATCTCTTTCGATCCTCATTTGTCCATTCTCGTCTTGGCTTTTCGACCATAGTAGGTCTTGGTGCAGCAACCTCTCATTCAGCCGCAGGAGTAGCAACACTTGCAGCTGTGTTCACCTTCTATATTTGTAACGGTCCATCCTCAATGATGAACCAAATCTCATCGTGTAAAGCTGAAAGATATGCCTACATGCGAATCTTAAAGTCATCAAATTCCTCAACAGTGAACATATGAATGCGAGATAGATTTTCTTCCATGATAATAACTTCTAAAAAGAAGGTTTTAAAAACAACAAGTGTTGCATCTTTGAAAAAGATTGAGATCTAGTTCAGTAACCAGTGTGGAACGCTAAATGAACCAACCACTCTGATACCACTTGTACGTCCCAAGGGGTGTTTATGTAAAGTCTAGAAGGGGGGAGGTGTTTGAATAAACTTTACTAATTTTTGATTTTTATCCTTAAATCAGAGTTTTAAATCACAAGTCAGCTAAGTCATAGAGGGACAACCTAGTTCAACCTCAATAGTAGAGTTACCCACTCAACAGACTCGAGAGTTCTATTGATAAGATAACTCAACTAAGTGAAGTGATCTTTTTATAAAACAACAAACTTGGTTTTTCAGCGGAAGTCTTACACACTTTGTTTGAAATTTGTGTTCAACATTTGTTTTATGGTTAAGTTATTATCAGTAGACTTATGAAATTTACCAAACAACATATATAAATAAGCAAGAAATAAATGTTATGAATGTAAATGACACAGAGCAATTTATAGTGGTTCGAGGATGGGGTAATTCCTCTATTCCACTCTTCTCCAAATCCTGGAGGTAATCCACTAAAGTAACAGAGACTTCGTTACAATAGTACAATAGTCCAAGATTAGCTTTGATCACACAACTGGCTTCACTTCTTGGACTCAACTCTTCATAAGACGGATGTCCTGCTACTTCAGATCCTTTAGATTCTTGGATTTGATCACGTAGCCCTACAACGAATCTAAAGCCTTTGTTCGAACTAGAACCCTATTGCACGTCCTTCAACCCTGGTTGTGCAGACCCCTTGTCTTTCAACAATGTCCCTCTTCAACAGTTTGAAGCTTTCTTTCCTTCACTGAGTGTGTTGGATCAATTTACTTCAAGTTTTAGGCTTGAGGATTGAATGTATAGCTTGAGAGTATTTTTCACTTTGCTCTAATTGCTTGGATGATCTTGTGTGTCGTAAGTTGCATAAGTGTTCTCTCTCTTAAGTTCCTCGTCTTTTTATAATGACAATTTGAAAAATGTATCCGTCGAAGAGATAGGTCGATTTTTCAAACTTTACTTCATGGTCCTTGGCTTGTCTTGATTTGCAGAAAGTGATGGAGACATTTCGTGGTATAATTGAACTCTGCACCTTTTTAGGTTCTGACATTATTCAGTGCTTCCCATTGGTTTATTTTATTTGCACGCTTCTGGGTTGAGCACTTTAAGCACTGCAGTATGGACTTGTTACTAAAATAAGTAATTCTCTCGACTTGAGAGCAACGGATCCATCACAGTTGACTTTCAATAGCTGTTCTACCCCTTTTTAACTTGAGTGAACTCCAATCATTTTGGAATGACTTGACTGCCTGTCAGCTAACAGAAACAACTTTTTGGTACTTGACTGAGACTTGTCTTCAATCACTTTCAACCGCAACTTCACCGATTCTTCACCTTGGTCTCGTCTCGAAATGACTTCAAATCTTCAACTTGGTTGCTTTGACTCAGCTCTATAGATCATATATATTACATAGTTGAATTTACAACATAATTGGGGTGCCGACTTCCTAATCTAAGTTTTACATATCATCATCAAAATATTTACAATAAAGTTCCCAACAATTATACCACCCTCAAATTGGGGACTACAATTGCTTCAAACAAGGCAACTTAATTCTTATATATAAGGCATTTGCCCAATCTATATAATAATGATGATTATACAAAAAAATTGAAAACATACATTATTATATGATAATCCCCTACGTAAACATACTTGGTGGGTTAAATTTGATATTGCGAACAAATTTATTTATGTCGGTAATTGAATTTTTTTGTAGTGAAATTGGATAATTTATTCATTATTTATTTTATTTATAGTTGAATTAAATGTGATTTTAACTATTTTTATTTAAATATTATGAAGTAAATCAAACTAAAATCTATTCCTTTATTATTGAATTTTAAATGGTATTTATAATTATAAGGCTAAATTGCAAAATTGGTCCTCTAAATTTAGGGTCTAGGTAAAAATGGTACATTTACTTACTGGGTGTAGCAGATTTGGTACCCTAATTAATTTTTGTCTGCATATTGCGGACAGATTTTGCCCGAACTTTCAATTTCCACCGGAATCTGACATATGCAGGTCACATGCCTATTTAGTTTGAGGATTTCTCAGAATTCAATAAAAATATGCTGACATGGCAAGTAACAAAATTGGTCAATGCTGAGGTGGAATTTGAACTTATTCTTAATTCATGTGTACTCATTTTGGAAGGAAAAAAATCCACTTTCAGCATGTAAGTTATCGAGATTGCAAAAGATAGAAAAAAAACACTAAAAATCCAACCACTAAGTCCTTACCAAATCTTGGTGTGATGGTGTTTATGCCAAGTGAAAGACAAGGTTACCCCCAATTCAATACAGCTAGATTATTCTTATTTTGCTGAAGTTCTATGTTGGTTTCTGCAATCTCTTTTAGTTTTTGGTAATATAGCATGAGAATCTTCTGGGGATTGTAGTAAATGTGGGACTTTACCTAGAAAACCTAAAATATGACTGTGTATTGTAATGGTCCCCATTTGTTTAACATTTATTGTAATTTTTGTCTCTAACTTTTGTCTATTCATGTTTTGGTTATGGTGAAAATGTGGGGCTTTAATTACTATTATATTTTCTGGACATATTTGTGAGATAAATATTTTTATCAAGATTTTGTTGATTTTGTTTAAATGTGTTTTTACACCAAAATAATGTTTTTAAATGTTGTCCAAATGCTCCCAAATGATTTAAAATATTTATATTAATTTTTTGGAGTATTTCTTGAAGTTTATTTTTGACAAAAATTGGACAACACTTCTGTTTTGAGGCCAACCAGTCGCCCTATAAGGCAACCCGTGTCTGAAGTTGATTTTTGAAAACAGAAACGAGACGTTTGAAAAACTCCAGGAGGTCGACCAGTCGAACAAGAGGTTGACTGGTGTCTGAAAAATTCAAAAACTGAAACAAACAAGTCTGCTTTGAAAAATATAGGGAGGCCAACCCTTTCCTAGAGAACCTAATTCTTCATTAATTTCTTTCTTTCCGCTTTGAACAAAACATTTTTCGTCCAACCTAGGGCCGATCGGTCGGAACCCCTTCGACCAGTCGCCCTCCCGTCATCCTATGTCTGAATCTTCTGATCTACTTTTTAACGTTCGAAATTTCTACATAGTGATCGGTCGCGCTATGTTATTTTTTACAGCAGATTCAAACCATTGGACATCCATTACAACAAGATTTACTTTATCAATTTTGTATAATATTTCTACATCTTGTGATTTTCTTTTTGTAGACAAAAGTGAAGATGGAGGAGCCTATGTTGGAGATCCAATCTTGAAGACTCTCTTATAAATAGAGGAAGATTTGAAGCAACAAATACAATAACACAAACAAACAACAACAAGAAAATCATCAAATTTCTCTTAGCTTTCACATTTCAAATTCTTGTTGTAATTGCCTAAGCTCTTGCACTTGCACATTTTAAGGTCTAGGCTTTTATTCTTGATTACACTTGCACTCATAAGTTGTATACTTCATTATTGAGTTGTAATCTTGAATTTTTGTCAATCATCCAAACAACATATCCTTGTTGTTGTTCTTGTGGTAAGAACACACTTGGGTGATCTTAGGTGTTGCAGAGTGTGGTACTCTTCATAGGTGAAGGAAGATTGTGGTAATCTCCTTGGTGGTGTTGTAAAAAGAGTGTGGTACTCTTCAAGGTGAAGGTGTAATAGTTTTGGTAACTATTAATAAAATTGTTTTTTCTTTTTGAAACCCATCCCAGAGATACTGGGGTGGGAGAGGATTAGACCCTAAGTGGGTTGAACCTCTTTAAATCGAAGCGTGTTATTTACTTCCCGCATTTTAATTCTTGTCTTTGCTTGTTTTATTCAAAAAAAAGGGCGTAAATTGGAACATCGGCATAATGTATTCACCCCCCCTCTAGATTATTGTAGCCACTTGGACTAATAAGTGGTATCAAAGCCAAACTCTTTGGCACATTTAATCATTGCGAGTAAAGAGAAGATCCATGGCTACAAATGAAAGCTACCTCACCACCGGCACCTCCACCAACAAGCCACCGCTTTTTGACGCCAACAACTACGTATTTTGGAAGGACCGAATGGAGTGCTTTCTTCAAGGGTGCGGGTTCGATATTTGGAATGCGGTTATTGAAGGTATAGCTCAACCAACAAAGAAATTGGAGGACGGATCCTTGACCCCCAAAAGTGTCAAAGAATTCGATGATGCCGACAAGAAGGCTTTCTCCCTAAACGGTAAGGCTTTGAATATTTTACATTGTTCACTCACCGCCACCGAATGCAATCGCGTAAGAGGAATAAGGTCGGCACATGATGTATGGGGAAAATTTGAAACCATCTATGAGGGAACTAAGAAAGTTAAGCAAGCAAGAAAAACCATGCTTGTTAAAGACTGAAAATTTCAATTTGCATGATGGTGAAAGCATATCAAAAATTGTGGAAAGGCTTGACAATATTGTCAATCCTCTTGTGGCACTCGGGAAAGTCATATCCGAAGAAGATAAAGTGACCAAGTCCTGAATGCTCTCCCTGGGTCATGGTCCGAGAAAGTAACGGCTATTACGGAAGCACAAAATCTCGAAACACTCAAGTTCGATGAGCTTATGGGAAATCTCCTCATTTATGAAGTCTATCTTAAGGAGAGGAAAAATCCCCAACCATCCACCACTAAACCGGGTATGCAAAATTCTCCTAAAGACTTAGCATCTTCTTCAAATATTTCATATTATGCTAGTGATGAAGATAACGAGGAAACGGTGGCTCTTGTTTGAAAATTTGCAAATTTGTTAATAAAAATAAAGCAAGAAAGCCAAGAGACAATTCTGGTTTCAAATGTGGGAAATTCGGGCATTAGGAAATTCGGGCATTACATAGCCGATTGCCCGAAAATTGCGGAAGAAGAGCAAAAGAAGAAAAAGCATTTTTCGAAAAAGAAGGCTCTAAATGCGGATGTCAAAACTTGGGATGAACTTCTTGCTACATCCGACGAAGAGGGAGAAACCGAACATGGTCTAATGGCCATAGATGATGAAAATAACGAGGTACTCTTTAATTGTTCAACCTCCTCTTTAGATGATGAATTACAGGGTGATTTTGATGAATTGCAAAACGAATTTCAAAATTTGATTGTAAAATACAAGACTTTGAAAAAGGAGCATAAAGAGCTTAAAATTGAAAATGATAAATTATTTATTTCTTATGAATATCTTGATAAAGCTCATGCTATTACTCTTACAAAAGTCCGTACTCTTGAAACCGAAAAACAAATGCTCACAAATGATATTGAAAATTTGAAAAAGGATGTTCATCGATTTAATTTAAGCACGGATAAAGTTATAAAAATTCTAGATTCACAAAGAGGTGAGCATTCAAAATTAGGACTTGGTTACAAACCCTTTCAAAAAGCTTTCAAGAAAAATGACCAAGGTCCGACTTTTGTACGTGCTAGTAGTTCCCACAATCTCATTTGCTTTTATTGTGGTAAAGTTGGACATTATGCTACTCATTGTAAATTGAAAAACAACTTTATATACTATTGGAGACCCAAATGTTTCAAGGCTAACCCCCATGGACCCCAAAATTATAGGGTACCTAAAAATAATTCATTTATAGGTAATAGGGGCTATAACAACAATGGAGGAATTAAAATGGCTCCTGGACAGCGGATGTTCATGCCATATGACCGGAAGGAGAGAATATTTTACCAACATCAAGCTCCAAGAAGAGGGTATGGTCATGTTCGGGAATGACAAAGGAAGAATTCTTGGAAATGAAGAAATTGGTAACTCGTCTTTCTCTCTTAGTAATGTTCTTTATGTAGAATGGCTTATGTTTAATTTGATAAGTGTAAGCCAACTTTGTGACTCAAATTATAATGTATTTTCAATAAAGAAAAATGCCTTATTGTTAAAAATGATGAAATTATTTGTGAAGCAAATAGAAAAGACAATCTTTACAAAATTTGCACAAGTGATTTGGTTAGTCAAAATGTTTCTTGTCTTGTCGCCAATAATGATTTAACTAGTTTATGTCATAGGCGACTTGGACATGTTGGATACAAAAATTTGCAAACTATTTACAAAAACCAACATGTAAAAGGACTATCCCATATTGAATTTTGAAAATCTTGGCTTATGTGACACTTGTCAAAAGAACAAATTTGTTAAATGTAGTTTTAAGCCCAAAAATGAAATTTCCACAACCAAACCCCTACAATTTCTTCACCTTGATTTGTATGGAGATATTGGTACGGCTAATTTAAGTGGAAAATATTATACCTTTGTTATAGTCGATGATTTTTCTAGATATACTTGGGCTATTTTTCTTGCAAATAAAAGTGATGTCGTTAATGAGTTTGTTAAGTTGTGTAGACTTATTGAAAATGAAAAGGAAGATACTAGCACGTCTATTTGAAGTGATCGAGGTGGTGAATTTGATGGACAATTTAGAGTCTTTTGTGAAACCAATGGATTTACTCATAATTTTTCGGCTCCAAGGACACCTCAACCAAATGAAGTAGCCGAAAGGAAGAATAGAACTCTTCAAGAAATGAGTCGATCCAGCTCAATGAATTTTCACTTCCAAAATATTTTTTGGGCCGAAGCCGTAAGTACCGCTTGCTATGTCATTAATTGAGTTTATCTTCGTCCTAAATTGAATAAAACTCCATATGAGCTTTGGAAAGGAAGAACTCCAAATATTATTTATTTCAAAATATTTGGATGCAAGTGTTTTATTTGAATACTAAGGATCAATTGAACAAACTTGATCCTAAGGCCGATGAGGGTATATTTATGGGGTACTCAATCAAAAACAAGGCATATCGAGTTTACAATAAGACTAGTATGGTTGTTGAAGAATCTATCCATGTCAAATTTAATGAAGCCTCAGGTGTTGAAAGGATACCCAATGATGATAGTGATGAAGAGGATGTTGTTGAACAGATTGTTCAAGATGATGCTCAAAATGATCAACCATCAGGCTCAAATGTTCCTCAAGAAGACAAATGTGATACTTCGGATCTTCCCATAGCATTGAAATTTAAGGGAGATCGCCCAAAAAGATCTTATTATTGGTGATCCCCTTGATAAAGTAATGACTCGAAGAAAATTTGCTCAGAAAACTCTTATTTCTCAAAAAGAGCCTAAAAATGCTAAGGAAGCTATTGAAGATGAGGATTGGTTTTTAGAAATGCAGGAGAAGTTGAATCAATTTGAAAGAAATGATGTTTGGGATTTGGTACCTTGTCCTCCATCACAAACAATTATTGGTACAAAATGGGTATTTCGGAACAAACTCGATGACCAAGGAAATATTGTTCGAAATAAAGCAAGGTTAGTAGCTCAATGTTATTGTCAAGAAGAAGGTATCGATTATGATGAAACATTTGCACCCGTAGCACGTTTAGAAGCTATTCGAATTTTACTTGCCTACCCTTGTTTTAAAAATTTCAAGCTTTACCAAATGGATGTTAAATCCGCATTTGTAAATGGTTTTATTCAAGAAAAAGACTATGTAAAACAACCCTTGTAAGTCCAAGCGGCTACGATAATCTAGAGGGGGGGTGAATAGATTATCTCCATCTTTTCGATTATGCCCTCTTTTTCGAATCAAATACACCAAAACAATAATAAAGGTGTGGGAAGTAAACAACACGTGTCGATTTATAGAGGTTCAACTCACCTAGGGCCTAATCCTCTACCACCCCAGTATCTCCGGGATGGATTTCAAAAAGAAAAAAAGATTTTATTAATTACCAAAATCAATACAACATCTTACAACATCACCTTGAAGAGCAACACACTCTTCTACAACACCACCTTTGAGTTTACCACAATCTCTCTTGAAGATTACCACAATCTCCAACGGCACCTTGTGAAGATTACCACAATCTTCAACCTTGAAGAATACCAAATTCTTCAATACCACAAGAGCACCACACTCTTGAAACACCTATCACCTAGATCACCCAAGTGTATTCTTTCCACAAGAATACTCACAGGGATGTCTTGTGTTGAATGATGACAAAAATCAAGATTACAACTCAATAATGAATATTACAATTTGAGTGCAAGTGTAATCAAGAAATAAAGCATAGACCTCAAGATATGAAAGTGAAATAATTAGGCTATAAATACAACAAGAGTATTGAATATGAAAGCTTGGAAATTTGCAGATTTCTTGTTGTGTATTTGCTTGTGTTATCCACTCTTGTGTCTTCAATTCATCCTCTATTTATAGGAGAGTCTTCACCAACATAGGCTCCCAACATAGGCTCCTTCTTGTTTGCTTTTGTCTACAAAAAGAGGATCACAAGATGTAGAAATATTGTACAAAATTATAAAGCAAATCTTGCTGATAGAATGTCCAACGGTACAAATTTTGCTGTCAAAAGATTACACAGCGTGACCGGTTGTCCTGTATAAGATTTTGAACGTTTTGAAAAAGATAGTGCGATCCAGGTACGGGTCGAAGGGGGGGTCGACCGGTCGACAGGGGGGTGCGACCGGTCGCCCTAGGGTGCGACCGGTCAACATCCATCTTGACCGGTCCCCCTCCTCAAATATTGTGTTCCAGAGTGTTCTGTTTCATATACGCACTCTTCAGGTATCGGGCGACCTCTTGTTCGACCGGTCGATCTTCAAATTGAAATGTTGTCCGATTTTTATCAAAAATAAACTTCAAGAAATACTCCACAAAATTAGTAAAAACATTTTAAATCACTTGGGAGTATTTGGACAACATTTATAAACATAGTAAACTCATTTAAACAAAACCATCAAAAGTATTGTCCATTTTTATCGAATAATAAACTCTAAGAAATACTCCATGAAATTAGTAAAAAACATTTTAAATCTTTTAGGAGTATTTGGACAACATTGTTTTGGTGTATAAACCAATTAACATAAAATCATCAAAAGTGTTGTCCAATTTTATCGAGTAATAAACTCTAATAAATACTCCAAATATTAGTAAAAACATTTTAAATCATTTAGGAGTATTTGGACAACATTTATAAACATTGTTTTGGTATAAAAACTCATTTAAACATAATCATCAAAATCTTGATAAAAACATATATCTAACAAACTCCCCCTTTTTGATGATTACAAACCAAAACAATTTTAGGAAGTTGATTTTAAAACGAAACAAATTTTCCGATCTAAAACATCAATTCATTTTAAGCAAGATTCATCATAAGTACAAACACACAAGGATAGGAGTAAAGATTTTTCAAAATTATTTTTGCACAAGCACCCCCTATCAACAAAGCATAGCAAGAGTAAGTATAGAAGCAACAACTAAAAGCTTAAAGCTTAGTTTTTTTACAACTTAAGCTTCAATGACATGAGCTTATAAGCTCCCCCTCTCACAAAACATCATTAGTCAAGCATAAAAGTCCATAATACATCACATGGACTAAGTAATTTTGGCTTTTAAGAGCCATAGCTTGTAGCTTTTCTTGCGAGCTTATTTGCAAGCCTATTTCCGCTTCTTTGAGCGTTAATGCATTTTTCCTGTTTCTCCCCCTTTGGAATCATCAAAAAGAATGTTAGCACGATAAAAACATCATATAATTATATCAAAGTGTGCAACTTAATCGATTTATCGGCATATTGATCATTGAAGCATAAATTCCAAATAATAAGGGAGAAGTCAATCATGTGATTTGCAAAAGCTTATTTGATTGATAAAACATGATCTCTATAAACTTAGAAGACTTTTCAAATCGAGAGAATCGTGTAGGTGATGAATTTTTCATTGAAACATTTTGTCGAACACTTGGCGTGCGTCAAATAAAACAAGAGAAATATAACGCCTTTGTAATTCGTTTAAGCCAAAAAATTTCATCACCATTTGCAATACAACAATATTCATCCATCAACAATCATCATATACAACATATTAATACAAGAATTTCATCAAAGTAGCAAGATATAAGCACATTCTCAAGGTTCAACCCAATTGAGATAAAAAGAGAAATTATTACCATTTAATCGGTAAAGATGAGCAATGATGATGATAATCGAGCCTCATGAGGTCCATAATATAAAATGTATGCAATAAAACAAATTTGAAGTGAAATTTGTGTGCAAAGTGCGAAGGGGACGAAAAATGAACCTAAACGACCAAAATGGCAAATGCTGAGAACAGAAACATTTTTAACCAAATTTTTGCTATGGTCGACCGGTTGGGGGCATGGGCGACCGGTCGACGTTGGGCAACCGACGACCTTGCCCTAGTCACCAGCTTTTTCATTCTGTTTTCCAAAATCCGAGGTTTGAACCAAAAATCCGATTTTTCGCCCCTAAGTTTTAAAAACGTGCAAAATGCAAATGTAGACCTCATTCAATATACATTATGTCAAAGTCAAGCTCGAAATGAGGTAAAATACTCGGCGATTAACAAATATCCGCGAGTTATCTTTGAGACGGAATTAAACACATCTCAAATTTTCGTTTTAGAAACGCAATCCCTTAGAAAAATATATCGAATCTAAATATGTTTAGTTTGAATATGATGAACCATATTTTGAGAAATTGTAATCACCGGACTTGTTATCCGAAAAATAATAATGTTTTAAAACTTTGGATAAACAAGTCATAAGAAGAAGTGCCTTACAAATATTTGAAAATTTCCTTTAACGGCACTTTAAAGAGATTCGTTGGGATTGTTTTAAGTCGAGCATATAGACATAAGGCATATAGAATGTTGAGTCTAAGGAATAATAAACGAATGAACATACCTCGAATTCGTTTGTCAATGCCTACTTCAACCTTTTGTCAATTTTCGCATTTGTAGCCATATAGGTTGAAATAGTTCTTTCTTCTTCAATGTCTCACTTCTTCTTTTGAGTGTGGAATATAATCACCTTCTTGGCATTCCAATGATCAAATTTGAGCTTCCCTCATCATGATCATCTTAGGTTCACCTTGCATTGACTTGGAAAAATATCTTGCACAAATATTCATTGAAAGCACCAAAAATATTATCAACATAAATTTGCACAAGTAAACAACCTTGCCCTTTTTCAAAACAAGAAGTGCAGTATCAACTTTACCTTTTGTAAAATTATTTTGCAAAAATAGCTAAGTCTATCAAACCATGTACGGGGTACTTGTATCAACCGTACAAGGCCTTTTATAAAAATCATTTGGCCTAAAATTTTAAACTCCGATAGACTTCTATTTGAATAAAACCATTTAGAAAATTGGATTTAACATCCATTTTGTAAAGATTGAAATTTTCTCAAAACCAGAATGGGCAAGTAAAGTGCAAATAACTTCTAAATGTGCTATGAGTGCAAAATCATTACCTTCTTCTTGACAATATCTTAGAGCTACTAACCTTGCCTTGGTCATCAAGCTTGTTCCAAAATACCAAAAATTTCTGCAAAATCTTAAGAAGATATCTTGCACAAGAGCATAGTAATATCGAAAAATAGAGACATAATAACAAGTAACACATACTATGTTTTCAAACAAATCATCAAGAGTTTCATAAAATATTTAAGTTCAAATAAGCTTATAGGAAGTTATATAAGGTCTCTTTTGAAATTTGAAAAATTCAAGAGCATATAGTTGAGACCTCATTTACAAGAAGCATATGAACAAGAGGTTAGACATAAGTATCCAAGAATAGTGGCATTTATAAGTGCAATAAAATGCATAACTTAGTAGATCAATTGTTTTATCAAAACAAAATATAATCCTTTACAAATCTTGGATAAAACAAGCTATGTTAAATAATGCCTTCTCAAAAATCAAAACATCCTCTTAATGGCACTTGTATAAAATAAGCACATAGGCATATGACACAACATGTATCGAGTCTATGAGATGAATAACAATAAAGAGCGTACCTCGATAATTCATGTTCTTCTCTTGAGAAAATAACCATTGATGAAAATATATATGTCCTACACAATTCTTAAACATGTTTTGCACAAACATAATAATACAAGTGTAGGCTAAGCAATAAGAAATATCATAAATGTGCTTATGCTATATAAAACCATAAAAGATAATAAAAACACCTTAGTCTATGTAAATGCACAAGAGTTGAGAACAAAATATACAAGATATCCTTTTCAAAATATTTAAAAACACAAATATATATTGAAGACCTTAATATTAAGAAATATTTGAAAACTCATTTTACAATTACGGCACAAATAAAAACATGCATAACAAAATAAAATGCATATTTAAATGAGGAGATACGGTTTACCAAATACGCCATTTCCATGGGTTGTGTCGTTCCCATTGTTGATGATATCTTCCCCTTTGAAAATCATCTTGTTGATGATAGCTTCTCCAATTGCTCCATTTCCAAGGATTGTGTTCTTCCCATTGTTGATAGTGTTTTTCTCTTGGAAATTTATTTTGATGTTGTCTTCTCCTTTGATCAAATGAAATGGTCATTTGATGTCTTCTTGGCGGTATGTATTTTCCTCGATTATTATTCCGCCGGGTACCTAATATGACATTGTTTTGTGGTACCCTCAAGTGTTTGGGTCCTTTGGAATTAGCTTTGAGACTTTTAGGTCTCCAATAATAATTAGAGCTATTTCTAGCCCGACAAGTATTAACCGTGTGTGACCCGTTTTACCACAATAAAAACAAGTAGTAATTTTGGGAGCATAATGACCAACATGCATAGGGACTTGATTTCTTTTCACATAATTAACAACACTAGGCTTATGATCAAGTCCTTGTTTCAAATTATCACAACTATGAACATCAATAATATCGGTCATTTTATCGGTACTCAAGTTGGATTTTGATAAATCTTTTTTCATGCAATTAATATTCTCAACAAGAGTACTATTTTCTTTTTCAAGGTTTCTAACCTTGTCAAGTGTGGTGGTGTGATCACATGAAAGTGATTCATAAGAGGAAAATAAATTATCCTTATCAATTTTCAGAATATTGGATTCCTTTTTCAAATTTTTGTATTTAACAAGTAAGCTTTGGAATTCATTTTGAAGTTTATCAAAATCATTTTGCAAATCACTATAATCATTTTGTAATTCATTATCATAAGAAGTGGAGGGTTTTGAACTTACCTCGTTTTCTTCTTCGAAGCCCATAAGACATCGTTCGTTTTCATCGACGTCGGAAGTTGTAGGAAGCTCATCCCATGTTGGGTTTGCATCCATTTGAGAAGTAGATGCTTTTGAGTGGATCCTTTCATTTGCATATACTTCTTCTAATTTTGTCCACACTTCATGTGCCAATTTAATTCCTACAATATGATCATATTCCAAAATGGTAAGTGAACAATACAAAATATTAAGAGCTTTACCATTTAAGGAGATGATTTTCTTTTCTTCATCATTGAGCTCTTTGAGGCCTTTGTGTGGTGTGTCCATCATTGGAATGGATTCTTCATTTACGACCGTGTTCCAAATATCGAACCCGCAGCCTTGTAGATAGCATTCCATTCTTTCTTTCCAAAATGTAAAATTTTTGGAATCGAATAGTGGTGGCTTGGTGGTGGAGGCGCCGGTGAGGTAGACTTCGTTCGTAGCCGATGATCGTTCCTCTTTACTCGTGATGTGGAACGAGCTATTTAGACCAAAAAAATGTGTTTTGTTTTTAAAATCGATCTCCTAAAATTATTTTGGTTTGTAATCATCAAAAAGGGGGAGTTTGTTAGATAAATGTTTTTATCAAGATTTTGATAATTTTGTTTATATGTGTTTTTACACCAAAACAATGTTTTTAAATATTTTCCAAATACTCCCAAATGATTTAAAATATTTTTACTAATTTTTTGGAGTATTTCTTCAAGTTTATTTTTGACAAAAATTGGACAACGTTTCTGTTTTGAGGTCAACCGGTCGCCCTATAGGGCAACCCGTGCCTGAAGTTGATTTTTGAAAACAGAAACGAGACGTTTGAAAAACTCCAGGAGGTCGACTGGTGTCTGAAAGATTGAAAAACTGAAACAAAGAAGTCTGCTTTGAAAAAAATAGGGAGGCCAACCGCCAAAGAATTTGGCTTTGATACCACTTGTAAGTCCAAGTGGCTATGATAATCTAGAGGGGGGGTGAATAGATTATCTCCATCTTTTCGATTATGCCCTCTTTTTCGAATCAAATACGCCAAAACAATAATAAAGGTGCGGGAAGTAAACAACACGCGTCGATTTATAGAGGTTCAACCCACCTAGGGCCTAATCCTCTACCACCCCAAAGATCTCCTGGGATGGATTTCAAAAAGAAAAAGATTTTATTAATTACCAAAATTAATACAACATCTTACAACATCACCTTGAAGAGCACCACACTCTTCTACAACACCACCTTTGAGATTACCACAATCTCTCTTGAAGATTACCACAATCTCCAACGGCACCTTGTGAAGATTACCACAATCTTCAACCTTGAAGAATACCAAATTCTTCAATACCTCAAGAGCACCACACTCTTGAAACACATATCACCTAGATCACCCAAATGTATTCTTTCCACAAGAATACTCACAAGGATGTCTTGTGTTGAATGATGACAAAAATCAAGATTACAACTCAATAATGAATATTACAATTTGAGTGCAAGTGTAATCAAGAAAATAAAGCCTAGACCTCAAGATGTGAAAGTGAAATACTTAGGCTATAAATACAACAAGAGTGTTGAATATGAAAGCTTGGAAATTGGCAGATTTCTTGTGTTATCCACTCTTGTGTCTTCAATTCATCCTCTATTTATAGGAGAGTCTTCACCAACATAGGCTCCTTCTTGTTTGCTTTTGTCTACAAAAAGCGGATCACAAGATGTAGAAATATTGTACAAAATTATAAAGCAAATCTTGCTGATAGAATGTCCAACGGTACAAATTTTGCTGTCAAAAGATTACACAGCGCGACCGGTTGTCCTGTATAAGATTTCGAATGTTTTGAAAAAGATAGTGCGATCCAGTGCGGGTGCGGGGGGGGGCCGGCCGACGTCGGCAGAGTGCGACCGTCGACCTCCATCTTGACCGTCCCCTCCTCAAATATTGTGTTCCGTGTTAGTGTTATGTTTCATATACGCACTCTTGTACAGTCGACCTCTTGTTCGACCGGTCGACCTTCAAATTGAAATGTTGTCCGATTTTTATCAAAAATAAACTTCAAGAAATACTCCAAAAAATTAGTAAAAATATTTTAAATCACTTGGGAGTATTTGGACACCATTTATAAACATAGTAAACTCATTTAAACAAAACCATCAAAAGTGTTGTCCATTTTTATCGAATAATAAACTCTAAGAAATACTCCATGAAATTAGTAAAAAACATTTTAAATCTTTTAGGAGTATTTGGACAACATTGTTTTGGTGTAAAAACCAATTAATATAAAATCATTAAAAGTGTTGTCCAATTTTATCGAGTAATAAACTCTAAGAAATACTCCAAAAATTAGTAAAAACATTTTAAATCATTTATGAGTATTTGGACAACATTTATAAACATTGTTTTGGTATAAAAACTCATTTAAACATAATCATCAAAATCTTGATAAAAACATATATCTAACAACCTCCGGGGTTTGAAAATGTTTCTAGGCCTAATGATGTTTACAAACTTAAAAAGGCCTTATATGGTTTAAAACAAGCACCCCGTGCATGGTATGATAGACTTAGCTCTTTTCTTTTGTAAAATGGATTTACAAGAGGTAAAGATGATACTACTCTCTTTGTTTTTGAAAAAGGGCAAGATTGCTTATTAGTGCAAATTTATGTTGATGATATTATTTTTTGTGCTACTAATGATTCTTTGTGGAACATATTTTCTAAGCGTATGCAAGGTGAATTCGAGATGAGTATGATGAGGGAGCTCAATTTCTTCCTTGGATTTCAAATTAAGCAATGCCAAGAAGGAATTTACATTTCACAATCAAAGTACACAAAAGAACTATTGAAGAAGGAAGAATCGGCTCTACTCCTATGGCAACCCATATCAAGATTGACAAAGATGAAAAAGATAAGTCGGTTAATGAATCCAAGTATCGAGGTATGATTGGTAGTTTACTTTATTTAACCGCAAGTAGACCGGATATTCTTCATGTAGTGTGCCTATGTGCTCGTTTTCAAAGCAATCCCAAAGAATCTCATATGAGTGCCATTAAAAGGATTTTCGATATTTGAAAGGCACTATTCAATATGGTTTATTTTATCCAACGAATGAAAAATTTTCTCTTAAAGGATATAGTGATTCGGATTATGCGGGAAATATTGATGATCGCAAGAGTACCTCCGAATCATGTCAATTTTTAGGTGATTGCCTAGTATCTTGGTTTTCAAAGAATCAAAATTGTGTTTCACTTTCAATGAAAGCCGAATATATTTCCGCGGCCTTTTGTTGTACTCAATTGCTTTGGATGAAACAAACTTTAGCGGATTATAATGTTCTTTTGAAAATATTCCTATTTTTTGTGATAATATATCTGCTATAAATATTGCTCAAAACCCTGTTCATCATAACCGTACTAAACATATTGAGATTCAACATCATTTTCTAAGAGATTATGTTTCAAAACGAAAAATTGAGATATCTTTTGTTCCATCTCAAGATCAATTAGCGGATATCTTTACAAAACCGCTATCTTCCGAGACTTTTGCTTCAATACGAGCTCGGTTAGGCATAATGCATATTGAATGAGGTCTATGTTTGCAATTTGCACATTTTTAAAACTTAGGGGTGAAAAATCAGATTTTTGGTACAAAATTCGGATAGAAACTGAACAAGTGTTCAGACGCCGGTCGCCATAGAGGTTGACTAGTCGAATAGGTGCAGGGATCGGTCGCCCTACTCGTCGACCGGTCGCCCTAAGTGTTTTCAGGGATAAGTATGCTTCTGTCCTTCATTTCAGTATTTTTGATCATTTTCTTCCAAACTCGAACCCCTTTGCAAGTTTCACACAATTCACTCAAAATGATTTCTTTCTTATAAATTTTTTATTTTTGAGTTTATATTACTCGTATTTCATCATTATTATTCGCCTTCTCCGATTAATTGGTAAGTTTAATTCCTTTTTTAATCTCATTTGGGTTGAACCCTTGAGAAAGAGCTTGTATTTTGATATTTTGATGAAATTCTTGTATGAGTATGATGAGCATGATGATTGTTGATGGATAATATTTGTATAATTGTATTTGATGATGAAAATTTTGGCTTGATTGCAATTACAAAGGCTATATACATCTCTTGTTTTATTTGACGCACGCCAACTGTTCGACAAAATACTTCTATGAAAAATTCATCACCTACATGATTCTCTCTATTTCAAAAGTCTTATGAGTTTATAGAGATCATGTTTTGTCAATCAAACAAGCTTTTGCAAATCAAATGATCGATTTCTCCCTTTTTATTTGGTTTTTAAGTTTCAATATTCAAAAAGCTCGATAAATCGATAAAATTGCGCACTTTGATATGATTATAGGATGTTTTTATCGTGCTAACATTCTTTTTGATGATCCAAAGGGGGAGAAACAGGAAATTCGCTCATACGCTCAAAGAAGCGAATATAAGCTCGCGAAAAAAAGCTATAAGCTATGGCTCTTAAAAACCAAAAGCTATGAATGATACTTAGTCCAATTGATGTATTACGGACTTTTATGCTTGTCTAGTGATGTCTCTTTGACAGGGGGAGCTTATAAGCTCATGAAATTCTAGCTCAAATTGTAAAAGCTAAGCTTTTAGCATTTAGTTGTTTGCTTCTATACTTACTCTTGATATGCATGTTGATAGGGGGAGCTTTTGCAAATTGTTTTTGAAATATCTTTGCTCCTATCTTTGTGTTTTTACTTAAGATAAATGTTGCTTAAAATGGATTGTTAAGTTTTCTTGGTTGGACGTAACTGCTTGTACCGCCAACAAAGAATCCGATGTAAACTTGATCCTTCTCCAATCTTGTCTACAGATTTGAAGTAATCCTTCCTTAATCGCCAACAACTCACACTCCATTGCACTAGCCATCTGTTCCAGTTTCCTCCAAAAAGCAATCAGCACCTTACCTTCCTCATCTCTTACAATTCCAACCACAACATTATGTCATCTTTGAGATTACAGCATGCATCCACGTCCATTCTTATCCATCCTGCCTCTGGTTTCGACCACACCCTTTCCATCCCTGCTTCCGTCCTGACCACCTGCATATCAGCCTGCTGGGCTTTGTTGAAAGCTCGCAAAAATTCATCCGCCCATTATATAAATTAACAAGAATTGAAGTCTGCATTTCAAGTCCGACTTCAAGTATGTACCGATGCTCCCCATGTAGACGTACTCGGTCGGATAAATCCCACTTTGATCAACTTCTGCAATTGAGTCTTCAACTCTTGCAACTCAATAGGAGCCATTCTATACGGTGTTCTGGCAATCGAGGCAGTTCCCAGTAATACCTCAATGGTGAACTCGACTTCCCTATCTGGAGGGACAGAGGCGAGTTCTTGTGGGAATACATCTGTGTATTCCGATACTATGGGCACTTGGTGAATTTGTGTCTCAATCTTGGGCTTGTTGATTACAAACACCAAGTACCTTGTGCCCCTCTAGCGATTGCCTTTAGAGGAAATATTTGAAGAACGGAAAAGGGGTCTACTCTCCAAGTTGAAGAAGTTGTAGAAAGGTTCAAGGTCGAACCAGGAGATTCAAGTTTGTTGGAGGGTTGTGTGAACAAATCGAAGGACTTGAAAATGAGATGAATATCAAAGAACTGATAATCAGAGGACTGATAGAGCTGACATGCAGAGAGTTGAAAACCTATGTTGGAACTGTAGACAACCACGATATTTTGTTATTGACTGTCCTTATCCACTAGTAACAAATACATAAATGAGGAAGATATGAGTCTTCAGAGAAAGAAGACAAGAAAAGAAGAAAGCCATGTTGGTCAGCCGAGACTAGACTCAAACAAATGCTAAGTGTAAAGAACTGCCTGCACTCGATTTCGATAGTAATGAAGCAGACTACTCCAGTGATATAGAGGAAGATCAAAAAAATGAGGTACATTCTAACTCATCTCATTCTGATTCTAGTAATATAGATTGTAACACAAACACTTCATTACCCATAGATCTTTATGATTCAATTGGCAAAATGATGAAAGATTTTAAGCACATCAAAACCTGACACGCACTATTAAATGAGGAAAACAACCAGCTTAAATGCCAAAACTCACAGCTGACGAAAGAGCTGAGTTCTCTAAGTCACATAGTTGATGAGAATACAAAGCTGAAGGCTGAAATTGCCAAGATCCAAGCAGAATTAGTTGCTACAGAAAAGATAGAAAATAATCTTAAAAATGTGATTGCGTCATTCACTAAAGCATCCAAATCATCCAGAAAGAAAGTGGGGACAAGACAGGCTAGGATTCAATTCCTTTGTGTATGCCCAAGTTCCAATAGTGATTATGGAAAAAGGATTCTCAAGCAATGAAGTAATCCAAAATTCAAAACACCATATGTTACACCAATACCCACTTAAAAATACAATAACAATCATACTGGCCTTGGTTATAAGGGTAAAAACAAGAAGCCACTAGAGTATCTTTGATAGGACAAATGAAACAAAATTCGAAGGTCCATCAAAGACTCCAAATATAAAAATGTAACGCCAACCATTTCGATTAGGAACGTCATTTGGTACACTTGAGTATTTATAAATAATTTGCGGAAGCATAAATAGAATACTTAAATACTAAAATGTGAGCTTAAAAATTTCTTAAATAAACTTGAAAGTTATCAAGCGAATAAGGTTAATAAGAGTTACGCAATATTAAAATTCTTATTACATTAACCTTAAAGTTGTTTAATCAAAACATAAGTACTAATTTTATTTTGGGAATAATTGAACGACGCCCACACAGACAGTCCCTACGCCTCAGCTCCAGACTCGTCATCATTATCTGAAATGTATTAAAACATTTGAGGGCGTGAGTTGTGAAACTCAGTGGGAAACGTAAGCAGTGACACTATATAAGCCAAACAATCATAATGCTATAAAGTTCATTTTCTGACACCGATGGGTCTCCCCCAAACGTTGGCAGCGTATATATGCTCTCGGCCATTTCTGGCACCGAAGAGTCTCCCCCAACATTTACAGCGTATAAAAGTTGCTCTCGGCCATTTTAGCAGTTATAGAAAGTTGACAAACATAGTATAACAGTACAACATGCTTACAAAATCAGATGTTTACCCACATTTGATGTTTACAGATATCTAGTGATATATTTGTTCGAATAAGTCTGTTATCCGATTGCGCTGCACCTAACACAGTTAATTCTTTCAACTTAAATGACAAAGGATAATGTAATAATCATTAAGTAACTTAGTCTCTTGAGCTCAGTAAAGTCTAATATATTTTTAAAGTCAATTATCCCCTAATCGGGTGTTCGGTACCCTTTTAAAGAGATTTAAAAATGATAGTTGACTAAAGTCAAAAGTCAAAGTCAAAGGTAACGGTCAAAATAATGTCAAAGTCAACAATAATTCAAGGTCAATTTAAAGTCAAAAGTCAACTTGAAGTCAAAACGAACATAAATTAAATTAATCCTTCATTATTCACCTAATTCAATTAATCGTCTAACGACTCGTTTTAGATAAAATTTCCAGTTAATCGAACCCTTAATTTATAAAATATTATTTCGACTAAAATTCTTGATTTTCTTAAAAATGACTTGCCATCTCGAAAAAATCCCAAAACTATCTTAATCACGAAACCCGAACTTTTTGATTTAACACTTAATGTTAAATAACCCGATAAGATTGCATTGGTTTGTGCGCCAAGTACAAGTCACATCACATCACATCCCATCAAGTCACCTCACATCATTCTTTATGTCAAATCGGTCAATATTCAACTTACGTGCCTACAACCTACCCTACCATTCTACTACCCTAGCATTAAATTCGTACTAGTCATCATCCTTATCCCCAATTCCGACTAACATTAGTCGGCTCCGGCGCTGCCACTTCCGATGGACAGTAGTCGGACCCGGCGGGACGTATTTCTCCGTTTTTCGGACTCTAGGCAATTTTTCCGTGTTCTCTAATTTTTAAGCACTAAATTTTATCAACTTTTTATCCTCAAAATCATTTTTAGAAACTACAAGCATTCATCAAGATTTTATCTTCAAAATCACTTTTAGAAACTAAAAGCTTTCATCAAATTACCCTTAAAATCACTTTTAGAAACTAAAGGATTTCATCAAATTATCCTAAAAATCACTTTTAGAAACTAAAAGCTTTCATCAAATTATCCTTAAGGATTTAAGCTTCTAATTTTAACAATATTGAAATAATGAGACTAAAAATTCTAAATTGATCAAGTTCATCAACTAGCTTAAGTTCTTTTCCAACAATCACTTTTACAACTTCTAAAAATCCTCTTTACACATTAAATCCTAGATTAAATCATCAAAAATCAATTACAACTCCAAATCAAAAATAAAGTGTATAATCATCACATTTAATCATCCTATTATCATACTCATGCTTAAAATTTAACAAATCGAATTTCTAAAATTTTCATGTAATGGCCGTCCACTTCTAGGTGATTAGGGGACATTTTTCATTTTTCAAAACAAACTTAAAAAATCTAAACAATCTCCTAATAGTTAAATAATGCATATTCTTCAAACAAAATTGAATCAAAAATTATTCCCAAGGTTGTATCGAATAAGTGATTTTCGGAGATTTATGAAAATTGCTTAGTTATACTTTGGGAATCCGAGTTTAAATTTCTACCTTATATTTTATTACTAACAACATCTAATTTATGAAAATTGAGTTTTAATTAACTCGGGATTTTTAGGAAATTTAGTAGCTTGCTTGAGTATTTTTAAAAATACTAACTATTATTTATATTTTTAAAAATAGATATTTTCTCACCACCAAGACTCTTGTTTTTTTTATAAAAACCCCCCAACACATGCTCATCTTCTTCACACCTCCAAAAATCATCCAAAAACCTCCATTGTTGAAGACAAGCTCCAAGGGTACTTTTCTTCATCTTTTCTTGAATTTTTGTCATTTCTTTAAATTCTTTTAGGCAAAATTATCCTATTCAATTGTTAAACATAGAAATCCACATTGATCATGAAAATATGAAGTTTTGAACCTCATTTTTGGTCCCCTAATTCTCGGCTATTTTGAGAAAATTTAACAAATAATTTTTGATTCAAATTTTGTTTGTAGATTATGTATTATCTAACTATTAGGAGCTTGTTTAGGTGTTTTATGCTTGTTTTGAAAAATAAAAAGTTCCCCTTAATCACCTAGAAGTGGACGACCATTACATAAAAATTTTAGAAATTTGATTTCTTAAATTTTAAGCATGATTATGATAATAGGATGATTAAATGTGATGATTATACACTTTGTTTTTGATTTGGAGTTGTAATTGATTTTTGATGATTTAATCTTGATATTAATGGCTTAAGAAGATTTCTAGAAATTTCATAAGTGATTGTTGGAGAAGAACTTAACCTAGTTGATGAACTTGATCAATTTAGAATTTTTAGTCTCATTATTTCTATGTTGTGAAAATTAGAAGCTTAAAGCCTTAAGGATAAATTTGATGAAAGCCTTTAATTTCTAAAAGTGATTTTAGGATAATTTGATGAAAGCATTTAGTTTCTAAATGTGATTTTAAGATAATTTGATGAAAGCCTTTAGTTTCTAATGGTGATTTTAGGATAATTTGATGAAATCGTTTAGTCTCTAAAAGTGATTTTAGGATAATTGGATAAAAGCCTTTAGTTTCTAAAATTGATTTTTGAAAGCTTTTAGTTTCTAAAAGTGATTTTGAGGATAAAAAGTTGATAAAATTTAGTGCTTAAAAAATTAGAGAACCCGGAAAAATTGAAGAGAGCTCAAAAAACAGAGAAATACATCCCACCGGGTCCGACTACTGTCCACCGAAGGTGGCGGCGCGGGAGCCGGCTAAGGTTAGCAGGAATTGGGGATAAGGATGATGACTAGTACAAATTTAATGCTAGGGTAGTAGGATAGTAGAGTAAGTTGTAGGTACTTAAGATGAATAGTGACCGATTTGACAAAAAGAATGATGTGAGGTGACTTGATGTGATTGGTGTAAGTGATGTGATGTTATGTGAGTGATGTGATGTGATGTGACTTGTACATGGCACATAAACCAATGTTATCTTATCGGTTATTTTAACGTTAAGTGTTAAATCAATAAGTTCAGGTTTCATGATTAAGATATTTTTGGGATTTTCCGAGATGACACATCATTTTTAAGAAAATCAAGAATTTTAATCGAAATAAGATTTTGTAAATTAAGGGATCGATTAACCGGGAATTTTATCTAAAACGAATCGTTAGACGATTTATTTGATTTAAGTGCATAACCAAGAATTAATTGAATTGATGTTGACTTTGACTTTTGACAATAAATTGATTTTGACTTATTGTTGACTTTGACTTTATGTTGACCATTGACTTTGACTTTGACTTTTGACTTTGGTCACCTATCGTTTTTAAAGCTCTTTAATGGGTACCGAACACCCGATTATGGGATAATTGACTTTAGGAACGTATTACACTTTACTTGGCTTGTGAGACTAAGTTATTTAATGATTTTTACATTGTCCTATGTCATTTAAGTGGAAAGAATTAACTGTGTTAGGTGCGGCACAATCGGATAACGGACTCATTCGAACAAATACATCACTAGATATCTGTAAACTTCAAAGGGGGGTAACTTCTGATTTGGTAAGCATGTTGTACTGTTATACTATGTCTGTCAACTTTCTATAACTACTAAAATGGCCAAGAGCCACTTTTATACACTGTCAACATTGGGGGAGACCCTTTGGTGCCAGAAATGGCCGAGAGCCATATATACGCTGCCAACGTTTGGGGGAGACCCATCGGTGTCAGAAAATGAACATTATTGCATTATGATCAAGTTTGACTTATATAGTGTAATTGCTTACGTTTCCCATCGAGTTTCACGCTCTCACGCCTCACATGTTTTAATACATTTCAGATAATGATGACGAGCCTAGAGCTGAGGCGTATGGACTGTCTGCGTGGACGTCGTTTGATTATTCCCAAAATAAAATTAGTACTTATGTTTTGATTAAACAACTTTAAGGTTAATGTAATAAGAATTTTAATATTGCCTAACTCTTACTAACCCTATTCGCTTCATAACTTTCAAGTTTATTTAAGAAATTTTTAAGCCCACATTTTAGTATTTAAGTATTCTATTTATGCTTCCGCAAATTATTTATAAATACTCAAGTGTACCACAGTGACGTTCCTAACCGAAATGGGTTCGGGGCGTTACAAGTGGTATCAGAGCGGGTCTACGTTTCTGTAGACTAGAAATAATTTTTCTTTAAAACTTTATTTTATTATAAGAACTTGATACTGAAAATTGGGAATGACGACCATGTTAGCAGAACCTCCACTCGCTCCGAGGTATGATTTAGTAAATGCTTTGATATTATTGCATATTACTTCAATGAAATTTTATGAAATGAACTTATTCCTCAAACAAAGATTAAGAACTATGATGAACTTTAGAGGAACTTTACAAGAATTTTATGAGAACTAGTACAACAAATCTTGAAAACCTAGTGATTCTTTTATGAACTCCATGAATGAAAGAACCTTGAACTTAAATCATTTGATGCTTCATGAACTTAGACTTTTGAACTTAATTATCGAAATACGAATGACAATTAGTTGACTTCTAGATAGACTGATAAAACTTTCATATACTCAGATGAATCCACAAAGAATTTATGGTGACTACCTAGCTGCCACTAAGCGTATGGGTGAGCCCTTAGCAGACTATGTAATTTGGGTCATCTTCGTAACCAGGTTATAGCAATAGGCATTGACGTACAAGACTATTCAACTGTTGCTCACTTGGTCACGACCCTTTGGCCTGATGATAGCGAATTAACACAAGCTGTATTGGACCAGATGTTTGCAGAGAACATGGTTATAGGAGGAAGTTTTAGCTATGTCTGATTTGGACATTGTTTAATTTCCACCCGTAGGAAACAAGAGAGAGGGCGAGTGGTGAGTGACCAACTATTCCAAAAATCTGCTATGGAACGAAGAGAGACGATTAAATTCCATAGGCGTGCTGAAAAATGCGATATTCAGGTAGACCGATCTCATAAGGATGCCGTGAAGGCCTTGTAGTTGTCTGGGTTGCCAATACGCTCAGATGACACGAAGAGCGACCCCGACTAGGATGGTGGGTCCAGGTTTAGCAGTACCGGGGATGGAGGATATACTCCATCTGATAGTCTGAATTTCTTCGATGAGGAAGGGAGCAGTGCACCCGCTCCCTAGGGTGTCTGGATAGTTATTTTTTTATATGTATATATATATATATATAGTCTTTAGGAGCACCGTACATTGGTCTACTTCTTTTATATATATTGCTCCCCTAACTACGGTATTGAAAATGAATAGATATCGCGACATCATGACAAGAATATTATTGTGGAGTTTCGGACATAAATATTAGGGTTGAGATTTTTGTACTAATCCTAATTTTGATGCATCTGTATAAATTACAAATCCTTTACTTCCTTCTGGAATTGTCAAAATAGGAGCTGTCACTAACCTCTACTTAAGTTTTTGAAAGTTGTTTTCACAATGGTGATCGGCACTAAAAATACTAAGTTGTGCAAGTTCATCAACTAGCTTAAGTTCTTCTCCAACAATCACTTATACAACTTCTAAATATCTCATTAAGCCATTAATACCAAGATTAAATCATCAAAAATCATATATAACTCGAAATTAAAAATAAAGTCTAGAATCATCATATTTGATCATCCTACTATCATTAATCATGCTCAAAATTTAACAAATCAACACCCTAAAAATTTCATGTCATGGTCGCCCACTTCTAGGTGATTAGGAGGAAAGTTTTATATTTTTCCAAACAAGACATAATAAAACTCCTATGGTTAGAAATTACATAATCTTCAAACAAAATTTGAATCAAATATTATTTAAAAATTTTCTCAAAATGGCGAAAAATTAAGGGGCCAAAAATGAGGTTCAAAACTTCATAGATTCGTGATCAAAGTTGATTTCTATGTTCTATAATTGCATAGGATCATTTTCCTAAAAGGATTTAAAGAAATAACAAAAATTAAAGAAACGATGAAGAAAAAGTTACCCTTGGAGCTTGTCTTCAACAATGGTGGTTTTTGGATGAGTTTGGAAGTGTGAAGAAGATGAGTAAGTGTTGGGGGTTTACATAAAAAAATGTAAGAGCTTGGGGTGAGAGAAAAATATTAAAAGAAAATATTAATAAGAGTTAGTATTTTTAAAATACTCAAAATGGCTTCTAATTTTCTTAAAAATCCTGAGAGTTAGTAAAAATTTAATTTTCGTAAAATTGATATTGTTAGTAATAAAACGTATGGTAGAAATTTAATCTCGAATTCCCAAAGTATAAATAAGCACTTTTGTGAAAATCTACGAAACATACTTATTCGGTACAAAAATCTCAATCCTAATATTTAAGTCCAAAACTCCATAATAATATTCTTGTTATGTCATCGTGATATCTATTCATTTCCATTACTGTATTTAGCGGCGCAATCAGTTCTCGGATGCTCAAAATATATATAAATTTCATAAAGCGAGTAAATTGCACATTAAAAATATAAGTTAGATATTTGATGCAACATTTAAATAAATAAAAGTTCGAGTTATTAAAAAGGGTTGGGTCGTCACAACCTCCCCTATTAAAAAAAATTTCGTCCTCAAACTTACTTAGTTAGGAATATTTGGATACTTAGCTAGGATCTCTTCCTCTCTCTCCCAAGTAGCCTCTTCCCTACCATGTCGGCTCCACTGCACTAATACTAGGGTCACTTCTAGATTTCTCAACTTATGTACCTTCTTTCCCAAGATAGTTACGGGGCTCTTCCCATGGGCAAGATTATTACTGACATCCAGTTCCTCATGGTTAATGATGTAGCTTGGGTCGGAATTGTACTTCCTAAGCATAGATATGTGAAATACATTATGTACTGCTACAAGTTCTGGAGGTAGTGCTAGACGGTAAGCGCATCTCCGATCCTATCCAAAATTTCAAATGGTCCCAAAACGAACAACTCCTTTCAAAGGTGCTACCTTGAGAAATACTTTGTCATTCACCTCAAATTATAGGTCTTTCCTTCTTCTAGTAGAATAACGTTTCTGCCGGTCTTGTGTTGCCTTGATTCTATCTCGAATCTTAGCAATCACTCCCACCGTCTACTCGATAATCTCTGGTCCGAAATTTTGCGTTCACCAACTTCGTCCCAATGAGCTGGTGATCGACACTTTTTTCCATAAAATGCTTCGTATGGTGCCATTTGGATAGTAGCTTGGTAACTATTATTGTAAGCAAATTCCACTAGCGGTAGATAAGTCTCCCAACTTCCATCGAGATCCAACACAACTGTTCTGAGCATGTCTTCCAATGTCTGAATTGTCCTTTCTGACTGACCGTCCGTTTCTGGATGATATGCAGTGCTGAACTTAAGTTTTGTCTTCATAGCTGCATGCAGACTTCCCCAAAATTTTGATGTAAAACAGGGATCACGATCTGATACAATTTATATGGCACTCCGTGAAGGCTAACAATTTTCTCAATGTAAAGTTGAGAGAAACATGCGCTCTTCGTGAGTCTGTCCACGATAATCAATATAACTTCATTCTTCCTTATTTATCTGGGTAGTCCTGTCATGAAATCCATAGTAATGTGTTCCCATTTCCATTTAGGAATATCCAGTGGGTTTAATAATCCTAATGGCCTCTGGTGTTCGGCCTTCACTTGTTGACAAATGAGACATCTTTCCATAAATTTACCTATCGTCCACTTCATATTTCTCCACCAGAAAATTTCTCTCAAGTCCCTATGCATCTTTGTTCCTCCCGAATGGGCTGGATAAGGCGAGTTATGGGCTTCATCAAGAATTTCCTTTCTGAACTCTTCATTTTTAGGTACGCATGATCTTCTATCATAGACTAGCGTTTCATCTGGTGTAATTGCAAATCCTGGGATGTTTCTTGCGAGTACTCATTGCTTCATCTTGTTGAGGAAAATATCTGTCCTCTGAGCATCTTTGATTTGTTTAGAGTAGGCTATAATGTCAATACTGCAATCACGGCAGTTGCCTGATTAGGTGGTCTCAAAATTTCCAACCTTAGATTGGAAAAATCCCTTAATAGAGATTCTTGTTGTGTGAGCAAAGTTGCAATCTGTCCACTGTTCTTTCTACTGAGCACATCTGCCACAATATTTGCCTTTCCTGGGTGATATTGAATGGTGCAATCATAATCTTTCACCAATTCTAACCACATTCTCTGATGCATATTCAACTCCTTCTATGTGAAGAAGTACTTCAAGCTCTTGTGATCCGTGAAGATCTCACATTTTCCACCATAAAGGTAGTGACACCAAATCCTTAAGGCGTGAACTACTGCTGCTAACTCCAAGTCATGAGTGGGATAGTTTTGTTCATGCGTCATTAACTGTCTCGATGCATAGGTGATGACCTTGCCATTTTGCATTAGTACACATCCCAATCCTAGTTTTAACGCATCTGTGTAAATTACAAATCCTTCAGTTCCCTCAGGAATTGTCAAAATAAGAGCTGTTACTAATTTCTATTTAAGCTCTTGAAAGTTGTTTTCACACTGGTCGGTCCACTGAAATTTCTCATTCTTCTTGGTTAAGTGTCTCAGTGGCTTGGCGATTTTTGAGAAATCCTTGATAAATGTTTTGTATTATCCAGCTAACCTTAGGAGACTTCGCACTTCTCTTAAGTTAATCGGTGCTTTCCAATCCAATACTGCCTCTACTTTGGATGGGTCTACTTCAATTCCACTGGCAATGACAATGTTTCCTAAAAACACAACTCTGTCTAGCCAAAACTCACACTTGCTGAATTTGGCATAAAGTTTCTCTTGTCGCAAGGTCTCTAATACAATGCGGAGGTGTTCTTCATGTTGTTCTTTGTCTTGTGAGAAAACCAAAATGTATCGATGAAGACAATAACAAACTTATCTAGATAAGTATTGAACACACTGTTCATCAAATCCATAAATACTATTGGTGCATTTGACAAACCAAAAGGCATAGCGGTAAAATCAAAATGACTGTATCTTGTCCTGAACGCTGTTTTAGGGATATCACAATCATTGATCTTCAATTGGTGGTATCATGATCTCAAGTCAATTTTGGGGAACACACTGGCTCCCTTTAATTGATCGAACAAATCTTCTATCCTAGGCAAAAATATTTGTTCTTGATAGTCAGCCTGTTCAAGTTTGATAATCAATGCACATTCTAAAACATCCATCTTTCTTCTTCACAAATGGCACTGGCGCTCCCCAAGGTGAATCACTAGGTCGGATAAATTTCTTGTCCAACAACTCTTGGATTTGGATCTTTAGTTCTTGTAATTCCTTGGGCGCCATTTCTTTATGGTGCCTTAGATACCGGTGCCGCTCCTGGCACTAAATCTATGATGAATTCAACTTGACGATCCGGGGAATCCCCGAAATCATCCGGGAATACGCCCAAAATTCTTTAAGATGGTTCATCGGATGCCATCCTTTCCACTGTCTCTTTCCCATTACGTTCACCAAAAATCCTTGGCACTCTTTCTTTCAAGCACTCGACAGACTTTCATTGCGACAATATCTTTACTCTAGTGTTGGTGTTTGCTCCGTAAAGACAAATCGGTTCCCATTTGATCCTTCAAACTCAATCTCCCTATCAAAACTTTTAACGGTGGCTTGATTCTTACTTGACCAATCTATACCTAATATAACATCAAAATCTCTCATCTCTAGCACATAAAGATCGGCTTTTATTTATTGACCACTAACAGTAAGTTCCACTCCTCTCGTAGTTTTCTTAGTCTTAACAGTTTCTCCTGAGGGGATACTTACTTCTAGTTCTACATTGTTATAGCAACAGTCTAAACCAAGTTTTCTCCTAAAGTTCTCGAACATGAATGAATGTGAATCTCCAGTATCAAATAATACAAGGGCATGAATATGAGATGCATGTAGCATACTTGTCAATGTCTCGTTTTCCTCCGGTGCCTCTTCCTTAGTCATGGCGAAGACACGAACCTTCCTCTTTCTGTCTTGGGGACCTCCATGGCCTTGTTAGGGGCCTCCTACCCTCATCCATGTGGGTCTGAATGCCTAGATGGGAAATTCTCGATATTGTGTCCTAATATTTAAGTCCGAAACTCTATAATAATATTCTTGTAATGACGTCGCGATATCTATTCATTTCCATTACCGTAGTTAGGGAAACATTATATATAAAAGAAGTAGACCAATGTATGGTGCTCCTAAAGACTAGATATATATACATATAAAACAAATAATGGTACATACACCCTAGGGAGCGGGTGCACTTCTCCCTTCCCCATCGAAGAAATTCAGACTATCAGATGGAGTATATCCTCCATCCCCGGTACTGCTGGACCTGGACCCACCATTCTGGTCGGGGTTGCACTCCGTGTCATCTGAGCGTATTGGCAACCTAGACAACTCCAAGGCCTTCACGGCATCTTCATGAGACCGGTCTGCCTGAATATCGCATTTTTCAGCACGCCTACGGAGTTTAATTGCCTCTCTTCGTTCCATAGCAGATAGTTGGAATAGTTGGTCACTCACCACTCTCCCTCTCTCTTATTTCCTACAGGTGGAAATTAAACGATGCCCAAATTCGACATAGCCAAAACTTCCTCCTATAACCATATTCTCTGCAAACATCTGGTCCAATACAGCTTGTGCTAATTTGTGAGCATCAGCTGAATAGTCTGGTACGTCAAACCCTACTGCTATAACCTAGTTACGGAGATGACCCAAATGGTATGCATAGTCTGCTAAGGGCTCACCCATACGCATAGTGGCAGCCAGGTAGTCACCATAAATTCTTTGTGGATTCATCTGAGTATATGAAAGTTTTATCAGTCTATCTAGAAGTCAAATAATTTTCAGTCTTATTTTGAGAATTAATTTCAAAAGTCTAAGTTCATGAAGCATCAAATGATCTAAGTTCAAAGTTTTTTCATTCGTGAAGTTCTTAAAAGCATCACTAGGTTTTCAAGGTTTGTTGTACTAGTTCTCATAAAATTCTTGTAAAGTTCCTCTAAAGTTCATTATAGTTCCCAATCGTTCTGGTTTGAGGAACAAGTTCATTTCATAAAATATCATTGAAGTAATATGCAATAATATCAAAGCATTTACTAAATCGTACTTCGAAGCGAGTGTAGGTTCTGCTAACGTGGTCGCCTTTCCCAATTTTCAGTATCAAGTTCTTATAATAAAATAAAGTTTTAAGGCAAAATTATTTCTAGTCTACAGAAACGTAGACCCACTCTGATACCACTTGTAATGCCCCGAACCCATTTCGGTTAGGAACATCACTGTTGTAAACTTGAGTATTTATAAATAATTTGCAGAAGCATAAATATAATACTTAAATACTAAAATGTGGGCTTAAAAATTACATAAATAAACTTGAAAGTTATCAAGCGAATAAGGTTAATAAGAGTTACGCAATATTAAACTTCTTATTACATTAACTTTAAAGTTGTTTAATCAAAACATAAGTACTAATTTTATTTTGGGAATAATCGAACGACGCCCACGCAGAAAGTCCCTACGCCTCAGCTCCAGGCTCGTCATCATTATCTGAAATGTATTAAAACATTTGGGGGCGTGAGCTGTGAAACTCAGTGGGAAACGTAAGCAGTAACACTATATAAGTCAAACAATCATAATGCAATAAAGTTCATTTTTTGACACTGATGGGTCTCCCCCAAACGTTGGCAGCGTATATATGGCTCTCGTCCATTTCTGCACCGAATGGTCTCCTCCAACGTTGATAGCGTATAAAAGTGGCTCTCGGCCATTTTAGCAGTTATAGAAAGTTGACAGACATAGTATAACAATACAACATGCTTACAAAATCAGAAGTTTACCCACCTTTGAAGTTTACAGAGATCTAGTGATGTATTTGTTCGAATGAGTCAGTTATCCGTTGCGCCGTACCTAACACAGTTAATTCTTTCAACTTAAATGACAAAGGATAATGTAATAATCATTAAGTAACTTAGTCTCTCGAGCTAAGTAAAGTTTAATATATTTTTAAAGTCAATTATCCCATAATCGGGTGTTCGTATCCCTTTAAAGAGCTTTAAAAATGATAGTTGACTAAAGTCAAAACTCAAAGTCAAAGTCAACGGTCAACATAAACTCAAAGTCAACAATAATTCAAGGTCAACTTAAAGTCAAAAGTCAACTTGCAGTCAAAGTCAACATAAATTCAATTAATCCTTAATTATTCACCTAATTCAATTAATCGTCTAACGACTCATTTTAGATAAAATGTTCGGTTAATCGAACCCTTAATTTATAAAATCTTATTTCGACTAAAATTCCTGATTTTCTTAAAAATGACATGTCATCTCGGAAAAATCCCGAAACTGTCTTAATCACGAAACCCAAACTTTTTGGTTTAACACTTAACGTTAAATAACCCGATAAGATTGCATTGGTTTGTGTGCCAAGTACAAGTCACATCACATCACATCACACAATAACATCACATCACATCAAGTTACCTCACATCATTCTTTATGTCAAATCGGTCACTATTCATCTTACGTACCTACAACCTACCCTACCATTCTACTACCCTAACATTAAATTCGTACTAGTCATCATCTTTATCCCCAATTCCGGCTAACCTTAGCCTACTCCGCGCGCCACCTCCCTCCGGTGATGTAGTTGGACCCGGCGTGACATATTTCTCCGTTTTTCGGGCTCTATGCAATTTTTTCGGGTTCTCTAATTTTTAAGCACTAAATTTTATCAACTTTTTATCCTCAAACTCACATTTAGAAACTACAAGCATTAATCAAAAATTTATCTTCAAAATCACTTTTAGAAACTAAAAGCTTTCATCAAATTACCCATAAAATCACTTTTAGAAACTAAATGCTTTCATCAAATTATCCTAAAAATCTCTTTTAGAAACTAAAAGCTTTCATCAAATTATCCTTAAAGCTTTAAGCTTCTAATTTTAACAATATTGAAATAATGAGACTAAAAATTCTAAATTGATCAAGTTCATCAACTAGCTTAAGTTCTTTTCCCACAATCACTTTTACAACTTCTAAAAATCCTCTTAAGCCATTAAATCCTAGATTAAATCATCAAAAATCAATTACAATTCCAAATCAAAAACAAAGTGTATAATCATTACATTTAATCATCCTATTATCATAATCATGCTTAAAATTTAACAAATCAAATTTCTAAAATTTTCATGTAATGGCCGTCCACTTCTAGGTGATTAGGGGGAACTTTTTATTGTTCAAAATAAGCTTAAAACACCTAAACAAGCTCATAATAGTTAAATAATGCATAATCTACAAACAAAATTTGAATAAAAAATTATTTGTTAAATTTTCCTCAAAATAGCCGAGAATTAGAGGACCAAAAATGAGGTTCAAAACTTTATATTTTCATGATGAAAGTGGATTTCTATGTTTAATAGTTGCATAGGATCATTTTGCCTAAAACAATTTAAAGAAATAACAAAAATTAAAGAAAAGATGAAGAAAAGTTATCCTTGGAGCTTGTCTTCAACAATGGAAGTTTTTAGATGATTTATGGAGGTGTGAAGAAGATGAGCATGTGTTGGGATGAGGGGTTATAAAAAAACAAGAGTCTTGGGGGTGAGAAAATATATATTTTTAAAATATAAATAATAGTTAGTATTTTTAAAATACTCAAGTAAGCTACTAAATTACCTAAAAATCCCGAGAGTTAGTTAAAACTCGATTTTCATAAATTAGATGTTGTTAGTAATAAAATGTAAGGTAGAAATTTGAACTCGAATTCCCAAAGTATAACTAAGCACTTTTTCATAAATCTCCGAAAATCACTTATTCGGTATAAAAATCTCAATCCTAATATTTAAGTCCGAAACTCCATAATAATATTCTTGTTATGTCGTCGCGATATCTATTCATTTCTATTATCATAATTAGGGGTGCAATCAGTTCTCGGATGCTCAAAATATATATAAATTTCGTAAAGCGAGTACATTGCACATTAAAAATATAAATTAGATATTTGATGCAACATTATAAATAAATAAAAGCTTGAGTAATTTAAAAAGGGTTAGGTCGTCACAAAAAATACTCTGTGAAAACTAAGTAGAGCTACCAAAAGCCCTGAGAGATTTCAAAAAAAGAAAATCATATGATGGGAATGGTAGATCTATGGGATAATCATGTGAAATATCAGCCAAGACCTATGGGATATAAGCCAAAATGGCAAAGACCTCAACCTCATTTTAGGTCATTCCAAAGACAAAAGAGCCATTATCAGCACCCATATGCACCTAGTCACGAAACCCAACAAGCACAGAAATTCCACTATTACGGACAACCATGACCGATAATTAAAGGACCGATAGAGTTGATCAAAGAGCCGAGAACCTGTGTTGGAATTGCGACAACCAGACATTTTCCTGGTGACTGTTCATACCCACCATCAACAAGTATAGGAATGAAGAAGAAAGAAGAGTATTTAGGGAAAGAAGATAGGAAAAGAAGAAAGCCATGTTGGTTGCTGAGACTGCTGACCCAACCTAGTGCAAAGAAGCAGCAGACTCAGAGAGTAGTGAAGCTGACTACTCAAGTGATACAGAATAAGAGGCTTTGATCTGCCTCATGGCCAACGAACAAGATCAACAAGATCAAGAAGATGAGGTACATTCTAACTCATCTCATTCTGATTAAGGTGATAGTGACTGTGACACACACACTTCATCACCCACAGATCTTTATGATTCATTAGGCAAAATGATGAAAGATTTTGAGCACATTAAAACCTCTCACACACTCTTAAATGAGAAAAACAACCAGCTTAAAAAGCAAAATTCACAGCTGATAAAAGAGTTGAGTACTCTGAGTCAAATAACTGATGAGAATACTAAGCTGAAGGCTAAAAATGTCAAGATCATAGCAGAGTTAGCTGCTATAGAAAAGAGAGAAAAAGATATTAAAATTGTAATTTCCTCATTTACAAAAGCATCCAAATCATTGGATGAACTTATTATCAGTCAAAAAGAATGTGGAGACAATACAGGGATATAATTTAATTCTTTTGTGCATAGTCAAACTCCAAGAGTGATTTTGGAAAAGGTCTCTTCAAGCAATGAAGCATTCCAAAAAGCCAAAACACCAAATGCTGCACCCACATTTACTCCAAAACATAATCACAATCATACTATCCTAGGTTATAAAGGGAAAGGAATGAAGCCAGTTGAGTATCTTTGAAATCTTGGGGGAAGAAATTCGAGACAGTCCTCAAATGAGACTCCGAATAGAAAATACTCTGTGAGAAGCAAATGGAGCTACCAAAAGCCCTAAAAATTTCATAAGAAAAAATACACATAATGGGAATGGTAGAAACTATCCAAACCAAGCTGATTGGAATAAAGTGAAACATCAGCAAAGACCTATGGGATACAAGCTTAAATGGCAAAGACATCAACCTCAGCAAAGGTCATTCCCAAGGTAAAAGAGTTATTATCAGCACACATATACCCCCAAGCACTACACTCGGAGTTTTAATAACTATCCCAAGAAAGCAATTGCTAAAACACAAACAGGCATACAGACGAAAGAGACAGCTATATGATCCCTACTCTATGACAAAGGCTACAATGTAGGATTCAACATGGGGATATACCAAATCAAAGATGATGAGTCCAATGAAATAGTGATGCAAGGTTCAAGACAAAAGAATATGTATGTGGCAGATTAGTCTACTGCTACACCAAACACATGTCTGCTAGCAAGGAGTACAGCCGAATCAAGTTGGCTATGGCACAAGAAGCTGAGTCATCTGAATTTCAAGACAATCAACAAACTTGCAATGAGTCATCTTGTAGAAGGATTGTCAGATTCAGTGTACAAGAAAGAAATTATATGTGATGCATGCCAGATGGGAAAGCAAATCAAATCATCATTCAAGGATACACCAAGTCCTTCTTCAACGAGGATATTGCATCTGTTGCATATGGATTTATTTGGTCCAGTTGAGCAAGCTAGCATCAGTGGAAAGAAATACACCTTAGTGGTGGTGGGTGGTTATTCAAGATATACATGGACAATTTTCATGTGTAAAAATAAGGAAAATTTGCAGAAGTTACCTCAGCTGATGAGAAGAGTTCAAAATGAGAAGAATCAAACCATTATAAAGATAAGATCTGGCAGGGGAACTGAGTTTGTCAATGGATTATAACTCAATATTGTGTTGAAAATGGTATTGCTCATGAGTTATCAGCAGGAAGGACTCCACAACAGAATGGAGTAGCTGAAAGAAGAAACAAAACTCTCAAGGAAGTTGCAAGGACTATGTTAGCTGAAGCTGGATTGCCTTAGAGATTTTGGGTTGAAGCCATAAATACAACATGTTATACTCAAAATACATGATTAAGAGACAATTGACCAAGACTCCCTATGAGATTTGGACAGGGAGAAAGCCAAACGTTGGATATTTCAAGATATTTGGATGTAAATGCTTCATCCATAATAATGGCAAGGACAATTTGAAGGCTTTTGATGCTAAAGCTGATGAAGATATCTTTTTGGGTACTCAGCTGAGAATAAGCCTATAGAGTGCTGAACAAGAGGACTATGGTCACATAAGAGATTATCCATGTGGTTTTTTATGAACCTAATGTGAATGGAGAAGACATTGATGAGTTAGGCGATAAGTTTGAATCGACCAACTATGCAGAAGAGTCCTTATATTGAAGCTGAAGTGAGAGCACTCAACCCTGATGATGATGAGATAGTTGAATCTCAAAGACAGCTGGAAGGTCTACAGCTGAATGAAGATGTAAGAGTTGTTCAAGACAACTTAGCTGCGAGACGGCGGAATCAAGCAGACTTACTCAAACCTGATGTGAGATGGCTGAGAGACCATCCACCTGAGTTGGTTATTGAAGATGTTAGAGATGGCATAAGAACCAGATCCGAGCACAACATGAAGTCATGTTCACTTGTTTTATTTCCCAAATAGAGCCTAAAGATGTGTCTCAAGCATTGGATGACACACATTGGATTCAGGCCATGCAAGAAGAGCTAAATCAGTTTGAAAGGAACCAAGTATGGGAATTAGTTCAAAGGCCTACCCACCAAAATGTTATTGGTACAAAGTGGGTTTTCAGAAACAAGATGAATGAGGAAGGATATGTAGCAAGAAACAAAGCTACATTGGTATCCAAAGGGTATTGCCAAGAAGAAGGTATAGATTTTGATGAAATCTTTGCTCATGTTGCCAGATTGGAAGCAATAAGGATGTTTCTTGCTTATGATGTACACAAGAACTTCACTGTATATCAAATGGATGTGAATAGTGCATTTCTTAATGGACTGTTAGAAGAAGAAGTCTATGTTGAACAACCTCCAGGTTTTGAGCAGAAAATTATTAGAGATAAGGTCTACAAGCTCAAGAAAGCATTGTATGGATTGAAATAAGCACCAAGAGCATGGTATGATATATTTTCTCAATTCCTAACTGACAATTGATTCACCAAAGGCAAAGTTGATAGAACACTCTCCAGTATTCAAGATGGAGAGAGTATACTGCTTGTTCAAATATATGTGGATGACATTATATTTGGTTCCACAAACAAAGAGTTGTGTGACAAGTTCTCAAACCTCATGCAAAACAAATTTGAGATGAGCATGATGGGAGAGATGACTTTCTTCTTAGGACTTCAAGTCAAGCAATTGAAGGATGGAACCTTCATAATCCAAATGAAGTGTACCAGGGATTTGATGAAGAAATTTGGTATGGAAGAGAAGTCTTCTGTGAAGATTCCTATGAATACATCAGTCAAGATGGACATAGATGCAGATGGCAAAGCTGTTCATCAAACCAGATATAGAGCCCTCATTGGATCATTGCTCTATCTAACAGTAAGCAGGCATGATGTAGGTCCCAAGGGGTGTAAGTGTAAGGTTTAGAAGGGGGGGTTGAATAAACCTTACCAAATTTTCGATTTAGTCCTTTTAAATATACGAGTTGATTCTACACAACTGTGTCCTTGATAGACAATTGAATTAGTCACTCAAGAGAGTTAATCTCTCAATGACTCAAATGAGTTGTTGATGGAGTAACTCAAATTGTTGGCTATAATTTGACTCAATTGTGGTTTTGTTTTTCAGCGGAAGACTTAACACCCTTAAGTTTGATTAGGCAAGATTTTAGAGCTTGATTTAGTACTTATGAATTATCAAGTGGATAGCAAATTTATCGTGAGATATAAGCGATTAAAATTGCAAGAATTAAAGTCTTTGAAAAGTAAATGACACAATGAAGTTTTTATAGAGGTTCGAAGATGGGGTAATTCTTCTACTCCTCTCTTCTCCAACTCCTGGAGGAATCCACTAAGTAATGATCGGTTTACAAAGTGGTAACAGTCCGGATACAAGTCTTGATCACAATAGCCGACTTGATCCTTAGGGACTCGATGAGACGCCTTGATCACTCACCGCTTCTCGTGCGACTCGGCTTCTTCACAATGGACATACCGCATTGTTACTACAGCTCACTTGCTCAAGCTCTTTGGATTTGATCACGAAGCCCTCCAAAAGCTTAAGACTTGGTTCAACCTTGAACCTTTCTACAATCCTTCCTGGAATGTAGACCCCTTTTCTTCAAAAGTTTCCTCTTCAACTGATTGAAGTTCTCTTTCCTTCACAGGTGAGTGTTGGATTGATGTACTTCGTAATGTAGGCTTGAGGATTGAGAATGTTTCAGTTTTTCTATTATGCTTGTATATCTCACGTGTGTGTCATTATACTTCTCAAACAAACTCCTCAGCCTTTTATAGTGAACTTTCAAAAATTTGCCCGTTGAAGAGATAGGCTTATTTTTTAAAGTCACTTTGCAGTCGTTGGCTTGTCTTGTTGCAGTTCTTGGAATTGCCATTTCCTCGTATGAATTGTTCTTTCACCTTTTCGAGTTCGACACGGTGTAGTGCTTCCCATTGGTTCATTCCTTTTGCACGCTTCGGACTTGACCGCATTTCCTTGCTTTCCCAGGTGACTTAGAGTCGACTTCCAATCATTGGATGACTCTTCCGCCACTTCAACTTGAGACTTGGCTTCTCTTGAGTTGACTTGACCGATGCTCCACTCACCGCATCTCACCGCTTCTCAAAGAGAGTTCCCTGTCTACTCTTCTTTGCCATACTCAATTTGTCTCGCAATGAGTCTTCCTTCAAGTCTTGATTGTCTTCTAGCATGTTAGGGCGTAGGCGACTTAACTCGGCTTGGCCCTCTATTCATTGCAATGCATTTTACAACAAGAATTGGGGTGCCAACTTTCTATTCTAAGTTTTACATGGCATTCATCAAAATCTAAACAATAAAATTCCTAACAATTTCCCCCTTTTTGATGATGCCAAAACTTAAACCATTCAAAAATGCAAATAGCAAAGATACATACGATATTG